>CM053785.1:989759032-990181532 GCA_028749045.1 Cupressus sempervirens | reverse complement strand
AAATGATTTGACCATTAGGTCAATAGATAACTACATTAGCATTTATCTTGGAAAAAGAAACCTAGATTTTTATTAGGTGACTTTGTCCACATCAAGTAGGTGAACAAATGAATTTGTAAAGGGTCCTAAAAAAGTAACTCCAAACATCCAAATGAAGTGTTTGGAAGGGAACCAAAGTTGTAGCCACTAAACTAAGATTAGCCAACAAATCAAATTGAGACTTCCATTTAATAAAGAGAAAATATTCTTATTTTTTTTTTCAAAGAATAAGGAACTCTAATGAACATCTTAATGATATCTTCTTGAACCACACAAATAAACAAAAATAGGTAGTTAACCATAGCATTGATATTAGCACTAGTATTTGACTTCCAAGCATCTTCCAATTTATTCACTTGATCAATACTGGGGTGAAAAAAAAGATGCTTACCAAACTAGGGACAAGTATAACTTTGTAATCACTTTATCCATCAAATTCCCATGAACCAAAATTTCCAACCTATCTATTGTATAGGAAACCTTTAAAGAATCCAAAACTCAAGATCTACCTAAATTTGGATATCTAGCCCCCATCAAAATATCAATATAGGACATGTGATCCTCAAAAATAAAATCAAGACCATAAGGAGGAGAAAATAGAGCCTTGTCCATTTTTGTCCAGCAAATACCAAAGAGGATCACACTTTATTTCACTTTTGTCTCATCTTTGCTACCACAAAATCAACCACATAGGATGGGGAGCTCATAGGGGTCCTCCTCTTTACAATTTCATTGACTTCAAACCCTCAAAAGACTTCAAAATTCAAAATTATAAAGAGTACTCAGTCAATGGCTTCAATTTCTAATCAAATTTGATGCCAATGTTATGAAAGAAATGTTATATTGTTAGTAGGAGCACTTTTATTCCTCATCATCCACCATCTTGGAGCACAATCGATATGAATTTGTGGCATATGGTTTGGTATTGGTTAGATTTCTTTATGTTTTAATCAACATTTTTCTAATTCCTATGCATAATCAAAGTGTTGTATGTAAGTGTAGAAAATGGGTTAACTTAGTTTTGCTTGTTTATGACTATTGAGTTGCATGTTCACAAGTAACACTATGACTTTTTTCTTCATCATTGGATTTTTTTAATTAATTTACTTTATTTTCTGTTTTAATTTTCACTTTAAATTTTATTGTATTTTAAAATTATTATTTTTGCCATATAGAAGCTTAAAACAAAGTTTATCAGTTTATGACATTACACTTTATCTTTTGATGCAGGAGCATCAAGCTTGGATTTTGTGGCCCTATAGTTTGTGTGGTTGGGGTTGTGTTCAAGACATATTGGTGAACCTTGTCGTATGCGTTCATGATGATTGGATCAATTATCTTGGAGTTAGAGCCAATTTGGTGACTGTTGGTTGTGTGTTCTTGATTTACTAGTAGACCTTGGAGATTGTATTTGCAAGATTCAATCTGAGGGAGTTTGCATGTGTGCTCTTGGATTTGGATAGTTGGATGGGATGTGGACCTATTCCTAAGGGAATGTGCCTTCATGTTATGATATGATTTAGTTATGCTTTGTAAATTTGGGGCTTGTCCTAAGTATTTAGTTATTTCATCTATTTAATATTTGTTGCCCAGCCGACTTGTGGCTTGAGGGTTTATTTAATGTAAGAGTGTATTTAATGTGAGTGTTTATTTAATGTAATCTTTCTAGGATGACTTGTGGATTTTTTTAGTATATGTAGAGGGTCTTGTGGAGTCTAGAGTCATTATTCAACATGGAGTAGTGAAGGTGAGCAAAGCTAGTAGCTAAGTGTGGGCTTGGGAAACAAGAAAGTTCTTGGTGGCTTGTGAGCACAAGTTTAGATTCTTCTCGGGTTTCTCTACCAGATTTTGGATTTGGGCTAGCAAGTGGGTGGATCTTACAATGTCTTGAAGAATTGTTATTGTAATTGTCAATGTATTTGGTCGTAACCCAAAATGCCTTAGAGTCAGGCATGTTGGATGTAAATTTTATGATTCTATTATGAGAGTTGGCATTGTTTTGGATCTAAGTATCTATGTTATTGTTTGTATTCCGCTATGTGGTTAATTGTTGGGGGCTAGGACAACTCCTTTGGGGATTCTCCTTCCTTGCATTGCATCATCTTTCAAGTGTTGAGATTTAAAAGAATTCTTATTAAAAGGATAACTCTTTAAGGAACATCTAGAGTGCACATTAGTTTTGATGTAGATCATATATCTATTCTATAGTGAGAATAAATGATTACTATAATAATAACAAATATATATATGGATGTTGATATGTGACACTTAAGGATACAATACCAAGGTTGATTTGGCATAATGATCATTCTTTCCAAACTAAACCACTAACCCCACATAGTTTGCACTAATACACTTAAAAATAAACAAACTCCTCAAATTTACTCTAAAAAAGTAAATATATCCAATACAAATAAAGCTTTAACACTCTATTTAACTATACCAAACCATTATCTAGATTTTAAATCATTTAAAATATAATATTCTTTAACTTAATCAATAAAAGTAGTAAGTCATAAAGAACAACTAACTATCATATTTAAGCCAATAGACTTATTTATTGTGGCACACAGTAGCCATAAAATTGTTACATGCCTGAAAAGTGTTAGATGTTAGATGTCATAAAGTTGACATTTATCGGGAAATTTTTATGCATGACCACCATATTTGGTGCATCAAATTCCAACGCCTACGAAAATGGAACTACATATGTATTGATTGAATTAAAATCAAAAAGTGCACTCGACCTAAAAGTCATTGGATAAGAGGTGCGAGTGTTGGTTTATTAGGAAGATCTCACGTCATTGTGTGGATGGATAACCATCCTCGAGAAAATAGTGTTGGGGAAGAGAGTTTTGGAATCAACAAGTGAAGTAAAAGTTGTATCTATATGTGTATGGTTTAGGGGAGCATGTGTTGTGACTACTCTTTTCATTAGCATGTGTGCATGTTCACTTGAAATAATTACATTGTAATTGGAAAACTCTTGGCTAGTGATTCCTACATGCACCAAAGAGGAAAAGCGAGAAGCTCCAGTAGAGTAACAACAATGAAGCAATTAGAATCACCATTACCAGGTTCCATCTTTTCTTTCCTATGTGCTAGCTCTTAAAGAAAATAAACTCAATTAAACTCAATTCCAAGAAGCTTATGATCAGGATAACTATCTTGTTTTTGTGGAAGGAAAATAATATATGTTTGCAGATTTAAAACTAAATAACACTTAATACTTCAACAAACTTCAGCCAAGAGCTTTAGCTTTGAGATTTAAAATCCATTGCAACTAGTTTAAGAAGAGCCATTGATATGCCTTCCTCACTTAGAATTAGTGATGCCACCCATAGAGAATATTTTAGGAAGGATTCGATTGTATGTCATAAAGCTTGAAGATTGATGTTTTGTATGGGTTCCAAATCCCTCATTTTAGTGCTATTCTCAATTTTATATTAATGCATGACATTCAGTATTTTTTTCCTTTATGTTTCCTGTGATCATGCATATGTTATAGGTTGCATATAATAAAAGAATTATTGTCGAAGTAGTTTAATAGGCTATGTTAATAAGATAGTTGATGTTGCAAGTAGTTTACGATGACTTTCTCCATCGTAGGCTCTTTAGAATTAGGAGTTGATTTTAGATAATATTTATATAAAATAAATATATGTAATGGAAAATATGTGTATTGTCATATTTATATATATTTTTGTTGCAATAGAAAAATGGTTTTTCTCTACTATTTTCATTGATATAGTTGTATATGTTTTTTTATCAATTTGTTATTAACTAAAATTAGATGATCTTCTTGAGCTTAAAAGTATGAGAAATTGATGCATTAAAATCCTTAAGGATCTTTACATTGCTTTCAAATGATAGATTTTGTTCTCACTGCAAGACCTCTTATAAAAGCCGATGGTTAAACTCCTAAATTTCTTCGATTTCTTTTCTCTTGGTTTGTAGAACAAAATTTAGATGTAGTGAGCACTTTTCTAGGAATAATTATTTGTAAAATAGAATAAGTGTTCTCACAAAAGATTGTGCACTTGCCTAATGTTTTTACCTAAAGGAAACCTTGTGAAACATGGAAACAATCTCCAAGCTGTGGGACTTGAACTATGAGATTGAGCCTCCAGAGAAGGTCGGCTTCCTTACTATCAAGGTGAACCTAACTACTCCTTGAGAGGAAAAGGGAGAAGGAATGCATGGAAGAAAACTACCTAATCTAATCTAAAGGGGGTGATACACCAAAATAGTTTGTTCAATCCCATTTCTACCTAACAATGCACTATTCATAAACATAATCTCAAAAGACATTGATTCAACCTTTGTTTTGATTCAGCAATCACATACAAATCAGAAACCAAATTGTTATTATGACGAAGGGACTTTACTCCATAACATCCAAAGGGGCAATAGTAGATACTTTTATGTAGATTGAAGAATTTAAAAAAATACATTAACAAAGGTAAGAAGGTTTTACACTTTATTAATGGAGAATGAGGCACAATAGAGATTATATTCATCCATAGACAAAAGGGAATTATTGTAGCAGAACAGAATACTATTGCTAAAGAATCAGAAAAATGACCGACCCTAAGAAGGGTTACAAAATCTAATTTTATAGTGCAAGCATAACTTAGATAGCTTCTACCCTAAGGAAAAACTCAACCACTACATTTAAGATTATAGAGAACAATCACTGCAAATCTGGGAAAGATCTGATCATGGTAAACATCCAAATACAGAAAAATCATTCTATTCACCAAACAAAATCTTGAGAAGATAGAAATGGTGGACATTAATGTTTCAACTGAGTATATGGATAACCGAGCAGTGAAGGGAATGTCCTTTGCATTTATCAGGCATGGAGAATGATGAGAGTGGTTGCAAATTGAGAAGATCAAATTTTCCAAAAAACACTGTATTTCTTTGTTATAAGCATGCTAAGTCATTCATGTCATCGGTCAACTAGAGTTAATCCTCAGGCTCCGCCACATCAACTAGTCATATTTTATCATTCTACCACCTTGCCAACATTCAAACTTATGTTGACCATCATCTTAACCCTAGTTGCAGCTTCGCCAGCTTTTTGCCTTTATTAACTATTAACCTTGTGAAACCGCAAACTTAACTGCAACTGCTTACTCTCCACCCAAGCTCGCTAAGACACATGTCCACTTTTCATTATGTCACTATGGATAATGGTCTCACATCTATGGTTAGCAACATAGTGACAATGATCAATTTGCATTCAATCTAATGGTCCAAAGATGCATTGACCCCTGTCAATACCTTGACCAATGAAAACCCTACCCTATGCCATCTCATCTAACATTCCTTTTCTTGCAGCCCACAATGGAAACATCACCCACATGTCCACATGTCATGCTGTCACTATCTATAGAAAATAAAAATACATTTTTGTATAGCGACAGAGTGACAATTGTTGATCATCTTCAATCTGAAGGTGGGCAAGGTATTGTTAGAAATGCTTAAGAATAACTAAGGGGGGGGGGGGGGGGGGGGGGGGGGGGGTTGAGGGGTGAATTAGTTATTAAAGGTCCAACATGTCTAATTCAAAAATTTTACTAACTGTAGTAAGCCCATTCAACCATTCATTCATCCAAGCTTTAACTATCCTATTCAACAAGTTACTATAAATCAACATGCAAGCATAACACATTAAAAGATCAATACATAACACAGTGATTTACATGGAAATCCAATTTGGGAAAAATCACCAATAACATGCTACTCAATTCTCACTCTTCTGAAGTGATGCCTTGTGAAAGGCCTGCCCTGTTAAAGGCTTACAACATATTGTTAAATGTGACCTAGTTAAAGGATTGAACCACCCTGTTAGAAGTGGGCCAGGTTAGAGGACTTTAGAACATTCACTTGGAATGCGACCCTGTTAAAGGATTTACAAATGGCTATTAAACCAACCCAAGTCCATAGGATTTTCTTCTACCCTAATTAATACAATTGCTAGAGAGTAACAATAAGGGGTTTTGACCTAATTATAGAATACAACTCAACTTGCAGATCTCATATCACTTCTTAGCTCATATCATTGCCTAGCTTTCAGTCTCTACAACTCTGACAACTTGCCCTTCTTTCAAGCTTAGTCTCCTTAAGTCTCCATGCTCAGTGTACCAGTGTAATCATCTGTTCTTTACCACATGTTGAAGTAGAGTCTCTGTACTCTATTCTTCCTTCTCCTAGATGTCTTCTCCTTGACACCCTTCTAACCACTTTGCAATTTGGCACACTAGCAACTCTTATGTCTTGGTCTGTGACTCCTTAAATAGAAGTTTTTGAGTTCCTTTTCCTGCTTAATTCTTCCCTCCTTTAATTTCAATTCGCATGGATTAGGTAGGATTCATTGTATCTAACCCATATTATGTTTCTTCTAGAAACATCATGAAGAATCCTCTTGAATTTTCTCAAAAATGGTTTACATAGAATTTTGTGCCACCAACTCATCATCCTTATCCTCCAAACAGTTCACAAAATTCTAGGTAACAACTATGTCAGTTCAAATTTGGAAAATCTTCAATTTTTTCAATAATGCAATAGCTCAACACTATTGAAATCTTGATTCTTGGCACATACTATGTTACTTAGCATCAACTACATTGTTACTGATGCTCAGCACCTAAACTTCACTCGGCACCTACTAAGATTTTCTGATGCTCAGCACTTGTTACTTTGCTTGGCACTTGAACTTCACTCGGCACCTAAAGTTCACTTGGCACACACTAGATTTTCCTTTTGCTCGGCTCCAACTAAGAATTTTCTTAGCTTCAACTAGCTTGCTCGAAAACCATTGATGAACTTATTTTAAGCTTTGCAGTCAACCTTATTACAACTTATTCTTCCAATGTTTCTAAGTGTGGCTAGCCTCTATATCTTCAAATATGTTATGAATACATCATCTCACCATTGTCTTAACTGATCTTTGCACTTCATTACAATATCATAACTCAACCTTTCCCTTAGGTGCTCTTGTTATATCTTGTTGATCAAATCCTCTTCATCAATCAACTAAGTGATAGTACTTGGATCTTATAAGCAATTGTCATTCCTACAAATAGCAAGTTTGACATTAATGACAAAACAATGGTTGAAAATATTCTTTTAACAAAAATATCCCTCTTTGATCTTCAACAATGATCTTTTCAATCAGATTTCCAACAATCTCCCTCTTTGGCATTGATGGCAAACCAAACTAATCAACCATTAGACTAAACTATTCAACCAAATTATCAAAGTGCTAACTAGGTTAGAACAATAAGTCAAATGACAAAAATTAATTGTGTTACCATTAGTTTTCACATCTCCCTCTTTTGATCTGCTATCCTGATTGCTTCATTTTTGCTTCTCCCTCTTAGTTATTGTATCCTTGTTCTTTTGTTGTCTCCCTCTGTATGCATTGCTCATCTTTTGCTATTTTATGTTCATGAATCTGATCAGCCTATTTCTCCCTCATATTGGTGATCAGTTTCTACATTTTCTCTCCCTCTTTCTTCATTCTTAATCTTCTCAATAGTTGTTGATCATTTTTCTTCTATTTCTCCCTCTTTGACAACAATACCAAGGACATATTATCTCAGCATCTTGACCTGCAAGTGTAGAATTTGTAGGCTCTTTCAATTTCTCTCTCTGTCACCTTGCTTGTGACTTATTTGAAACTTCATTACTTCAATTACTTTAGGCATGAATCCTAAAGTAAGTATCCTCTATATCAATGTGTAATATTTCAACAATCAATTCCTCCAATGCAAGATAGTCTTGCTTTTTCTTTAAGTAGCCTTGGCTAGGGGTATCACCCCTAATTTACCTCTAAGATACTCAAAAGAATCTTTAGGTAGTGTTTTTTTAAAGATATTAGCAATCTGTTCCTTTGAGCTGACATATTCCATCTTCACTTGTTTGTCTTCCACCAATTCTCTTACATAGTGATACTTGATTGCAATGTGCTTGGTTTTGGCATGCATTACAAGGTTCTTTGATATGTGGATAGCACTTGTATTATCATAATAAAGTATCACAGGCTCATTCACCTCTTCCTTCATACCTTACAACAAATATTTGATCCATATAATATTGGGGCAATTGATAGTAGCTGCAACATATTCAACTTCTGTAGTGGACTATGAGTTACAACTTTATTTTTTGTTGGTCCATGTAATCAATCTTTTTCCCAAGAAAAGTGCTCCTTCACTAGTGCTTTTTCTATCATCAATATTATCTCCCCAATTTGCATCAATGTAGGCTCTTAGTTCAAACTTTTCACTCCTCTTGTAGTACAAACCGCAGTCATCAATTCTTTTTAGATACCTCATTATTCTTTTTACTGCCATTAGATGATTTTCTCTTGGATTTGCAAAAAATCTTGCCATAATTCGAATAGCTAATGTAATGTCTGGTCTACTATGTACAACATACTGCAACTTTTCAATCATTGATTTATACATTGTCTAATTCACTTCAACTGACTCATCATTCCTATATAACTTATGTCCTATTGCCATTGGTGTGCTAATTGGTTTTGAGTCTTCTAATCCAAATGTCTTGAGTATCTCCTTGATGTATTTGGATTGGGTCACAAATATGCCATGCTTCAATTTATGTACTTGCAATCCAACAAAGAACTTGATTTCTCCAAACATTGACATTTCAAACTCATGTTTCATTTGATCAACAAAATCTTTGCAAAGAACATATTTTCTTCCAAATATTATATCATCAACAAAGATTTCAAATATCAAAATGTCTTTACCTTTTTCTGTATTGATATATAGTTTGTTGTTGTCATCTGTTCTCTCACATCCTATCTTCACAAGATATTTGTGTAGTCTCTCATACCATGCTCTAGGTGCTTGCTTCAAACCATAAAGTGCCTTGTGCAATTTGCAAACCATATCTTTGTTCTTGTCATCAACAAATCCCTCTAGTTGTTATGTGTAGACTTCCTCTTCAAGTATACCATTTAGAAAAGAAGACTTCACATCCATTTGGTAGACTTTGAAACCTTTGTAGGCAACATAGTAATGTTCTTACTCCTTCAATTCTTACAACTGGGGCAAATGTTTCCCCCTAATCCAATCCTTCTTCTTGTGCATAGCCTTTACAAACTAGTCTAGCTTTGTTTCTTGTTATCTCACCATTCTCATCAAGTTTGTTCCTAAACACCCGTTTGGTACCAATTACATTCTTATCAACTGTTCTAGGAACTAGGGTCCAAATTTTGTTCTTCTCAATCTGGTCTATCTCTTCTTCCATAGCTTTATACCAATCATCATCTTGTAGTGCATATTTTACTGTTTTGGGCTCAACCATGCTAAGAAAACATGATTCATTCCTTAATCTATTCCTTTTCATTGGTCTGGCATCCTTGTCACCAATTATTTGATCTACAAGGTGATGTCTCCTCACATATTTGTCTATTCTTGGTTCTATCCTTCTTTCCATGTTTGATCCTTTAGCTTCAGAGTCATTTTTCTCTTCTCTATTTGGTATTTCATCATTTCTTTCATGTGTATTGTTTTTAGAATTAGAATGTGCATTTTCTTCATTCTGCAACTCCGCTTCTGAATGCAGCTCGACATTCATAAGCTATGACTCAGTTGATATTGAAATTTGTTGTTGATTCCCAACTTGATTGGCAACATTGTCTTCAATAGTCATTCCTTCATATAAGTATACAAAGGATCTATAATCTTCTAGTTGCTTGGATTCATCAACTTGGACTTATGCATGCTCATCAAATTTTATATTCGCACTTTCCACTATCTTGTTAGTGTTAGTATTCAAACGTTTATATGCTTTGCTTCTAGTGGAGTATCCAAGGAATATGCCTTCATCACTCTTTGCATCAAACTTTCCATTTCTAGTATCTTTAATAATATAGCATTTACAACCAAAGACTTTGAAATGTTTTACATTAGGTGAGTGACCATACCATAGTTTAAAAGGTGTTGCATTTGTACCTTTCTTGACTTGGACTCTATTAAGGGTGTAAACAACAATGCTTACAACTTCTCTCTAGTACTTTAGAGCAACATTTTTCTCCATCCTCAAGTTTTTTGCACATTCTATCACTAATCTATTTCTTCTTTTAGCAATGCCATTCTGCGGTGGAGTTCTTGGTGCTGATGTTTTCCTTTTGATACCTTTGTCATTGAAGAATATCTCAAATTCCTTTGATGTAAACTATCCTCCTTTGTTTGACCTTAGGAATTTATAACTCTTTCCTATTTCCTTCTCAACTTTGGCCAAATACCACTTGAACATTTGAAATGCATCAGATTTTTTCTTTAAAAAAATAGAAGTCATCATCCTGGAATAATCATCTATAAATAGCATTATGTATCTATCTCCTAGGTAGCTTTGCACTTCTATTGAACCACATAAGTCTATATGGACTAACTCTAGTACTTCTTTAGAAGTGTATGTTTTGCTGTTGAAACTAGACTTAGTCATCTTCCCTAGTTGACATTGTTTGCACATTATATTTTCAGGCTTCTTTAGTTTAGGCAATCCTCTGACTTTCTTCTTTTTGTTGATGTTGATCAGATTGTCAAAGTTAACATGACACAATCTTTTATGCCACAACCACACATCATCAAGTCTAGCAACAAGACAAGTTGCATCTTCCATATCTAGGTAAAACAAATTACTCCTAGTTTGTTCAACTTTTCCTATCAAATTTTTATCAGTGTCATAGATCTTGGCAGTTTTGTTTCCAAATTCTACTTTGCAACCTACATTTCCTAACTATGATACGCTCAACAAGTTGTAGTTCAATCCTTCAACATAGTATGCATTATCACATGAAATCTTCTCTGTAATTTTAATTGAGCCTTTTACTTTGATTTGACATGGAGCATCATTACCAAATATAACACTATTTCCATCATATTGGTAAAGGTAATAAACTTACTTTTATCTCTTGTCATGTGATGTGAGCATCCACTGTCTATGATCCACTTGTCATTCTTGTTCACATAGGTTACTAGTGTTGTTGCTTCATCTTCATCTTTATCTGATTCATCCTTCATGGCCACATAGACTACTTCATCATCATTCTCATTAGAATCTTCTTCAACAATGCGGCATCTTTTTCTTTTTTCTTTGTAATCTCTGCTATCATCTTCTCTTATTCTTGTACTTGTTTCCTTCTTTGTAGTTCTTCTTCTGTGTACACCTTGCATCAATATGTCCTACTTTATTGCAATTAAAACATATGATAGGCAACTTACCTTTGAATTTACCTTTTCCTTTATAGAACCTGCTAGCCAATAGTGCTTCTATCTATTCCACATCTTTTTCATCTGTGCTACTATCACTAGAAACATGTTTTCATTTTCTTCTCTTCTTGTTTGATGTCGCCCCCTCAGTGTCTTTCAATGTCAGCTTGGCCTTGAAAGAAGATTCAAGGTTCTCAAGTTTGTAGTTTTCAAAGTTGGACAATTCAAATGCAGTAAGTCTTCCCACAATTCCTTAAAATCTTAGTGTGTTTCCTTGTACACACCTTAGCTCTTGGATGGCTGAAACTCTAATATCATAGATAGGGAGAAAAGTTCTCAAGTATTTGCTATTAACAAATTCTTCTTCTAATTGACCACCTAGAATTCTTATTGCAGTTACCACTTCTTTCATTTTGGATCCATATTGAGCAGCATTTTCACCTTCCTCCATTTTCATGTCATCAAACTTTCCTCTATGGCTTTCTCTCTTTGCTCTTTGTACATTCTGATCTCCTCCATAGATATCTATCATGGCTTTCCAAATCTTGAATGCAGTGTCACATTCCTTGGTGTCATCAAATTTAACATAACTAAGTGCAGAGGCAATCTCTAGCATTGCCTGATTGTGCTCCTTCCTTTTGCTCAAATCATCTGCAGTAAGAGGTCCAACTGGGTCTACATGTTCTATTCTAATTGAGGTTTTTGTATAATCACCTATTGATCCAAGGTGTAATTTCATCAGACTCTACCATGTAATGAAGTTATCTCTGTTGAGCTTGGGAACTTCTCTCTTGGACATCTTGATCTTCCTACTTCTAGTACCATGAAACTAAATCAGCAGATGGCTCTGATACCAATTCTTTAGAAATTCTTCTACCCTAACTGATACAATTGCTAGAGAGTAACAATAAGGGGTTTTGACCTAATTACAGAATACAACTCAACTTGTAGATCTTAGATCACTTCTCAGCTCATATCATTGCATGGCTTTTAGTCTCTACAATTTTGACAACTTACCCTCCTTTCAAGCATAGTCTCCTTGAGTCTCCATGCTCACTATATTAGTGTAATCATCTCTTCTTGACCACTTGTTGAAGCAAAGTCTATGTACTCTATTCTTCCTTCTCCTAGATGTCTTCTCCTTGACACCCTTCTAACCACTTCGCAATTTGGCACACCAGCAGCTCTTGCTTCTTGGTTTGTGACTCCTTAAATAGAAGTCTTAGAGTTCCTTTTCTCACTCGATTCTTCCCTCCTTTAATTTCAATTCGCATAGATTAGGTAGGATTCATTGTAGCTAAACCATATTATGTTTCTTCTAGAAACATCATGAAGAATCCTCTTGAATTTTCTTAGAAATGGTTTACATAGAATTCTGTGCCACCAACTCATCATCCTTATCCTCCAAATGGTTCACAAAATTCTAGGTAACAACTATGTCAGCTCAGATTTGGCAAATCTTCGATTTTGCCAATAATGCAGTAGCTTGGCACTATTGAAATCTTGATGCTTGGCACATACTGTGTTACTCAGCATCAACTAGGTTTTAACTAGTGCTCAGCATCTGAAGTTCACTTGGCACCTACTAAGATTTTCTAATGCTCGACACTTGAACTTCACTTAGCACCTGAATTTCACTCAGCACACACTAGATTTTTCTTTTTCTTGGCTTCAACTAGCTTGCTCGGAACCCACTGATGAACTTAGTTTAAGCTTTGTAGTCAACCTTATTACAACTTATTCCTCCAATGTTTCTAAGTGTGGCTAGCCTCTATATCTTCAAATATGTTATGACTACATCATCTCACCATTGTCTTAACTAATCTTTGCACTTCATTACAATATCATAACTCAACCTTTCCCTTAGGTGCTCTTGTTACATCTTGTTGATCAAATCCTCTTCATCAATCAACTAAGTGATAGCACTTGGATCTAATTAGCAATTGTCATTCCTACAAATAACAAGTTTGACATCAATGACAAAACAATGATTGAAAGCATTCTTTTAACAACAATCTCCCTCTTTGATCTTCAACGATGATCTTTTCAATTAGATTTCCAATAGGTATGTCAAGAAATTGGCCCACTTTCATAAAGCACAAATAAAAACTTGCCAGTTGTACCTCATTTAAAAACTCCACCAGCCACAAAGAAGGAAGGCCCACTTGGGATATGTGACACACTTTCGCTATGTCGTTATAACTTTTAATTATACATTTCTTCATAGTGATATATTGACAATCATAGACTCATATCTAACCGATGGTCCACCTTGTCACTTGCTAATTATTGTGCATGACTAAAGAGAAAAGGCCCCATCTAGACACATGTCACATTTTTGCTATGTCGCTGTGACTTTTGGTTGTGCAACTTTTGATAACGAGAAAGCGATGACCATAGATCTTGGAAGATCAAACAAATGAGACGATGTGGGCCCACCAAGATTTTTATAACATGTGACCATTTGAAGACTTAGGAAATAAAATATAACCCAAGGTTTTAAATGTATTTTTGATAACATTAGACCATTTGAATATTTGAAAAGATGATTGTTGGGCATGTTTGATAGGCAAAACTCAAATTTTAGTAGGAGGGAAAATATGACTAATAATAAGGAAATGGAAATATAATATAATCTAATTGTCTAAACTGATATGTGTTATTTTGATGGAAGAGGCATGTGAACAATTTTTTTTTTTCAATGTAAGAGTAGTTGTTCTTGTTCAATATATATTTTGTAAAACTATTGTTATCTCCTTATATGTGATGTTTTTCTCAAAAATATTGAGTTGAATTATTTCCTTATACAATTGAGTGAAATTGTTATTCTACATTAGGCATATGTGCTTGTAGTTAGTTTCATGGTTATACCAGATCCATCCAACTCACCAATTTTGTAGGGTCTGGGAGTTCTTTGTGTTAAGAAGAACCTTGGGGGAGCTAATCACTCTATGGTTGGGTGGTAAAAGTGCCTGGGCCACACTCTTGTCTCAAGAAAGTAGATGGATGTTATTCTATGGCTAAGGAGACAAGGACTTGTGCAGATGGATAGAGGTCCAATGACATTTACATACATACATACATACATACATACATACATACATACATACATACATACATACATACATACATACATACATACATATATATATATATATATATATATATATATATATATATATATATATATATATATATATATATGACATTTATATTTGTGTACACATACACTCACACATATATGACATTAAAAATTGTATACTTAAGTGATAAACTCATTATTGATGTTCGACATGCAATGTCAACATCCTTCTTTGATGATTCTTCTTATGTGAGGAAACTTGATGTGTACCTTTTGCATTCTCTTTTTATGTTTGAATCAATGTGTAGGTTTGCTTCTTGAATGTATTTGACTAATGTTGTAGTCATGTGATGACATTTTTGCATTCACTAGTTTGGTCGACACTTAGCATATGCGATATCATTGTCATTGTACTTTCACATTTCATTGTGTACGTCAAAAATATGTGTAAAATTTTATTAATTTTTAAATAAATTAGCAATAGAACAAGCCTCGAGTACAACCATTTTATTGAAAAATTATAAGCAAGGACATGCTTATATGCAAATTCATGGTACCAAAGAATCTAAAAGTATGTTGCTCCGCACTTGCAAACCCAATTTGATTCTTTTATTAATAAGTTTAATTCACCATGCTTATTCAATACATTATATGTAGTTTTTGGAAAAAACCATGACTTATATTTAGTAGGATTCTTGATAGATTTATGATGTGCAATTCTACAAATTGCTAATTTTGTTACATATTATAGGGGGCAACATCCATACAATTAGGCCTAGAATTTCATAGTTGTACTGGATTTTTTTTTTCACTTCTGATCCATACATATGATAGGCTAATTTTTATTTTTTTCAATCATACTGATTGACAGGTTAAATTTTTATAAAACTGTTAATATGATACTTAAGTTTATCATAAATCATCAAACTTCATCATAGATAAATATTTTTAAAACATACTATAAACTTGTTTGATTGATTTAAAATATTAGTATACAAAATATAAACTTAGAAGTTTTCTTAACTTGTATATATTATTTTATAAAACGTATGAATTTAGAAACTTCAAGATATAAGAATTCTGTAAATATTGTATATTTTATTGATTTTTGACAATCAATATATATGTTAAAACGTAATATGAAAGGCATTAACATGACCAAACCATCATTAAAAATACACATGACAAGCAAGGATGACTATCAAATTCCAGGCCTACATACAATCATCAAACAAAAAAGTATTTCCCTTCTTCTGTCACATTAGAAACTGAATAACATATGGTACTATGAGTGTACTATTGTACACATTACACCTTCTAGTGCCAGTAATAAATAATACTATTTACAATGTAAATAATGGTAATGATTAATGACAACCATTAAATACCAAAATAAAATGCTCCACGATGTCTAAAAGCTAAACTAACATGTAAAGCTTACGAAGGGGGACACTTTTTTTTTTTGTCCCACTTGGTAAGCTTTATGTTTTAGTTTAGGCTTTAGCCAATATTGCTATATTCTCTATTCATATTGAAAAATCGACATTCTTGGGTAATTAGGAATGTTGTTCGTAAATGTGAACTAACAAGTGTCACATAGTAGCTTATATTTGTTGTAAGTTTTAATAATTTAAAGTTTATTAAATAAATTTAATAACTAGAAGCGGAATATAAGTAATAAAAATTTGATGAAATAATTTATTTAAGTAAAATGATTATATAATACTAAAATACACAATTTAAAATAAGTAAATTAGTATGAGTAATGTATATACTGTATTCAAAATATTATGAACTTTTTATAAATAAATAAAATATAATTATTAATGAATTTGTGGAATATTATTTATAGCAAAAAAATACTTGTAATGTCTATGAAATAGTTGAATATAAAAATATAAATGAAGATGAATAAATCTAGAAATAGAAGAGAGATAAAAGAGATAATTAACCTAAGAAATTAAAGTTTGCATATATCTTAATATATAAGAATCTAAGTATTGTCTCATGATATGATATGTATGGTGTTTCCTAGAAATCTGCTCTCATATCACTCAAATATATTAGTCCACATTTTTAAAGACACAAGGAAAGTTCAAGACCGTTGCAAGGAAATGGAAAAAAAGTAAAGATTCGGACTTTTTTTATACACATTTCGCGGTAAAAATGCAAAGTTTAAGTGGTTAATTCAATTCAAAATTTGTCGGAAGAGAAAAAGATTGAAAAAACAAAAGATTCGTTACCAAAATTCTCAAATCTGAAAATAAGAAAAACAGAACCTCCGCCAGCAAAATAACAGCTGGCCACTCTGGAAAAAAGCGAAGCTTTCGTCACAGAACGATTACTGACACCGTGTTATATTCTATGTAATGAATTTACTGAAAAATAAAAATCTTTGTTCGAGTTGGAATAGTGCCTTCTTAAATCATCATATTCAAAACAAAATAAATATATAGACGGCACCAGCATAAATAAAATTCTGAAAAAGGAACAATGCGATGGTGGAATCAGAAAATGCTGATCTAAAATGAAGATTCATAGTGGCAACATCTCACAAAAGACCGTGGAAATAGAATTTAAAAGAACCCAGTTAAGAATAACAATGTGATTATGAAAACCCAATTCTAAAAACAATTCAATGCTGTAATCAGAAAATCAGACTCAACCTTTTCTCACAGACATTACACTTCACATTCATAATGACAGCATCTCATAAACAACCATGGAAACAGAATACAAAAGAACCTCAGTTAAGAATATCAACGATGTGATTATGAAAACCCAAGAGGTGTATTCACTTTGGCATCAGTGCTTTATGCATTTTCACAGAATAGAAGAGATGTTATATATATGGCTGTTACAAAATTTGGGAAACCAATACAGCCAAAAATAACTAATAATCCTAAGAAAACTAACTATACTTCCATATACAAACTACAAATCAGGGAGTAGACTCTGTTGAAGAATGGAGGGGAAACAGGGGAAGCAACTCTGGTTGCCTCTTCACACTCATTGCTGATCCCTCAAAAGAAAACTTTTGTTCTTCCTCTTCCGAATGTGAGGATTGATTGCCAGATGTTGGAGTAGAATCATAATAATAGTAACTTGGTGGAGAATTAAATGGATCAGAAGGCCCAAGTGGAGTGATTGGGCTGCAAATCAAGGCAGGAAGAGTCGCACATCGAATCCCATAACTATTACCTCCTACTCTTTCTCCATAACAATGGTCATTCACACCCAAATTGATATTATCATCATTCATACCCAAATTGAGATTATGATGATCATTCAGACCCAAATCAATATGATGATCACTCAGACCCAAATTAATCTCCAATTTCTTTTGGAATTTCCTTCTGTCGTGGAGCTTGAAGGCCGGTTTCTGAATACCAACTTGAAACCCACTCTTCACCAATGGAGGACAATCCCAAACTGATCTGAATCCATCTTTCTTTGAGCTTCTTGCATGTCTGGTAACAGGGAGCTTTTTCACTCCAGAATCCTCTGCTGCACCAGTGAGTTTCTGAACAAGATCCTTGAAACAATGGCTCTCAATCTGAACAAAAGTGTCTGAATGCACAATCTGATTCAACACTTTTGGGCACTCAGAATTTGCACATCCCCATTGTTTTGCCATGGCTTCAGAACTAGTTATACCTTTTTTGTTTTCCTTGATTGAATCACTGGATGGACTGAAACTCAATTTAAATAAAATCTGGATTGCAGCTGAGAATTCCTAAGATGCTTTTTGAGCATTGTATGCTGAAGATGCAACAAACGCTGCGGGAAGAACAAGAGTTATAAGAGGAGAATCCAAAGTCAGGATTCCGCCTGGTCAATTGATATGGTCAATCTTGTGGGTCCAAAAAAGTTATTGATTGAAACATTGAATTCTCTGTATAAAGGGAATTTGGCTCAAACAATTAGAGATTTTTCGTCAAAAACAATGTGGATTTTGCCGGGATTGAAACTTCTTGTTGCGTGCCACAGACAAAAGCTTTGACGGAAGGGCAACTGATATTGAAAAATGAAGTTACGTCGCTGTATGTTTTGATTGAAAAAGTTGTTTGGGTCATGGAGAATTCCATTGCGTTTCACAGTCTGCGGTTTGACTTTCCAAAATACTCCAAAGTAATCTCTATTCATATCTCGAGAAATATTTTATTTAGGAAAAGAAACTTCAACGTTGTTTCGTTCGTGAAGAATTTTGTTGAGTTGTAATGTCTGTGGTTTGACTTAATAATGGGTAGAGTGGTCAATATTTTAACAAAAATTAATAATAATTAAGCTTGGTGTTACTTAAAGGGTGAATTTAATAGCTTTAGGCTATTTTAATAGATTAACTTATGTGATGGTCAGGGTTTTTGGTTTGAGTAATATGTGTTATATTGTGAAATTAAATATGAAAGAGAGTGTGTTTATCTTTAGGATTGACGAGAATTAAAAATAATTTGAATTTTGTCAATATAGAATATATAAATAAATAATTTTAATAAATTAACTTATGTGATGGTCAGGGTTTTTGGTTTGAGTAATACGTGTTAAATTGTGAAATTAAATATGAAAGAAAGAGTGTTTATCTTTAGGATTGACGAGAATAAAAAATAATTTGAATTTTGTCAATATATAATATATAAATGAATAAATTAGAGATATGGTCTTGGCTTGGATTTTATAAAAGGGTCAATTCAATGGATTTGAGCTAATGTTTGTGATTTAGTTTCTTGCACTTTTACTCTTCAGTTCAACTCAAAGTTGATTCCTTGCTAATTGTTTAGGGATGCGGATACTTAAAAATATTTTGGGGAGTGTATCTAATTGCTATGGTCGCATTGCTTTAGATCAATTCATTCAAAATGGTTGGTTCATGAATATGGAAAAGGTTGGTAAACAACAAGTGAGGATGTAAATACCCCAGGATAGGAATTTGATTTTGGCAAGTTCTTTCTTTTTGATTAAATAAGTAGAGAATGAGCTCCAATCACTTACAAAATGAGAAACAACGTAGCAGAAGCAACTGACAAACACACCAAAATTTAGTGAGGGGCCCCCAACATTGAAACCAATTGGATCACCAAAAATATACAAGAACAAATAGACTGAGCTAATAATAGATCATACTATTAAGCTAATAATAGATCATACTATCTAACCAACAACAACTATATAACCAATAAACAAAGTACCAACTACATTTAACATTTTACTAGCTACAATATCAACATACTTATTAACAATATCAACATCTAAGTAGATACTAATTGTCCAATAAGTCTTAAAGCATTTAAATAACTTCTCTATAAGTGACCATGGTAATTCCAACATTGTACCCCATATTTTTGAGTTGTCTCTTGATCTCTGAATTTTCAGCAATGATGAACATAGCAACTTTGTTCATGTTGTCATTTTTGATTTGGATGAGGGAATTGAAGGATTTATCAGCAACAAGACATTTCTCAGTCATCCTTCTTTCCAATTGATCAAGTCTTTCAATGACACCCAATAAAGGGTCATCCAAAGAAGTCTCATCTTTCTCCAACACCTACATATCCTAGCTTTCCTTTGCATTGTTATCTAGAGAATCCATAGTGTTTTCATTGTTCAGTATCTCATTATCGTAATTTTCAAGAACCATTTATTATTCCTCAAACATATTAGGGGAGGTCATGTCGTTTTCCTCTTGATCATCTTTCCTAGCATAACAATTATCTTTATTGTCATCCTCATTAACAAATCTTTCTTTAGAAGAGGTGTCATCTTCAGGGTTGACCAATTTTTTTGTCAATGTAGTTGGCTTTCTACTCCCTGGCACACTCCTCTAAATTTTAACACCTTTCACCTTGTCCACATTATTTTCCTCATTATCCTCCAAGATAGAAATAGTAATACCTTATTAGTAGTGATTTTCTTGGATTTTTTTAGGCATATGGGAGGTCAAGAAGAGTTTTGCAATATTTAGGGGTAACCATCAATAATATGTTGTGATGTTGGGGGACAATTCATAGAATTCTTCTTCTTTCTCTTAATAACTAGATGATTTGCTAGAGCATCTCCCATAGCAAGACACCTAGAAGCCACAATATGGGCTTGTCAAGGTTAGGAGGGAAGATGCACTTGATGCTCAAGTTGCATAGGGTCATCATGGGGATCCCTATCTATGGAAAATCTAAACAAAGGCATGATTAGGCCTTGGTGGAGAAATGAATAAGCTCAACTCTCAATATTCTATTGTAGGGATGAATATACAAAGAAGAGAACGTTGATTTTCTTTGGGTATCAATAGGGGAAATGGTAACCATGCACAACCATGAATCTACCCTTGAAAGAAAAAAGTTGCATTATATGAAGGCTTACCAAGGAGTATACAGGATGGAGGACTAACCTACTATAGCCATTTTGGAATGTTATTAGTTCTTTACCATCTTCAAAGAATTTATTAATGTAGCTCTGGTAATTACCTAAACTTTTCTTAGCAACCCTCATCCTAGATTCATATCCCCACAATAATCTCAAGACTAAAAAAATTAGAATCTTACCATATTTGAAAGGAGTCCAAATCAAGAAATCATCAAAATAAAATTTGATTAGTAATAAAGCCAAATCTTATTTGCATTGGAAAGGGAATCAAATGTGTGAACATTGGTTTTCAATTCAATACCAAAGAGGATGTCATCCTAGTTTACTAATTATTTAAACAATTTAAGGAGAATAACAGTTCAATGAGAGGTTAAGAGTTTTCTATATACTTATGTAAGTATTGCTCCTTAATCCTCTATAATGATAATGGCTTTTCAAACATGAAAAATGCTTTCCATGATGATAATGGCTTGCACTTTCAAGTTTTATTCCACTTCATTGCTTAACCACTTCTTGCTAAAATTGTCTTCCACTTCATTGCTTAGCCACTTCTAGAGGAATTTGTTTTCAAAATTCATAATATTAAAATGGTTTTTTTCGCTACTTCTAGCATGCTTCTAAAATTTGTTTTCAAAGTTCACAATATTAAAATGGTTTTTTTTGCTACTTCTAGTGTGCTTCTAAAATTTGTCAAATAAATTTGTATTCGTGTGTTGAATTTATAAATTCATTGTGTCCTTAATATTTTTTTAAAATCTTGGGATATTAAAACACCTAATATGAATGCACGTGATATTGTATTTCTTAGCCAATAAAGTGCCTTGTGTTCATGAAAGTGGTGTAGTTGTGAATAATTAGGTATGTCTTGATTTATAAGTATTTTGCAAGTTTGGTAGTCAAGAGATCCAATATTAAAGGGTTTAGTTTATTATTTTCTAAGTTAATGAGGAGTATTGATGGAGATGCTTCATCAAAGTTCTCATGGGAGCTATCATTTTCAATCTTTATAGTGTTTTTTCCTTTGTTTGGATTGGTCTAATAAGGGTGGAATGTTAGATTCATCATATTATTACTTAATCATCTAAGTTAATTTAGTTAGTAATGATAAAATAATAAATTAACATAGAATTGTTAATGTATGAATAAATAATAAGTTACTTTTTTGTAAAATAAAATTTAGTTGTAGAGGAGATTGGACGATTGAATTACGCCATGGTATTAAATGTACCTGATATGAATGAATGTGATATTTGTATTTCTTAGCCAACGAAGCCCCATGCATTCATGAGAGTGGTGTAGTTATGAATAATTAAGCATGTCTTTATTTACAAGTATTTTGCAAATTTGGTAGTCAAGAGATCCATTAAGGAGTTTAGTTTGTTGTTTCCTAGGTTAGTGAGGAATATTAATGGAGACGCTTCATCAAAGTTGTCATAGGATCTATTGTGTTTGATATTTACAATAATTTTCCCTTTGTTTGAATTGTTATAATATGGGTGAAGTATTAGATTCATCACATTATTACTTAATCATATAAGTTAATTTAGTTAGTAATGATAAAATAATAAATTAACATAAAATTGTTAATGTATGAATAAATAATAAGTTAGTTACTTTTTTGTAAAATAAAATATTATCACAAAGAAGATTGAGCATTCGAACTACACCATGGTATTAAGTGTAAAATATCATCCAAAAATCAATATCTTATTTTTTGTTTTGAATATTGTTGCAAGGAATGTCGTGATTTGCTTTTGTTTGTGGTTTCCCTACCATTTCAAAATAATTTGTATAATCTAAGAACTTATCAAATACAAATGCAAATGTTGATGCAACTAATATAATTTATATTAAGCTCGAGACTATAGTTACGTCTAGGTGCTCATTTCGACCCTCTACCATAACCAATTTCCTAGGATTGTGTCCATTATTACATTTAAAAAGACACTTTAAAATGAAAGATGGTGACCAATGGCTATAGTTTAAGAAAGAAAGATTGTAAGACCAAAGATTTAAAATTTGAATTGGGAGGAAAAGGTTGTGGGTGTGATCCCTTTCAAGGTTGAAGACCATGGATGCAACTCAGTCTAGCGAAGAGGAAAAAACTAAGTTTATGGACCAAAATGTTAGCAAGTGATTAGTATTGAAGGTATAAGTGTTTTAATTGATGGAAATATAATTAGTTGGCAAGGTCTCTTGACTTAATGATCATAGTAGGTATTCAAGAAAAATGCATAAGAATAATTATGCAAGAAGATAGTGTACAGTCAAACAATTTTGATCAGTGAGCACATGATCTTAATTAGATATGGCCACGATTTTGAAATATGGTAATATAAGGTTTATATATTTTTTAGATAAGATCATCCATGGTTAGATGTTGTTTGGCACATGTTTTGGCTAGAAATGGTAAATTGGTAGAGTATACATTTATCCAAGATCATTTTTTGAAGATTGAGCAAATTGGCCTAAAGAATTGAATTATCGAGCTATTGTATCGAAGTATCCACCATCATGTCAAACTCAAAAGAATGATCAAGTAAAGAATGAAGATGAGGGTCACTATGTTCCTTCACAACAACTAGAGAAGGATCATATTTAGTAATGAGGAGATAAATTTCATCAATAATGTCTCCCAAATTTTCAATGTAGAAGTCCATGTAAGAAAACATGCAATGTACGTCAAGTGGGCATCCCATGGAGATGAGTCTAGAAGACAATAAATATCCCATTGTATTAGATTATCCAGTCCATGGCTATATGAATAGAAGAATCATCAAGAATAATAGTAGATGGAATCTCAATAGGAGGAGAAGAAATGGATGGCTCAAGAACTTGATCACATGTGACAAAACCCAAGTTCAAGTAGCAAAATTTCTCATAATTCCCAAGTTCAAATAACAAAATTCACCCTCAAAGTCTAAAACATAACTGGAAGTGTGCTAAAAAGATTCTAAAGACTTTATTGAAGAATTATTGTCATCCTCATGAGAGAAGTCTGAAATTTAGTATAGTTGAGATGCATGATCAACCACTCTTGTAGTAAGTATCTTTGTAGTCTCCAAATCTCTGATGAAAATTGAATTAGGTGTGAATTTTGGAGTCCTCCTTGTGCCCCATTAGTGATTTGAGAGATGGAAAGAAGATAATGAGTTAGGTGAGGTATACTATTGGAATGTTTTAGAATAATTGAGAGGGAGGTGAATCAATTATCCAAGGTCCAAATGTAGATAAAACTTTTCAGTGCTTAACAAATACTTGTGCATGCATTGATCATCCAATATCTCAAACCATAGTATATTATTGTCCTAGGTCAAATGAACTTTGTAGAAATGTAAACATGAAATATCACAAAATCATTCACATAATTTGACACAAGGATTTTATGTGGAAATCCAATTTGGAAAAAACCACTAGTAACATGCTACCAATTTTCACTCTTCTGAAGTGAGCTCTATTAGGAGCCAACCCTGTTAAAGGCTACAATGCACACTATTAAATGTAACCTTGATTAAAGGATTTCAATCAACCTATTAGGAGTGAGCCTTGTTAGAGGACTTTAGAACATTCCATTAGAATGTCACCATATTAGAGGATTTACTTATGACTTTTAGGTCAACCTTAATCTAAAGGATTTATCTAGACTGATATAGTTGTTAGAAAGTAATAGTAGGACTTAATATAATAATAAAAAAACTCACTTACATATTACAGATCACTTATTCAATCCTCCATTCTACTTGACATTCAATCTCCTTCATCTCTAACAACTTGTTCACCCTTTGAGCCTTCACCTCCTTAAGCCTTCTTGCTTAGTATACCAATTGTAGATTCATCCCTTTGGCCACCAAATGAAGTAACACCACAAGACGCCTTGTCTCGCTTTGGTTCACACTATGACACTTTTCTTCTAGTCTGCTATCTCCTTAAATAGAGAATTTAGATCCTTTTCCTCTTAACCACAATCGTCCATCTTAGGGTCAGGTCAAATTCATTAAATATACCCTCTTTTTCATTTTATTCCCTTCTAGAAACTTCCTCCACAATCCTCTCCAAATTCATCTTCAAATCATTTATCTTGAATTCTGTGCCGCCAGCTCATCATACTTATCTTCCACACACTTCACATAATTCAAGAAATCAACTTTGTTAGCTCAAATTTGTCAAATCTTCAATCAAACTCATTTTACTGGCACTTGACAATAACATGTTGTTTTCTCAGAAATCCCTATCTTCTTATGCTCAGTCAACACTAGGTTTTTAAGCATACACTAAGTCTTTACTGGTGCTTGACACACATCAAACTTTCTTCTCAACATATACTAACTTGCTTGACTTCCATTGTTTACTCAGTTAGGCTTGGCAAACACATTTATTTTCTTAGCCTTCTCCTAGTCTTTTCTCAAGACTCCTTTCATTATAGTCTTAAGTAGATAAACAATAGTAAATACACTGTATCATCAAAGTCTTACTTGGCCTTACTGATTCTTTTATGCACCATATAACTCAATCTTTCTCTAGGTACTTTCGTTATCTTTTCTTTTCAAGTCCTCTTCATCAATCAATCAAATGATAGCGTTTAGACCAAATTAGCAATTGTCTCACTAGCAAATAGTAGGTTTGACATCAATGACAAAATAATGATTGTTCCATGATAGGTTTCATCAGTCTTCCTCATTTCTATACTTCAACAACCTTCTTCAATAGTATGTATGACACATTTTTGATGTATAACTCCCCCTTATCAATAGTTCATTTCCTAAACACATCTTTGATGTTGAAGAGAGGAAAAAATGTTGCATACTTTAGAGGAAGTTTTCTCATCAAATTATGGATTAATTTTTCATCCTCTATGATAATTCTAGAATCCTAAACCATTGACCTTAGCTCATGTTCATTGGTGATAATAGCCTTCAATTTCATTAAATTCCTTAAGATCTAATCTCTTGAGATTTTCATCAAGTTAAAACCCCATAACTTTGTCAACTTTAGAATAAAAGATAGCATACTTAGCTCATGCTTCCTTTATAGCTTTACAATTTTCAATATGGAAGATATGATCTTCATGTACATGATTCATCAAAGTATAAATAAAAATCTTACCATTTTATTTCCATTATTTTAGTTCATCAGGATCAAATGGTCCAACCATGGTTCCATCAAGATAACCACTTAAACCATTTTCCATTATTTTACTTTACGTTATAATTTTTCATGTAGCATAATTATATGGATTTAAAACTACAAATCTAGGAGAAACCTTGATACAAATGAAAATAAATAAGATAAATATATGCACAATCACTTAAGACACCCCCTCCCCTCTCCCCCCCCTCCCTAAATTCAATTGATCAAATAATCCCCTCCCAAAATTGATGATTTTGGCACTTTATACGTAATGCTTATATAATCGTGCCACTTGTTGAAATGGACCAAAGTGGACTTCAAATTTTGATGATTACAAAAATAAAAATGAAGCTAATGAAGCCATAACAAACTCAACAAAGTAAGACACAAGATTGCTCAAGGATCTTATCAATTATAAGTGTAAAATTAGGGAAAATTTGACCAAATGTTGAAAGTACTATGTCCACATATAATTTCTCCAAACTGATACTAAATCTTGATAGTAGACAAAAAATCACAAACTTTTTTTTAAAAAGCACCTTAAAATGTGTCTATATGAGCCTGAACAGAGCCTATGAAGTTGCAAAATGTAGGATTAGATAGGTATAGTCACCAAAAATCTATTAGTTCTATAAAATTTATCCAAAAGAACTAGAAAATAGTTGCACTACTAAAAAATTGGGAAATTTAGGCCAAAGTAATTAAAATATTGCATTCAATTCAGAGCCCAGATGACCAAGTTATGGAATCTCAAAATTTGACTACCAAATCAAAATTGAATATGGTAAGGGGTTTGATTTGTAAGTAGTCATTGATGTCAACAAAACTCGTAGCCTAAATTTGAAGCTTAAATGACTATCGTACAAAAATAGAAATCTCTTGATCTGAGGTTCATAAGATTGGAAAATTTAATAAGAATGATGATGTAGGTATTATCTTAAAATTGGCAACCTCAAGATTGTCACAATAAATAAATGAAAAGAGCTCGTGACACCTAAATGGGCCATATTGGTCACTGAATCTTGTTGGTTGTAATGCCTACCCCTAGTTCACTTGTCATGTTATGTGTCGAACTATTTTAGGCCAATTTTATGGTTATGTTTTATGATTGTAGTACTTGGTTACCCAATTTTATTTATATGTTATTTCATACTCACTTGATATATTTGATGAGCTACTTGATACTTAGTTATTTCAAGTGTTCATGATTATTTCAATGATGAGACATGTATGTTCATATAGTGATTTCAATTATTTCATGATGATAGTTAGATGGATGATTTATATGTAATTTTTATAATTATGTACCCCGTACTTGCATGTGTATGGTATACTTGTATGTTTTACTTAATGATTGACATTTCTGATGTGGTTGAGGGAGGGAGTCATAGTCACCTACTAGTCAGAATCTACACAATGCACCACTCCCTGCCATTGTCTATTTAGTTTAGATATGCACATGCACACGCACACACACACATATGTAGATGCTCAAATTTTATGCAGATTGCAGGTATTGGGCATCGACTTCCCTAAATTGTGAGGATGAGCATGCCCTATCACAATATCTCAATGGTAAAAAAGGGAAGATAATTATTGAGCCCAATTCCTAACCTTAAGCCAATTGTCCTAGAAAGTAGGACAAGTATTTGAGTTATTTACCCTTCCAAATTCATCAAGTGACAAGAACTCATGATTTTGGCCCTTGAGTTTGGTCTAGTACTATGTCCTGTATAATGGGTTTTCGTATTTAGTTTTGTGGGTCTGTTGTGATTTTTAGTTATAATTAAATCAAATTAAATTATTTAATTTAATGAAAATTTTGCGAAGAAAAATAAATATTTAATTACATTTAATTAATTAAGAAATTAATTAAATAAAAGAATTAAATTTAAAGATTTAATTAAAGTTTTAATTTTGGCATAATTATATTAATTTAATTTAATAATAATTTACTTATTAATTTCATTTTTATAATAAACTCTAAATATTGTTATTAGTTAGACTAATAAATATGACGTCTTGTGATTTAATAAAAGAGAGAAAATTAATTTAATAAAATTTATCTTAATTAAAATGCAAAAGTTTGCACATGAAATTGAAATATAATAAAATAATTAAGAAAAAGGTTTTGCATGATTGCAAAACTGAAACCCTAAAGGGAGAAAGCTCTTTATCAAGAAATTAGAGCTCATTTCTCCACACACAGGTTTGGAGGAGCCAATTTCCAGGAAGAGGGTTTTTGAAAGAAAGGGAATTTGCCTATGAGCTCTGAGCATCCGATCATTTAGCATCAGATCCAAGTAGGATCTTGTTGATTTTTGCACAGTAAATTCCTCTTTGAAATCTTTGTCTTGTTTGTGTTTGTTGTGGATCTGTATTCAGTATTTAATTTAGTTGAAACTCTTGTTTGGTAAATTTTAGAGATTTGTAAATTGATTGATTAAATTTGGGATAGGGGTTTTGAAGAGAAAACTAGTTTTAATTACTAGATTTAATTGTTTAAATTTTGTTGCCCTATCCGATCTAGCTTGTAAAATTATCAATAAAAATATATATATGAATATAATTACCACAACAATTGGTAATTATTGTGATAATTATTAAAATATATAATATTTAAAAAAAAAAAATTGAAATGGGTTTATAGGGGGAGCATTAAAATTGATTTGGATTTTATAATTTAAAAAAATTGAAATATTTTAAGTGGGAGGTGGGCCACCACACCCACCTCCCCTACTCCATTTCTTCACATCATGACTCCCTTTTAAGGTACTATGTGCAGTAGTCTTGTTGTGTTAGTAGGGCACAACCTACATGCTTTAAAATAGTAAAAAGGTAAGTTTTAATTAATTTATTTTGGTTTATTATTTTTTAAATATAATTTTTATTATTATTAAATAATTTGTTCAATATTACAAGTTATTAATATTTTTTAATAAACTTTATTATACTATTAAATTTGGTAAGCATGGTTATTAGAAAGTTAGTATTATTTTATTGATAATTTAATAAGTTATTATTTAATTTTAATAATAATTATCAAAAGATTGGTTATAAGGTTATCATTAAAATTCAAAAATATAATTTTATTTTTTTTAATTTAGACAATTTTAATGGATATTGGTGTTATTAAATTGATAGTTCATTTTTTATTTTAAAATGGGGTTTTATATTTAAACAACTTTTAATGGACTACCGGGTCTCTTGAGGTTCCTGTGGACTCGAAAATTTTGTCAGACATGACACTATGAACATGAAAACTGAAACACTGATTGTATAGTGAACCTTTATGTTTTGAAAACAAAATGAACTATGAAAACATCTATTTAAATACTTGATGAGATTTATGTTGTATTGTATGATTTGGGGCTCGAGTTTGACTTAGTACATTGACCAGTCAGGATATTTACCAGAGGCTTGGCGAGTTTTTTTCTATGATGATGTTATGTATATTTGGTCATGATCTTTTGTACTTGACCATTGTGATGTAGTCATGTATTTTCTATGATGAGTTTGATCAGTGCTTGTTAATGCTTTACAATTGCTTATATAGAACTGAGGTGAATGGTGGGATTTCTTTGGTGTAACCTTTGAGTCTTCTATCAATTATCTTTTGATGCTTTTGAGCTTCTTGCATAGGTATGAGGTGATTATTGTGATTTTATAAGTTGTATTTTTTATGAGCTCAGGGTAGGTAATCTATGTATATGTTGGGAAGTGGCTTGCAATGGGGGCTAGAGCCTAAAGAGGTTGCCTGGGTAACCCATTGTAAGTTATTTTTATAAGTGATAATATTTTATTAAATGAGAGTAAAATGAATTAATAAGTCATTATTTTTCCTCGACCATGCCTTGAGTGCTAGTACAAGCTAGGATGGGAGTAGAGAGGATGCTTGGTTGCAACCTTGCTTCATTAGTATGTCTTGTCTAAATGAAAGGATATTGTTGCCACATAGAGACACTAGGGGTCAGAGTCTAGAGAGGTTGCTAGGATAACCTTAGAGTTTTCTCATGTGATGACACTTGCCCACTTGCATAGTAGATTTCATACATGTCCTTTTTGCCTCTAGGTCTAGATATTAATTTTTGTCTTGGTACCTTTGAGATAGATTACTATTGGGTTTTCCTTGACCTAGATGTTGGTTATGACTTGTGGATTAATATCTGTATGGAACTTGAGAGTATCTCGTTAACATGGTGGGAGTGGGCCATTTAGGTTCCACAAGGTTGGGTGGTAGTGCATTTTCTTATACCATTGAGATTTGACAAGTGGATGTCATTGCTAAACGTACTTGTGCAGTTGTTCCTTTCTTTCTGATCTTGTATTTCCATTGGATGGTTATATTCTATTATATTGTATCTGACTTTCAAAGATCTTATGAGATGGTGTATTTTATTTATGATGTATATTATTTGAGATTTTCATACCCTATGACTTCTATAGTGGATGATTATGCATTCTGGTTATGCCAAGTGGCATCTTATGTAATTGTATATTGTTTAATTGGTATTGTACTTGAAGTAATTCTTTGATGTGGATTTGTTGTGTATTGGTTTTAGTATTAATAAAACCTATTTATATAGGTGATTCAACATCGTGGGACCCTTAAGAAATGTAATATGTTTATGATGGTTGTATGTATGTGGGTTATTGCTTTTACCATATTATCTCTTGTTATTATCTTTAAAAAAAATTGTTTGGAAAATTAGTGAAACTTTAGGTTAATTTATTTTTGGGTTCCTTGGAAGAGCATTACATCTAGTATTAGAGCCTGAGTTTTTACATCAGGAGCTCTGGGTATATTGGAACGCCGCTAGATGACAACTAGTTAAACTAAACTTAAAACTTAAACAATTTATGTATCTATTGCAACTTGAACAATTTGAAATTCAGACTCAATTTCTTGAAACATAGAAAAGGGAAAAACTTGAATAATTGTTGAGTTGGATTTCAAACATATTTTCTTATAATTGTGCTTTATGGTGGTATGCCATTATTGACCTTGTGAGCATTCTTGTTGCTTTTGCTTGGGTGTTGTAGGAGGATGGTGTCTGAGACTAGATCCATTGTTAGGGGTCATAGTGCATGCAGAGATAGAGGTTGTGGGAGAGGTAGACATGATAGCCCTCTTCTGACTCCTAGAGAGATTCCTATTTAGGTGGAGAATAGGGAGGAGAGCCATAAAGATGAGCATGCTGACTCAAAGGAGACTAATTTGAGATAGTTGATGAGGATGATCTTAGAGTTCCTACCTCTTCTAAGGGGTATTGATCAGGAGGAATCACATCATGCTATGAATAAGGAGAGCCAAAGATATAGGAGTCCTCAGAGAGACCTCCATGTTGATAGAGAGAGGTCGATTAAGGCTGCTCAGATGAAGGACCTATAGAGGTTCACGATCAAACCTTTCAATGGGGTTGGTATTGGTTATGTGGCAGAGCACTAGTTAATTGCATTAGATAGATTTTTTGTGATCTAGGACTTTGACTCTAATGTCAAAGCAATGAATGTCATCAACCACCTAGAGCTCTTTAGGGCTACATGGTGAAACATCGAGGAGAAGAAACTTGGATTGAACATGAACACCATTACATGGGATTTATTCCTAGAGAACTTCCATGAACACTTCTTACCAGATGAATGACACCAACAGAGGGAAAATGAGTTCCATGATCTGAGGTAGTGTAAAATGACTGTGGTAGAGTACGAGTGGAAATTCTATGAACTCATGCCTTATGTAGGGACCACTGATGGTTCAACACTTTATTTGAGGTTTGAACAATAGTCTCATTTGGGGTGTAAATCTTTTCCAACCTAAAACCGTCAAGGAGGTGATACATCATGTTATACTTTTAGAGAAAAACTTCACCTTGGGACATGGTGGTTTTGGAGGAGCACCTACAACATCAGGGTCCAAAGGTAATCAAGGAGCATTTAGTAGTGGGAAGTCTTCTTCATCAGAAGGCAATCAATAGAAGTAGTAGGGAGGATCTTATCCTCTATCACAGAGTGGTGATGATGGTTCACACTCTAGGGATTCTTAGTACTCTCAATGAAATAAGAACAACTAGTATGACCAGCCATCATAGAGTACTCACGCTTTTGCTAGTGATGGGTAGTTTCTAGCAATCCAATTCACCTAGAGTATAGAGGAGTTCTGGTGGAGAATGATTTTCATGCAGACAACGTGGAAACAAGTCATCCCATTGTCCTTAATGGAATCACAGTTCTCAGATTAGAGACCTACAACTTCAGAACCCACGATTAGAAATATGCATAGATCTTAGAGGGTTTTTTCAGTGGCTTTATCCTCCTATAGGGGGAAAGGATCCAATGGGACCCGTACATTGAGTGCTAGAGTTTTTATTGTTCTTGTAGGCTTCTAGGAGTAAGCCTAAGTCTAGGGGGTGGATGTAATGCCTACCCTGAGTTCACTTTTCATGTTATGTTGTCAAACTCTTTTACACCAGTTTTATGGTTATATTTTATGATTATGGTACTTGGTTACCCAATTTGATTTAGATGTTATTTCATATTTAGTTGATATATTTGATGAGATAAGTTTGATACTTAGTTGTTTCATGTGTTCATGATTATTTTGGTGATGATACATGTATGTTCATATAGTGATTTCAGTTATTTCACGATGATAGTTAGATGGATGATTTATATGCAATTTCTATAAATACTTACCCCATACTTGCATGCATATGGTGTACTTGAATGTTTTACTTTGTGATTGACATTTATGATGTGGTTGAGGGAGTGAGTCATAGTCACCTATTAGTCAGGATCTACACGATGCATCACTCCCCGTAGTTGCTTATTTAGTTTACATTTATATGTATATGTACATGCTCATATTTTATGTAAATTGTAGGTACTGGGCATTAACTTCCCTGAATTGCAAGGATGGGCATGCCCTATCATAGTATCTCAATGGTAATAGAGGGGAGATAATTCTTGAGTCCAAATCCTAACCTTAAGCCAATTATCTTAGAAAGTAGGACAAGTATCTAAGTTATTTACCCTTTCAAATTTTTCAAGTAACAAGAATTCGTGATTTTGACCCTTGAGTTTGGTCTAGTACTCTTTCTTGTATAATGGGTTTTCGTATTTAGTTTTTTGGGTCTATTTTGATTTTTAGTTATAATTAAATCAAATTAAAAGATAATTTAATGATTTAATTTAATGAAAACTTTACAAAGAAAAATTAATATTTAATTACATTTAATTAATTAAGAAATTGATTAAATAAAAGAATTAAATTTAAAGTTGTAATTTTGACATAATTATATATATATAATTTAATAATAATCTATTTAGGAGTTTCATGTGGAATAGTGTAGTATTATTGAAAGTTAGTTTTTTTGTGTAGTTGGCTTTAAGAAGTCTAATTCTTACAAGTGAGAAGTTGAATAAGCTTAGTATAGTGCAACTCTTTAATTATGTGTTATGCCAAAAAGAAATTGAGATAGTTGATCATCTACTTTTAAATTGTTCATCCACTCATAAATGCTAGTAATTTGTACTCTCAAAACTAGATTATGTTATGCCTCTTCCAAAAAATATATGGGGATTACTTCCAATCATGGCTGATTTTATTTTCAGAATTTGGAAATGTATTCATGTAGCGGTGGTTTGGGAAATATGGTGGAAGATAAATAAACATATTTTTCAAGAATGAGATTTCCTATCTAACTCATGTGTTAAGAGTGACTTGAGGATTTTTGCACAAAAAAAGAGTGACTTGAGGATAATATTGTGGAGTTTGTGAATGCAAACCTAGTCAAAAATAGATGCAATCATTATTTTTCATGTTGGGATGGCAGAGTACTGAGAGAATGGAAAGACATTTCTATTCTAATGATGACAATGACTAAGTTTGGGACACAACAGGAAATAGACAAAGCATCAGTTAAATGGGTTCCACCTGCTCATGGATTCTATAAAAACAATTTTGATGGCTCCTCATGTGGACCCTAGGGACATCAGGGATTGGAGTGTGCATAAGGGATCATGAAGGACAACTAAAAGAAAAAAAGTCTATTCCCATTCCTCTTGTCACTAATAATGTAGTTGAGGCACAAGCATTGTTGACTGGATTAGCACTAGCAATGAAGGAAGGGTATACAAAGGTGCACATTGAGGGTGATTCAATGATTATTATCAATGCTTGCCTCACTAATACTTTTCTTGATTGGCATATATCATACATTATGGATCAAAGATGGCAACTCTTAGATTTGTTCGATGATTGTATAATCTCTTGTGCTCTTCAAGAAGGAAATAAACTTGCTGACCTTCTCACAAATTTTGGATGTGATGGAGAACAGGTTTTCTCTCATTATCTAGTTGTACTTCATCACCAATATCCAACTATCATAGAGTTGGCATCTCTAGAGAAACAAGGGCATGATAATTTATGACACTTTTGAATGGGTCTAGGTTTATGGATCTATGAAAGGGGATAAGTTTGTTTCAGTTGCATTAATAGAAAGATGGACATGAAGAAGTCATAGAAGATAGAGAAGTTGGGAGAGGGAACATATTGGATATTTACAAGATTAAAAATAAGATAGCAAGATAATTTGTTGATATCAAGAAGACTTGTCTTGAGAGTGTTGAAGAGGGATTCTCTTCCGCGCTACACTTTGTGAAGCCTCTCTATTCTAGATGCTCTTTATAAGTATTTACATTGTCAGGGTACTTTGTGTGGAGCATATTAAAAAGAAGGGGAAACCACTTTTACAATTCATTTTTGTCTACTTTGACATAGATATTAAGAAAATAATGGTTTGTGATTTGGCAATGGTAATCCTCTTCTCCAAAAAGTGTTTCACAACTTCATATATCTACTGTAGAGTGTTGTACAAAGATTTGTAGCAACATAATTTTTTGATGTACATAGATCTACTCAATGTTGGAGAACTTGGACTTGGAGAAGCTTTTAATGTGCCTCTCAAGAGTTACACTAGTGAGATTGTTACTTTTTGATACAAAGTTACACTCGTGAGTTGTGTTGACATTTGGTATGTTGATTTTATCTTTTACTTAAAATGTGAGAAGAATGCTACTTTTGTTGCTAACTGTAATCATTTTCCTTGTTGTTGAGCCAATACTTCTCCATCTTGATTAGTGTTGGGTAATTCTCTCCAAAAATACATACTCTAGTATGTGAAAACCCTTGCATCTTCATTATTGTAATGTGTTGGTCCCATATTTTTTGCATATGTAAACAAACACTCCTAATCATTGTGATGGTAAATTAATTCACAAGAGTGGAGAAATCATGAATGTGCTTTCATTCAAAAAATGCTACCATATGGCATGAGCTTTGTGAAGTTTCAAATCTGCAACTTGATCAATTTGCAAACAGGGGAGCTATTAAGCCCACTTGAATACTTAGTACAAGTTGAATAAGCTTAGTATAAAACAACCTTTTAATTATATATTATGCCAAAAATAAATTGAGATAGTTGATCATCTACTTTTAAACTGTTCATTCACTCAGAAATGCTAGCAATTTGTACTCTCAAAACTAGATTATGTTATGCCTCTTCCAAATAATATATGGGATTAGTTCTAGTCATGGCCAATTTTATTTTCAGAATCTAGAAATGTATTCATGTATGAATGGTTTGGGAAATATGTTGGAAGATAAATAAACATATTTTTCAAGCATGAGGTTTCCTCTCTAACTCATCTATTAGAGTGACTTGAGGATAATATTGTGGAATCTATGAATGCAAACCTAGTCAAAAATAGATACAACTATTATTTTTCTCATCAGAATGGAAGAGTATCGAGAGAATGGAAAGGCATTTCTATTCCAATGATGACAGTACCTAAGTTTGGGACACAATAGGAAATAGACAAAGCATCAGTTAAATGGGTTCCACCTACTCATGGATTCTATAAAATCAATTTTGATGGCTCCTCATGTGGACCCCAAGGACATCAGGGATTGGAGTGTGCATAAGGGATCATGAAGGACAACTAAAAGTAAAAAAGTGTATTCCCATTCCTCTTGGTACTAATAATGTAGTTGAGGCACAAGCATTGTTGATTGGATTGGCACTAGCAACAAAGGAAGCATATACAAAGGTGAACATTGAGGGTGATTCAATGATTATTATCAATGCTTGCCTCACTAAGACTTTGCTCGATTGGTGAATATCATACATTATGGATCAAATCTGGAAATTCTTAGATTCATTTGATGATTGTATAATCTCTCATACTCTTTGGGAAGGAAATAAAATTGTTAACCTTCTCGCAACTTTTGAATGTGATGGAGAGTAGGTTTTCTCCCATAATCTAGTTGACTTCATCACCAATATCCAATTGTTATAGAGTTGGCATCTCTAGAGAAACAAGGGCATGATAATATATGGAACTTTTGAATGGGTCTAGGTTTATGGATCTATGAAAGGGGATAAGTTTGTTTCAGTTGCATTAATAGAAAGATGGACATGAAGAAGTAAGATAAGATAGAGAAGATGGGAGAGGGAACATATTGGATATTTAAAAGGTTGAAAATAAGATAGCAAGACAATTTGTCAATATCAAGAAGCCTCATCTTGAGAATGTTGAAGAGGGATTCTCTTCTACTACATTTTGTGAAGCCTCTTTATTCTAGATGCTCTTTATAAGTATTTACATTTTTAGGTTACTTTGTTTGGAGCATATTGACAAGAAGGGGAAACCACTTTTACAATTCATTTTTGTATACTTTGACACAAATATTAAGAAAATGATGGTTTTTGATTTGGCAATGTTAATCCTCTTCCCCATAAATGTTTCACAACTTCATATATCTGCTATAGATTGTTGTATAGAGATTTTTAGCCACATAATTTTTTGATGTATATGAGCAATGGTGTACTCAATATTGGAGATCTTGGACTTAGGAGAAGCTTTTAATGTGCCTCTCAAGAGTTACACTTGTGAGATTGTTACTCTTTGATACAAATTTCTAGAGGTGTTGGTTGTGTTGACATTTGGTATGTTGATTTTATATTTTCTGAAAATGTTAGAAGAGTGCTCCTTTTGTTGTTGACTGTAATCATTTTCCTTTTTGCTGAGCAGATACTTCTCCATCTTGATTGATGTTGGGTAATTCTCTCCAAAAATAGATGCTCTAGTATGTGAAACCCTACATCTTCATTATTATAATGTGTTGGTCCCATATGTTTTTTGTATGTAATAGAACACTCCTAATCATTGTGATGGGAAATTAATTCACAAGAGTGGAGAAATCATGATTGTGCTCTCATTCAAAAAATGCTCTTGTACTAGCATGAGCTTTGTGAAGTTTCAAATCTGTAACCTAATCAATTTTGCAAACAAGGGAGCTCTTAAGCCTACTTGAATGCTTAATACATGGTCAAAGTCTAATTCAGATGCATCTAGATCTCAATATTCCTTTTTATCCAAATGATGGCCCTAAATATATAGGTAAAAGTAGATTGTGTGTATGGTTGACGAGCTAGCAGATTTCAACTACATTAAATAAAAGAGTTGGAAATTTTCACTCATTGCCCTACATCTTCAAACATGAATCCTTGTTAGAGTACAAATTCTACATCTTTAGACTTTGTTGTCGGCTTCAAGTGTACATCACAGTGTAAATGGGGTTTTATTTATTAGTGTTGCTTATGTAGGAGTACTATTCTCCATTTTGAGAGTTGATTTCTAATGGTTGAGTTGTAAGGCCCATTTTTCTATGCTCTATATTACCTTTAATATGACCAATTTGTTAAACCTATTGTTTTTGATAAAAAAAAAAACCAAAAACTAGGGGGTTGGCCCTTTACAACTATTGGTGTAATTAAATATTCACTAATTACACTTACTTAAGCTTACTTAGGATAATGCATTGCATAGTAGTTTTTGATTGAGACACTTAGGAGTTTGCACCTCAATTAAACACATGGTGTAGGAGAATTCCACTCTAGGTGGTTATAGTTGTTATCTCAATCCACCTTTAGTGTACTTATCACATTATCATCCTCATCATCACACATACTTCATTGCATAATGGAGGATGATACACCTTTGGTGGACATGTGATTCCACCTTATGTGGGTGATAGCTTATCTTCTCCTTATCATTGTCTCTTATCGCCTCTCTGATATAAGGAGGACTATTATGTACATTTTAAATAAAATCCATTGGATGTCAATCAAGTCCATTATCAATAATAGCATTCTTGCATCTTCATGCAATTGTCTTGCCAATCTCTTGTGGAAGTTATCTTGGTCTTTCATTTGATCCTGGGGGTGTTGTAGAGTCACCTAAAACTCTAACATTGTATCAGAGCTCTCATGGTGTGAATTCCTCTTCTCAAGAAGTGCAATCTTGACTTGACTTATTATTGGTGCAGCATTGGCAATTTGGACATCACAATTTGGAGGAGATTTCAAAAGTTGTATTTTTGACCTTTTATTGCAAGCAGAAATTGGAGCTTGCTAGTGCAAATCAGAGTTTGGCATCATATAGAGGAGGTCCAAAAACCCTAAATCAAATTTTGTTTCATAAAAATTGGACATCTGAGGCCAAATTACAGCCATTTGATTTTTGAATGTGCAGTGGCAATGATTCAAAAATAATAATTTCAGAAGTGATTTTCAAACAATGATATCTCCCTCATATAGACTCCTTTTTCCAAGCAATTTTTTTTTGTTTTGGGGTAGAATTTTGAACAATATATACAGTGGTGTAGGTGATTTTGGATCTCTATCTCTGATTTTTTTTGAAAAATCACAAATCTCATTTTTTGCAACTTTCAAGGCTTTATTTAGGCACATTTGGTAACATTTTCAGGTGCAATTTTTTTTTGGAAGTGCATACTTTTTCCTCTACTTTCTAGATCTATAATAAGATTTCAATGATTTGGAGTGGACATATTACTTTCAGAAATAGGTTTTTCAAGCTATATTTGCACTTGGTGAATACTTAGATTTCAATTTTCTTAACTGAATTAGTAATTTGAAGGAGTTATCAGTTGATTTTAGTCATTCTTTAATTCATTATAGATTTTTCAAAAGTTCCATTACTCACTCCATATAACTATCATGAATGGAAACAAATAGTTTCTAATTAGTTGATGAATATTGGATTGCTTAGAATGATTCTTAGACAGGACCTAGAACTAGCTACAGGTGTTGAAGAAAGAATGAAATAGTTTGATCGAAGAGATAAAGCTCTTGGCTCTCTTAGATCTATCATCTCTCATAATTTACCATATCATACTGCATCCTACACACATCCTCATGATGTCTAGACTACATTGGAAGGAATCTTTGGTAGACTTTGACAATATTCAAGACTTTTTCTCTAAGTTCAATTCTATTTGATTGGAGCTTTCTAATTGTGGCATTACTAAAGATGATGAGAAATTGATATTATCTATTCTTTCCAAGCTAGGTCCTGAATATTCAACCTTTGTTTCCAAATTCTATGCTACTATGGATGCTCTTGGTAGTGCATACAAAATGCCTTCTCTTGATGAATTTGTAGCTCATCTCACAAGGGAACAAGTAAAGTTAGTACACATGGGTCAATTGAAGCCTTCCAAGTATCAAGCATTGGTTGCAAATGACTCCTCTCCAAAGGCTCCAAAAAGAAAGGGAAACAAACAACACAAGGATCCTAAACAACATGACAAAGGTGATGACTCCCCTTCACAACATAATATTGAATCCAAGTCCTCTTCAAGAGAGGAATCATCTAGAAGAAAGAGAGATAAATGTGCTTATTGCAAAAAGTTAGGACATGATGAGCATAAATGTTTCCATAAGAAGATTGGTGATCTCACTCACATTCTTCAAAAGAACAATATCCAACTACACTCATTAGTGTCTACCACATCTACATCTACATCTACACCTACATCATCAACCAAAGGCAAAGGAAAAACACTCATTGCTTCCACACATCCTAAGAAAGGTAAACGGCTTCTTGATTTAGGTGCATCACATCATGTGGCATCTTCTGTGGATATGTTTTCTTCTATTGAGCTTCATACTTCACCTATATTGATGGGTAATAATACATACATGAAGGTTTATGGGAAAGGTTCCATTCCTATGAAAAAGGGTATATTTATTGTTGTTCTTTGTGTACCATCCTTAACCACTAATCTCCTTTCCATTTACCAAATTAATCATGGGGCACAAGGTAAAATTATTGAATTCACTCCTGATTATGTCTATATTAGGGACATGGAGACTAGAGATGTCATAGCTATGGAAGTTGTTGATCATACATCATGCTTGTATTCTTTTGTATATTTTGTTGATAATGATGATGATATTCATGATGTACCTAACTCTTTATCAAGGGTGAATAATTCATGTGAGGAGAACATTGGACACTTGAATCATTTTGTTCTTGAGACAAGTGTTGAACTTTCTACTCCTTCACCTCTTGCTTCTTTAGAAATGAGCTCTACTATTCAGTAGGATGATCTTTATACTTTAGATCTTGCAGTGTGGGATGAATTCCTAGATGCTCTTTCAGATGAGTCTCATAATGCAAAATTGGTTAATAAATCTGAGGAGGTTTCTCTTCGAGATACTTCTTCACCTTCTTTGGAGATTGGATTGTCCAACTCTTCAGGTTCTCTTGGTTTTTCACATCTCATAGGTCAGCTTGATGGTGTGATAGAATCTTTGAGCTTGGAGACACATATGCTGTCTTTAGAAATGCATACATGGATACCTTTGTAATAACTCCATTTTTTAGTCTTCACATTCTCCAAAGTCTAAGTGGAGCATAAGAGGAAATTAAATAAATTTCTTATAAAGTAATTAAACAAATTAAAATTAAAAATTAAAAGGTGACTTTATATTTAATTTATTTAATTAATTATTGTATTACAAGGGAGAAGCTTCTAGAGAGTACATTAATTATTGGAAGGGGGGAGCTTCTAGCACTTGCAATTAATTAGTGTTTTAGTTCCTTCTAGAAGGGTGAAGTAAAAGGATAAATAGGGTGAAAGTCTCATTGTTTAGCATGGGATTTTTTGTGAATGACATTTGATAAGAGCTTGGATGTGTGAATCACATATCTTTCTTGGCAATAGAGGATGTTCATCCTCTCTTGTAACATTCTAGATGTCACTCCCTTGGGGTTTGGCTTTTGGAATACATTACTATGTATTTGATTTTATCATTTTGAGAACTAATATTATTTCAGTAGTGGTTCAATCTTCAATTTGCATAAATTCTTTCTTGCTCATGTTATGTGGATTGAAACCTATGCAAAGACATTAATATCACTTTTAGCAATTGGTTTAGTTCTTGGGAATTTCTAGGGTGCCCATTATAGTGGTATCAGAGCTATAAGTCCTACCATTGTATGGAGATCTTAAGCATTTATGTTTGAGCATGTGACAAGGGCTTTATAATTTTTGCAATACAATGGCAAGAAAAACTAGGAGTTCAGACCTACAGAATGAATAGGGTAGTTCATCAACCAAGATAGTAGTATGGGTGATCAAGATGATATGAATACTGGTCTAGATTAGGAAAATGTAATGTTCAGGTTATTGGGTAGATTAGAGGAGGGGCAACATATGCAACAGGAGAAAAATACGCGAATGGATATGATGCAACAAGAGTAGAATAGGTGAATGGATATGATGTTGCAGCTAATGGCTAGACAAATGGGCATTAATATTAATCTAGGTGATGCCAAAAATGGAAACAACAATAATAGGGGCAATGATAATAGAGGTCGAGACAACATTAACTATAATAATAACAACAATAGGAATGAGGTTGATAACTTTAGACATGTTGCATGCCCAGCTCGAACAGCCAGCTCAAGACCTCTTCTACCCACCTTCCCACCTAAAGATCCAGCTCAGTCGATTAATGAACCATAGATTGCAAAGTTATAGGATCAATTCAAGAGGGATTGGGAGGCTAGTGGACCTGAGTTTTAGGTGGACATATCTCTCAAAGATTACTTGGACTTGAGGATGAGACACATGCCTAGATCAGGAGGACAAAGTCAAAACCTTTAGCTGAAAAAGAAAGTTGGGAAACTTTCTTTACCTTATTATGATGCTTCAGGGAAGATGACCGCACAAGCTTGGGTGCAAAAGATGGATGCATACTTGCAGATGAATCCTATGCCTGAAGAGGAGGCTATAAAGTATGCAACTACTCACTTGGATGGACCAACACATGAGTGGTGGCACCATGGCATGGTAACCTTGGTACATAATCATATCACATCTTACGAGGAGTTCACTAAGAAGCTCATAGAGAGATTTGATACCATGGATCCTAAATTATAGCTTAAGGAGTTGGCACAACTCAAGTAGTGGGGATTGGTTGAGATGTATATCAATGAGTTTCAGAGGTTAGCTGTGTTGGTCATAGATATTTCAGAGAGGAAGTTGGTAGTTTTGTTTATGGATGGACTCTCAGAACCCTTGTGAGGATGGGTCAAGGGGCATGACCCAGCTACATTGTAGGAGGCCACTAAAAAGGCTCGTGACTTAGCACCTTCTTCATTTAGAAGCAGATTTTAGCACAAGGAATCTTATATGAAAAAGGACAAGGAGAAGGACAAAAAACCTTTTCACAAGGATGCTCAGCCCAAAAGAGATAAGTTGGATAACGACACCTTGAATGATTTAAGAAAGAAGAAGTTATGTTTATATTGTAGAGAGCCTAAGGATTTATCTCATAAGTGTCCTCTCAAGGCTAAGGCAAATCAAATGGAGTAATTCTCAGTAGAAGAGTCATTGTCAAAGAGGGAGGATCATCACTCTGATTCAGATGAGGATAACACTATAGATGAGAGCAACATTCCTGAGGATGAGAAGTCATTAGCATGATTAACGGGGGTTCAGAAGGAAATCACATTTAAGGTCAGAGGTACTATCCAAGGGCAAAATGTAATCTCACTCATTGACACTGGGGCTATAAATAATTTTATAGATGCACAATTGGTAGCCAAGAGAGGTCTACAGACTAAGGAGCACACCAGATTTAGAATTATGGTAGCTAATGGTGACAAACTATTATGCCCTCAGAAGATATCTAATCTCCACATCAGGTTTGGAGATGGCTATGAGTTGGAAGATGGGTTCTATGTGGTAGACATGGGAGACTATGATGTCATCCTCAGCATGGTATGGATGGCCTTGCTAGTAGAGTTCACACTTAACCTAGCAAAGTTGGAGATGAAGTTTCAGCATGAGGGAAGAACTATTGTACTTAGAGGACTTTTAGATGGGAGTTGCAGAGTAGTTTCCCTGAGGAGAATGCAGAGACTTTTTCAGCATAATAACATAGAGTGGGCAGCAGAATGTTTCACTATGCCAACTTCACAAGAGCTATAGGTAAAGAGTCATCCACTAGATATCCAAGAGATACTTGACAAGCACACTAAGGTATTTGGCAAGATTCTACATGGGGTTGCTCTTGATAGGGGGATAGAGCATGTTATTGAGCTAGAGGAGGAAGCCAAACTAGTCATGATTATTCCCTATCGTTATCCTAATAAACATAAGGATAAGATAGAGAAGGAAATTGAGGAGTTTTTGGAAATAGGGCACGTCAGGCCTAGTAAGAACCCCTTTGCTTCAGCAGTAGTGTTCGTAAAGAAAAAGGATGGGATGATGTGCATGTGCATCGATTACAGGGCATTAAACAAGAAGATCATTAAGAACATATATCCCATCCCACGAATAGATGAGTTGATTGATGAGTTACATGGTGCATGCTTTTTTACAAAGATTGATCTATGGTTAGGGTATCATCAGATTAGGATGAGAGAGGAGGACATTGAGAAGACATATTTTCGGTGTCACTATGGCCACTTCAAGTTTTTGGTTATGCCATTTGGGCTAACCAATGCCCTTGCTACATTCTAGAGTTGCATGAATCAGGTGTTCAGGGAGCAGCTTAGGAGATTTTTCTTGATTTTCTTTGATGACATTTTAGTCTTTAGTAAGACTTGGGAGGAGCATTTACAAAATTTACAACATCTTGAGATGGTGTTGTCCACTTTGGAGAAAGAGTCACTGTATGCCAATCAATCTAAGTGCAAGTTTGGGATGACTGAGCTACTATACCTTAGGCATATTATCAGTGCAGATGGAGTTCAAGTAGATACTGAAAAGATTAGGGCTATTGTTGATTGGCCTACTCCTACGAATCTTACACAACTTAGGGGATTCCTTGGTCTCTACAAATTTTACAGGAGATTTGTTAAAAGATTTTCACAGATCGCTGCACCCTTGACATACCTTACCAAGAAAGGGGCCTTCACATGGACAAAGGGAGCTCAAAGAAGCTTTGATCATTTCAAGAAGGTGATGTCATCATGTCTAGTACCAACTCTATCAGATTTCACAAAGCCATTTGAGCTTCATTATGATGTGTTAGGAGATGGGATTGGGGTAGTCTTGATGTAGGAGAAGCATCCCCTTATTTTTGAGAGCAGGAAGCTTCGTGGAGTGCAAATGAGTTATTCCATCTATGATCGAGAGATGTTGGCTATAATGCATGTATTGGCTAAGTTTCGGTCCTACCTAGTTGGGGGAAAGTTTTTTATCAAAACCGATCACAACAGCATCAAATACTTTATGAACCAACATGATTTGAATGATAGACAACATAAGTGGATTACGAAGTTACAAGCCTATGACTTTGACATTGAGTTCGTCAAAGGTAAGAAGAATGTGGTGGCAAATGCTTTATCCAGAAAACCTTATATTTGTGTTTTAGCTGAGATTACAGGAGATTGGAGAAATAAGATCACAGAAGAGTATGTGAGGGACAGTTGGGTTTCTGGAGTAATTGTAGGCACCATACATGATGATCATTATGTGGTGATGGACGGATTGATAAAGTTTTAGGGCAGGATATATTTGATTCCTTCATCACAGTTTAGGGAGGTAATACTAAAGGCATTTCAGGATGCACCTATAGCTAGACATCCAAGGGTCTTTAAGACCTACATGCAGATCTATGAGCGTTTCACATGGAAAGGGCTCAAGGTTGATGTTCAGAAGCATGTCAGGGAGTGTGCAATTTGCTAGCAGAATAAGGGAGAGCATACATATCCTGTAGGGTTGTTACAACCTTTTCCCATTCCAGATAGGAAATGGGAAAGTATTTCTATGGACTTCATCATTGGGTTACCACGAGTACAAGGGAAAGATTGCATTTGTGTGATAGTTGACTGACTGATGAAGTTTTCTAACTTCTTTGCTATTCCATCCACTTATATGGTAGCACAGGTGGCTGATCTTTTCTTCAGAGAGATATTCAGGTTACATGGGCTACCTAATTTCATTGTCAGTGATCAAGACAGTAAATTCATGAGTACCCTTTGGCAGGAATTGTTTAGGCTATGTGGTACAGATTTTACACCTAGCACTAGTTATCATCCACAAACAGATGGGCAGACAGAGATTGTGAATAAATGGGTGGAAGGATATTTGAGGAAATATGTGACTGCACAACATAGGGTTTGGGTCAAATGGCTACATATGAGAGAGTACTGTTATAACACCACTTATCATATGTCTATCAAAATGACTCCATTCAAGGCATTGTATGGTTATGAAGCACCTAGTTTCATGGATCTAGTTTTGGGAGATAGTAGAGTGCCCAAAGAAAAACATTTCTTGCAGGATAGTTAGGATATTTTGAGGATGCTCAAGAAGAATATACAACAAGCCCAAAATCAATAGAAATTGTATGCTTACCAGCACCAGATAGAGTGCAGTTTTAAGGTTGGGGATATGGTTTACCTGAGGCTACAACCATACAGATAATCATCACTCAAGAAAACCATAGTAGAGAAGTTGAAGCCTAGGTTTTATGGCCCCTACAGAGTGATTCGCAAGGTGGGTGAGGTTGCTTACGAGATTGAGCTTCCAGAGGGTAGTCAGGTGCATAATGTGTTTCATGTGTCAAGGCTTAAGAAAGCCATCATACAGAGAGTTGGGCCTTTAGTAGAATTACCACCATTAGGTGAGGAGGGAAACCTCATATTAATTCATGAGGCTATTATGGATACAAGGGAAAGGACTCTACAAAGCAAGTTGATTAAAGAATATTTAGTCAAATGGAGATATGTACCAAAGGAAGATGCTACTTGGGAGAGTGAGCAAGTGCTATAGCAAACAGGACTGAGATTGCTTGAGGACAAGAAATTTCAAGGAGGGTGGACTGTAATAACCCCATCTTTTAACCTTCACATTCTCCAAAGTCTAAGTGGAGCATAAGAGGAAATTAAATTAATTTCTTATAAAGTCATTAAATAAATTAAAATTAAAAATTAAAAGGTGACTTTATATTTAATTAATTTAATTAATTATTGTATTACAAGGGAGAAGCTTCTAGAGTGTGTATTAATTATTAGAAAGACGAAAGCCTCTAGTAATTTAATTTTCTAGAAGCACAATTAATTATTGTATTGCAAGGGAGGAGTTTCTAGAGAGTACATTAATTATTGGAAGGGGGAAGCTTCTAGCACTTGCAATTAATTAATGTTTTAGTTCCTTCTAGAAGGGTGAAGGAAAAGGATAAATAGGAGTGAAAGTCACATTGTTTATCATTAGATTTTTGTGAATGACATTTGATAAGAGCTTGGATGTGTGAATCACATATCTTTTTTGGCAATAGAGGACATTCATCCTCTGTTGTAACATTCTAGATGTCACTCCCTTGGGGTTTGGCATTTGGAATACATTACTATGTATTTGATTTTATCATTTTGAGAACTAATATTATTTCAGCAGTTGTTCAATCTTCAATTTGCATAAATTCCTTCTTGCTCATGCTATGTGGATTGAAACCTATGAAAGACATTAATATTGCTTTCAGCAATTGGTTTAGTTCTTGGGCATTTATGGGGTGCCCATTACAACCTTCTTCCTCCCTCTTCACGTTTTACATGGAGTGGCTTCTTCATCATTTGATGTATTTATCTCTTCCTAAGGAGAGACATGTTTCTGCAAGTGTTGGATTATCTCTTGTTTGCAAGTACTCTTCATCTACATTGGAGCTTCTTTATTATTGGGGGTTTGGGGGGGGGGATATCATGTCTCCTTATTTCCTTCCTATGGGGGGATCATTCTTTGTATACACATAATGTATGCAATTTTGAGGGATCTTGAGTACTCCATCCATCCATGCATATTTTTTTCATCTCTCTTTTTGGAAGAGTGTTTTTCCCATGAGGTTTTCTCTCTTTCTCCACTTTATGAGAGATTAGATTTCATGTATTGCATTGCTTATTATACATGGGTACTTAAAATGGCCTAATAGCCAGGACCCATCTTGCATTGTGAGTTCAAGTGCATACCCCTAAGTTGCACTTAAGAGGGGGTGTTGGTGTAATTAAATATTCACTAATTACACTTACTTAAGCTTATTTAGGATAATGTATTGCATAGCCATTTGTGATTGAGATACTTAGGAGTTTGCACCTCAATTAAACACACGGTGTAGGAGAATTCTACTCTAGGTGGTCAAAGTTGTTATCTCAATCCACCTTTAGTGTACTTATCACATTATCATCCTCATCATCACACATACTCCATTGCATAATGGAGGATGATCTACCTTTGGTGGATATGTGATTCCACTTTATGTAGGTGATAGCTTATCTTCTCCTTATCATTGTCTCTTATCGCCTCTCCTATATAAAGAGGCCTATTATGTACATTTTAAATAAAATCCATTGGATGTCAATCAAGTCCATTATCAATAATAGCATTCTTGCATCTTTATGCAATTGTCTTGCCAATCTCTTGTGGAAGTTATCTTGGTCTTTCATTTGATCCTGGGGGTGTTGTAGAGTCACTTAAAACTCTAACACCAATAGTGGTGTAACAACCATCAAAAACCTATTGACAACCAGCAAACGACCAGCTCTCAACCAAAACACAACCAAACAATCCCCCTAATGGTTCATATCAAAAACATCATAAACGGTATACTAGTATATAATGTTACTAGTGTTCCTACTTTTAAAACTAGCAGAGTTTAATAGATTAACAAACTGCATGTAGGTGGTCATCGCATCGTACATCTACAACCTATAAACAAGTTCAACATAAAAAACAAAACCATCAATAATAGATGGGGAGAGACCAAAAGAGTACAAAAAAAAAACTAAAACTAGGATGCCATTAACTAGCCTTCTTTTTCTTTCCCTTCTCAGCCATGAGAACCTTGGCCCAGTCATCAGTAAGGAAGCTATAAAGAAGCTTTGTACCCTCCTTTCCAAGGTTCTCCTACTCCAAGTTATTAGCCAACAACTGAAGTGTGGTAGCCACTACGTGCGTCACTTTGAGAGTAAACTTTGAGAAAAGGTTGAATCCTTGTTCCACGACTATGCACCTATCCATCAGCTCATTGTGTTCCTTATGAGTTACAGGTTCATTCTCCTTGGTTTCTAGCTTTAGGGTCCTGCTACAATTCTCTAGTGTGTTCCGCTTGACCTGCACATAAGAAATGCTAGCATGGCCTTTCAGGTTCTCCTAGCCCTTTTTACCAACTGGGGAGGAAATAGTGTCAGGGGATGCATTGGTCATATTGGGGTGCTCCTGGTTGACAATGGAAGGTAGAGTGATGGTGGTAGAGACATGTATAGGGTCAGGGGAGGGGTCCTTAATAGTGTTGTCTACCTCAAAGTCCTAGGTACCATCAAGGGTATCATCCCATTTCTCCACATCTTTATATGTCTTCTCTTTCCCCTTATCATACCATCCCTCGAATTCTTGTCACTCTCATCAAAGTTGGTATCTTCCTCCTCTTCTTGAGAGAAACTGGTCATTTGTTTGCAAATATTCTATAATAGTCTTCCACTTTTATCTCAAAAAAAATATTACAATTATTGTAAGGTTGTGATATTGCTATCAGGATTTAACTGTGTGATTTTTTAGTCAAACTCATTGACCCATGTTTCATGAGTAGTGATTCAACATGAATCCATCTCTCATGAGAATAAATGGAACGCATTGCACTCATTAGATCTAGGTGATGCTCACAGGGGTGAAGCACCAGGACTTCTTGGGAGGTCACCCATCCTAGTACTACTCCAGCCTGAGTGCTAGCTTGAATGGTTCATGAGGCATAACACTTGGTGAAGGTTTTGCAAATGGGGTTGCAAGCTTTGAGTTTAACCATGGAGAAAACTTCGTAGTTAAGTGCACTCAGACTGGAGTAGTACTAGAATGGGTGATCTCTCGGGAAGTCCCGGTGCTTCACCCCTATGAGCATCACCTAGATCCAATGGGTGTCAAGTGTTCCATTTATTCTCATGAGAGATGGATTCATGTTGAATCACTACTCATGAAACATGGGTTAATGAGTTTGACTCAAAAATCACACAGTTAAATCCTGATAGCAATATCACAATTTGACTTGTTGTGGAAATTATTTAACAGCAGAAAGAAGTAAGGATTCACATTTTTATTCATATGCACTTTGAAATTTAAATGCAAAATTTTAGGGCTCATTTGGCTATGGGAATAGGAATAGGGGAATGGGAATAGCTATTCTAGAATAGAAAATGGGGCTACATATTCTTATTCTTTGTTTGGTTCAGCCAAAATTTGATGGGGAATACACGAACCCAAAAATTTATGTTTTCTAAAATAAATAAAATTGGAATAGGAATGTGTATTCCAATTCCACCTATTTGGGCGGAATTGCAAAACCTCATTTTTGGACCAAAATTGAAATATGTATTCTTATTTTACTTTGTATTCCAATTCCGATTTGGTGCATCCAAACGAAAAATTCAAAATTTTAAGAATTTACATATGCCTATTCCACTTGTATTCCCATTGCCAAACGGATTAGTGACTATTTCAATTCAAGATTTGTGGGAAGAGAATAAGATTGAAGAAATAGAAAGATCCGCCATCAACTCCGCCAGCATAAGAACAGCTAGCCTCTGTGGAGAAAAGGAAACATTTTTATGAACGAAGCTTTCGTCACAGAACGGTTACTGACACCGTATATTCTATGTAATGAGTTTATTAAAAATTAAAAAGTCGTGATTTTAAGAGGATTGAATATTTATGGCAATGAAGAAAAGCAAAAATTTTAGAGAAATTTACTATCTCAAAATAATGTCTGAATTCATTTCATCATAAGAAATGAGGTATTATATTTGAGAAAAACTAATGAATTGATAAACTGTGTCCTCGACTCGGAACGAAAGAAATTTCAGCTAAAACTTATATGTGTAATAGCTAGAACAACTTTGTAGACCAAAAAAATGTCTTCGAAAAGAAGAACAAATCAATCTTTCGACTTGAAACAGTGCCTTCTTAAATCATCATATTCAAATCAAAATAAATATATAGACGCCACCAACATAAATAAAATGTCTGAACAAGGAATAGTACAATGGTGGGATCAGCAAATGGTGATCTAGAATGAAGATTCATAATGGCAACATCTCACAAAAGACTGCAAATAGAATTTAAAAGAACCCAGTTAAGAATAACAATGTGATTATGAAAACCGAATTAGAAAAACAAATCAATGGTGGAATCAGATAATCATACTTGACTTAATAGCCATTCCATCTACATAATTAGTCAACCTTTTCTCACAGATATTACACTTCACATTCATAATGACAACATCCCATAAACAACCATGGAAACAGAATACAGAAGAACCTCAGTTAGAACAGCAATGTGAATGTGAAAACCCAATTTTCTAAATGAACTAAAAGAGGTGTATTCACATGAGCATCACTAATTCATTCATTTTTCACAGAATATAAGAAATGTTAGATACGGCTGTTACAAAATTTGGAAAACCAATACAGCCTTAACAAAGACCTTATAAGAAAACTAACTACACAAACTACAAATCAGGGAGTGGACTCTGTTGAAGAATGCAGGGGAAACAGGGGAAGCAACTCTGGTTGCCTCTTCACACTCATTGCTGATCCCTCAAAACACATCTTCTCCCTTTCCTCTTCCAAATACAAGGATTCACAGCAGGATGAGGGAGTAGAATCATAATAATAGTAACTTGGTGGAGAATTAAATGGATCAGAAGGCCCAAGTGGAGTGATTGGGCTGCAAATCAATGGAGGAAGAGTCACACATCGAATCCCATAACTATTACCTCCTACTCTTTCTCCATTACTATGGTCATTCATACCCGAATTGATATTACGATCATTCATACCCAAATTGAGATTATGATCATCCTTCAGACCCAAATTAAAATGTTCATCATTCAGACCCAAATCAATATGATGATCACTCAGACCCAAATTAATCTCCAATTTCTTTTGGAATTTCCTTCTGTCGTGGAGCTTGAAGGCTGGTTTCTGAATACCAACTTGAAACCCACTCTTCACCAATGGAGAACAATCCCAAACTGATCTGAATCCATCTTTCTTTGAGCTTCTTGCATGTCTGGTAACAGGGAACTTTTTCACTCCAGAATCCTCTGCTGCACCAGTGAGTTTCTGAACAAGATCCTTGAAACAATGGCTCTCAATCTGAACAAAAGTGTCTGGTTGCACAATCTGATTCAACACTTTTGGGCACTCAGAATTTGCACATCCCCATTGTTTTGCCATGGCTTCAGAATTAGTCATACCTTTTTTGTTTTCCTTGATTGAATCACTGGATGGACTGAAACTCAATTTAAATAAAATGTGGATTGCAGCTGAGAATTCCTAAGATGCTTTTTGAGCATTGTATGCCGAAGATGCAACCAACGCAGCGAGAAGAACAAGAGTTATGGAAGGAGAATCCAAAGTCAGGATTTCGCCTGGTCAATTGATATGGTCAATATTGTGGGTCCAAAAAAGTATTGATTGAAACATTGAATTCTCCGTAAGAAGGGATTTTGTCTAAAACAATTAGACATTTTTCGTAAAAACAATGTGGACTTTGGCATTGAAACTTCTTGTTTAGTGCCACAGACAAGATCTTTGACTCAAAGTCAACTGGTATTGAGAAATAAGGTAAAGTCGGTGTTTTTTAATTGACTGAAAAAGTTATTTGGGTCGCGGAGAATTTCATTGTGTTTTTAAGTCGGCAGCTCTACCTTCTATATTCATATCTGGAGAAATATTTTTATTTTGGAAAAAACTTCAAGGTTGTTTCCTTCGTGAAATTTTTTGTTGAGGTGGAAGGTCTTTGGTTTGACTCCATAAATACTCATAATGGTCAATATTGTATGTGATAATATGTATCTGAATGCATGTATCATTTAGAATTGTATAGATTTTTGATTAGGATCTATTTTTCTTCGGATCTTCCAAAGCACCTCTATCTAGGTGTCTAGCTTTCCACTAAATTGTATCCCATCTATTTTGAGTTGTCTCATGATATATTTTCCAATAGTGATGCTCATGACCATTATGTTCATGATGTCATTTGTAATTAGGATGAGATAATTGAAGGCTTTATCAATAACAACACTTTTCTCGGTCACCCTTCTTTCCAACTGATCACGTCTCTTAATGACACTCAAAAATGGGTCATCTCGAGCAATCTAGTCTCCCTCCAACACCTACATATCGTAGTTTTCCTCAAATTGTTGTCCTAAAAATCCATGGTGCCTTCATTGTTTAAGATCTCAGTATCCTAATTTTCAACAACTCTTTCTTTTTTCCTCAAACATATTAGGGGAGGTCATGCAGTGCATGAGCACCCACAATTTTGTTGTCTTTAGTATGAAAGGTGTTGCAATAAGGTATAAAGGCATTAAACCATGTTGGGTTGAGCCTAATTAGACCCATTTTGGCAATAAACCCGTATGGTGGCCTCAATCACTTTTTGGACTCTGAGTTACCAAGGTTGACAAATGTTGTACATAATGCTTAGAAAGGGTGTTTAGAGGTTAATTAGGAGTTAGGAGAAGTTTTGGTGATGTGTTGAATCGCTTAGAGGTGACTATGAGCACAAAAGATGCAAAAATACAAAGTTGCTTAAAAGTTGCAACTTTTGTAGAAAATGTTGTAAAAATGCGCACTCACACCCACAAATCACTTGTAACTATTCCAAGAGCTAGATAAAAGGCTTTGGCAACAAATTTTGGACGTTATTGGTCGAATTTGGCAGTTCAAAAACTTTTGTGCAAGTTTATCTAGTTTTTCTATGTTGTTTTTATGTTTTCCTGCATACTAACTTGTTGTGTGCGGCCTTGTACAGATTGGTATAACCTTGCAATTGATTTGATCATCTAGCCAAGTGAATTAACTATCCAAAATTCTTGGTTTAAGGTTTTAAAGTTGCACCAATAAAGAGAGTCTTAGTTTTGAAGTCATGTTTGGCCTTAAATCCTTAAGAACCTAGGTTTGGAGCAAATATGGCGATATCCTAGCATTTCGTAGTTGGAGTCTCAAAAATATCTCTTGGAATGCTAGGATAAGATGTATACTATTATTCCATTTCAAATTTGGTGTTTCCAAGATCGATTTACCATTTTCTAAGGTGATGCCCTAGGCTGATCACTAGGATGTGGTGAGCTAGGAAGTTTAGAAAGAAGATTAATAACATTGCAAGGAGGATTGAATGGTGGAATACAAAAGTAATTTTGAGTTCTTTGTGAAGGTGAAGATCATATATAAGTGCCCTAAACCATAAGTGAGTTGACTGGTGAAGGCTTGCAGTACTATTTTACAAATTAGGACCTAGTTTGTAAAATAGGCCTAATCTTACTCAATCTGAGTTAGGTGGATTATGAGAAAAACCAAGTTCCAAGTATTTAGTATTTTTTAGTTTCCATAAAATGGTGTCCAAAATATACACTTTGATATAGGGGTTGTTTTGAAGAAAAAAGAAAGTGATAACAAATACTCGATTTGGAGGGCTAATTCAATTAAGTCCCTTTTAGGCCTTACTACATCAAATTGGTTTGGGGTTTCTTTAGTCAAAGTACCAAAGAACCTACGGTCACATTTGGGATCTAAATAACCTATAATATTTTTCATCCCCTATAAGGAAGTTGGGTTTTGATTAGATCTTAGTTGGTAGAGGGGTTTGTGGTAAGAAAATCCTTAGGAAGGTTAGGATTCAAGGTCATTTGAACTTGTGAGTTTGTAATTCCATCAAGCATTGTTGGATTGTCTTTTCAAGAATGTTAAGAAGGCAGAGGAGAAGTCTTAGGTGAGTCTTGGGAAGAGCACTTGTGGAAAGACCATTGGATGGCCATTAAGACCTTCACAACAAGTTATGTGTTTAGTTTAGTTAAACCATAAATTCCTCTACATTAGGCTTGTATCAGAGCCAATATTATTGTGATCGATTTGGTGTATATCAGAAACCCAAGAATTAGTGGTCCTAGACATATTAGAGGCTAACATAATGCCTCCAAAATCATTAAAACCATAGCCTATCAAGCAGTTGATCCAATAAATGATAGTTGAACCACAAGAAAAAGGAACCAAGAAAGAGGAGAAAGGAAAGATTACTAAATGGGGAGATATAATAGATGATGAAGAAGAAGCAACTAAAGGAAAATTTTATGCATGTCCAAAGTTAGCTTGAGATAAAAATTTATTCTTGGATACTTTTAAGTCCCTTAGTAAGTATAATTTTGAAGGGTATCCTATCTTTAATGGAAACCTAAATGGGGAAGAATTGTTAAACTAGATAGATGCTATGAATAATCACTATGAGTAAAAATAAGTAGTAGAAGAGAAGAGGGTGAATATTATAAAAGTGAGTTTGAAGGGTTTAAATTTGGTGTGGTGGAATATTAAACAAGAAGAAAGGGTGCAAGTAGGGAAGAAGAATATCACTTCTTGGGAAAGACTTTAGATAAAACTGAGCACTCAATTTCTCCCAACAGATTATGAAGTGTAGATGTATAAAAAGTCGTAGAACCTTAACAGAGAGTTGGATGTCAATACATATACTAAGGAATTTAAGAAGCTCAATTTGAGAGCTAAGAATAAAGAGAATGAAGTAGAAAAATTCCCCAAATATCTCAATGTCCTGAGGCAAAATATACAAGATGAAATAAGTATACTAGCCCTTGAAACATGATTCCAATTGGCACCAAGGGTAGAGGAGAAGATCAAAAGAAGAGGAGAAAAAAAATAGAGAAACAAATGTGGTAGAGGATTCAAAGGAAGGGGAACCTTTGGAAGAGGCAATGTGCCTAGTAGGGATGAAGATACCTCTTTGAAAGAGAGAAATGGGGAGATAAGTGGTAGAGAGGATCCTTTAGAGGAGGTTTTAGGGGAAGAAACAATAAATGAGGAATATTTGGGAGCCAAGGAATAAGCCCAACAATGATTACAATAAAGTGCTACAATTGCAATCAAGTGGGCCATACCATGAGAATATGTCATGAGAAAGCTTCTAATTCCATGTTGGGGATAGGAGAACTCAATTGGTTCAAGAGGAAGACAATATCAGTCTAACCTCTCTTACAGGTAAAGAAGGACCAATGATGGAGGGTGAAAACATCATTCTTAGGAGTACATTGTTGAAGATACACCAACACAAGTAACCCCCTCAAAGGAAGACTCTCTTTATAACATGTAAATCACATGGTAATTTTGTATGGTTATTGTTGACTATGGTTCTATTGAGAACATTGCTTCTTTGGAAACGGTAGAAAATATAAAGTTGAAAAGGTTACCTCGTACTTGCCCCTATAAGATGTCATGCTTAAATAAAGGTGAGCAAGTGTTAGTATATGAACAGACTTGGGTAGATTTTTAGATGGGAGATTATAGGGATAGAGCGTTGTGTGACATACTACCCATAGATGCTTTCCTATTACTAGGTCAGCCTTGGCAGTTTAATGTTAAAGCCATGTATGTGTTAGCATGAATGCTAGGAGTATTCCTTTGGGGTAGTGTGTTGGAATATTTGGAAAGATGATTGAGTGCTTATGGTTTGCATTCATGATTTGGGTTTTCATTGATGTCAACATTTATGATTTATGGTTGGAAAAATTAGAGTTACAGATAGAATTTTGGTCAACACGGTCAGTCGGTGCAACGTTATGTTCTATAAAGTTAGAAAAGTCTCATTGGATATGTCTTGACATGGTGTATATATGTTTGCGAAAAGGAATATGAAGGTTCATATGAGTTATGGAAGATTTGGTGAAGATTTATTGCATACAAGTATGCAAGGAAAAGTATGTTGATAAATGAGTTGTAGCTATTCAATGAGATTGAATCTTTTTCAATGATCTTGGATTTCAGTTGAAAACATGTTCATGGTGATATGTTTGAGGTACCATAATTTATTGATCATTATGTGGGCTTAGGACTGTGGAAAACAAGGTCTTGTGTTTCATCCTAACATACTTGTGCACAATAGAGAATTTGGATGGCCATCTTTTTGTTTTACCAAAATTTAAGAGTGTGCTCATGGAAGAGTTTCTAAGGGTGGATTACAAGCATGATGGGAAAATTTTGGAGGCCTACACACTAATTATAGAGGCAATTGACATTCACTTCTAGATAGCATTCTATTGGACTAATTGCTAATGTTCTCCTTTAGGATTCATGACATGGATTAACTGCCTCATGTGTTGTATAAGTCTAGTTGTTGTATGAAGCATTAACAAGATGGTATTTTGGTACAATGGCAACCATAACTTATAGTAAGTGGTAACAGAGCTTGGTCATAGGTTTTGATATCCTTCGGTAACATAGAGGGGTGTATTTTTGGACTAACCACCAATGTTCCCCTTTAGGACTTGTAACATGGCTTAACTACCTCCTATGTTCTATAAGTCAAGTGGTTGTATTGGGCATTGACAAGTCAATCTTTTGATTCAACAACAACTCTAAATTGTAACATAGTGATGGTGGAAAGACTTCTCCGAGAAAGAGATACAAGGTGGTTATTTCACAATCTAAAGGGTCAACTTTTTATAATCCAAATAAGGGGTTTGTTGTAGAATTTTTCAATGTAGAAGCACTGAGTAAAAAGAAGCAAATGGTCGAGGCTCTCTCCTTGTATATGTGGAATGTTTAAAGGATTCCACTTGTACTCCCTTTGTTAATTTTATAAGAGTTTATAGAGAGTTGTTATTTGCCTCTTAATTAGAGAGGAAAAATGATATGAGTGAAGGGATTATTGTAATTTTGAGATGGATACATATTAGACTTTTTATGTTTAATGAAAATGTGATCACTTCAGTAGGGTCTAAATCAAGTATGAATTTTTTACAAGCAAGTTTTCAAGTATCCTAGAAGATTCAATTTCATAATAGTTTATGTTTTATTTAATACATACATTTTTGTTGCCAAGGAAACACTATTTGGAGAAAACGAAGGGATTCTTATGCATTTTTTGGATGACATTCATAGTAAGCATGTTAGTGTAGATTAGTATGTCTAGCCTAAGGAGACTTGAAACAAGAAAATGCTTGCAAAAAATTACCCAAATGAACAAAAAATACCAGATGCTCATAAACATTGGCAATAAAATTACACATAATATCCCCACAATGATCTCAAGCCAAAAGAAAAATGGAATCTTACCAGATTTGCAAGGACTCCAAATCATGAAATCAGCAAAATAAATTTTTATTAGTAATAAAACATAATCCTATTTGCATTTGAAAGGACATCAAATGTGTGAATATTGGTTTTAAATTCAATACTAATTATGATTAAAACCACAGAGGATGCCATCCTAGTTTATTAGTTATTTAAACATTTGAAAGATAATAAAAGTTCAATGACGCGTTAAGAGTTTTTTAAATAACTATATAAGTATTGTTCCTTGATCCTCTTCAACTATACATCTTGATAATGGCTTCAAGTTGCAAGCTTTCTTCCACTTCTTAAGGATTTTTTTAAAAACAAATGGAATCTTAAAATGGTTTTTGTTGCTACTTCTAATGTGCTTCTAATTTTTTTCAAATAAAAAATAGATATTGTATTTTGTATTTTGGTGTCGAATTTATGAAGTCCTTATGTCCTTAATATATATTCAATATATTGTTTCTAGTTCTTGGGGTATTAAACCCCCTAATATGAATGCATTGTTAGAAAGTAAAATTAGCAAGCTTTATTTTTTTATTCATTACTTTCAACGATAGTTATGGATAAAGTTGTAATTCCTTAGTTTTATAGCTACCTAAGGAATACCTCTATTTTTTAATTGTATTCTTATTTTTCCTCTACTTTTTGCTTTAAGAATTCTATACATTGTAATTTTATTTATTTTTAATTAATTAGAATCTCTTCTTTCATCTCATTGAGGGGAAATTTTCTCCTGCTATTTTTTCTCCTCTTTCACATTCATTGCATATGTACATGAGTACCTAACAAAGCCTTGTAACCAAGACCATTTCATGCTTTCATGCATTCATTCTAGTATTAGGTGCATACATTTATTCTCCCTAAATTGCACTTAAGGGGGAATGTTGGTGTACTTAATTATTTAATTAAACTTTAGTTAAGTTTACTTAGGTAATAATTAGTTTACTTAATTATTAAGTAAGCTATATCTAGCTTGCTTCATTCATAAGTAAGCTTTTAATTAGTTGAGCTAATTTTAATTCATAGTTAAGGTTTTATTGCTTCATTCATAAGTAAGCTTTTAATTAGTTGCAAGCTAAATTTAATTCACAGCTAGGGTTATGCATACATGGATTTTATAAAGCAATTAAACTCTTGTAATTTTTAATTCCCAAATATTATTCATTTGCACATCTTTCGTAAATTGTTCTCGCTTCTTTGATTTTCTCTCTATTGTTAATAACCAATATCACGGTTGCAAACCTAAAAAATGCCTTCCACGATGATAATGGCTTGAACTTTCAAGTTTCCTTCCACTTCATTGCTTAACCACTTCTTGCTAAAATTTTCTTCCACTTCGTTGCATAGCCACTTCTCGAGGAAATTATTTTCAAATTTTAGAATATTAAAATGACTTCTGCCACTACTTTTGATGTGCTTCTGAAATTTGTAAAATAAAATATACCTTAAAATATTTGTATTCTTGAATTGAATTTATAAATCGCTTCTGTCCTTGATATATGTTACTACAATTGTTTCAAAATCTTGGGAAAATCTTGGGATATTAAAACACCCAATATGAATGCACATGACATTGTAGTTCACAGCCAATGAAGCCCCTTGCGTTCATAGGAGTGTAGTTGTGTATAATAAGGCATGTCCTCATTCAAAAGTATTTTTCAAATCTAGTAGTCAAGGGATCCATTAAGGGGTTTAGTTTTTTGTTTCTTAGATTAGTGAGGAGTATTGATGGAAATGTTTAATCAAAGTTCCCATAGGAGCTATTGTGTTAAGCTTTGCAGTGCTTTTTTCTTTGCTTGGATTGGTGTAATCAGGATGGAATGTTCGATTCATTACATTATTACTTAAGTTTATAAGTTAATTTAGTTAATAATGATAAAATAATAAATTAACATATAATTGTTAATTTATGACTAAATAATAACTTAGTTTTGTATTTGTAAATAAAATTAAAGTTAGTCATGAAGAAGCTCAGGATGTTGAACAATGACATGGCTTTTATAAAGTTTGTGGTATTAAATGTAAAATATCATCCAAAAACCAATATCTTATTTTTTGTTTTTAATATTGTTGTGGGGAATATTGTGATTTATTTGTGTTTGTGGTTTCCCTACCATTTCAATATAATTTGTATGAATTAAGAACTTATCAAATACAAATGCAAATGTTGATTTAACTAATATAATTTATATTAAGACTAAGACTAATACAGTTATGTTTGGGTGCTCATGTACTAAGACTAATAAAGTTATGTTTGGGTGCTCACGTGGATGCTCTATCATAACAATTGATGATTAATTGATGATCCTATTTCATAGGATTATGTCCTTATACATTTTTAAAAAAAAAACTTTAACATGGAAGATTATGACTAATGGCTATATTTTAAGAAAGCAAGCTTGTGAGACCAAATATTTAAAATTTGAGTATGGAGGAATATGTTGTCGGTGTGGTACATTTCAAGGTTGAAGACCATGGATGCAACATAGTATAGGGAAGGGAAAACTTTAAGGGTGTGGACCAATCTCTCTCCAAGTCGATAAAGTATGTGTAGATGAAGATTTGTGGAAAGGCTTAAGTAGTGTGCTAAATAAGTTAAGCTATTGATAAACTCATACATTTATATCCATGCAAAATGACTTTTAAAAAGAGCCATTGGTGGAGGATAGGGTATGCACATCCATCCCTTATAATGATATTAAATAATATCTATTAATTACTATGATTAGGTACTATTTTTATTTTATATAATAATTACTTATTATTATTATTATTATTATAGTCAAATCATTATTACCATTACTCATTACTCTTTGACATTAAGTTGAAGGATATTGATTATTTGTGCATCCAAAATTTCTAATGGCGACAAGTTGTGAAGATTAGGATACTTTTCCCATAAATAGATGGTTATACATTGATTTATTTAGAAACATAACTAATTATAATAGTGAAAGTCCATGTTAATTCCCATTTATTTTGTGTACCCACCTTGATATGAATGTCTTACTATAATAAAATATAGACAAGTGAAAAACTATTGGTATTCTTATTCATTCACATTTCACTGATGTTTACACTAATTTCTATACATTCATTCTTTACATGGAGATGCACTACTTTTCTTATAAGATCATTTTTGTACTGTACAAGACTGTGACCCAAATTAATCATGAGGACTATGAAAATAAGCCCAAAAATCTAAAGCTTTAGATTTAAGTTTAAACTATCGTTTCTCTTTTGAGGAACCCTTATGAATTTGAATTAGAATTAGAAAGACTCGTCCATCTATTAAGCCAACAAACTCTTCAAAGGGGTCTCTCAACATCACCTTCATAGATTCAATTATCTAAAAAATGAATGTGTATAAATTTTCAAGCACATTTTTTTAGAAAATTCTCACTTAACGTAGATTAATCACATCATATCAAGACCCGACTCTTATATCTACATCATTTATTAAATAAGCTGTAAAAACTTCTTATTTACATTGTATATATATTTTGTTGTTCAGCTTTAAATCATGTAATAATAGACCATCGAATATATTCCAAAATGAATTTTTTTTTTGAAAAAAAACAAGCAAACATGCACATTATAAACCAAAAGCTTTAAATTAATACTAACCAATTAACTACGGGCCCGTTTGGTTGCAAGCGTAGGAATTGAGAATTAGAATAGAAAATTTGAATGAGAATGGAGAATGAAGAATAGGAATGGAAAACTGCAATCCGATCTTGTTTATCCCTTGTTTGGTTATGCAAGCTTAAATTGGAATAGGGTTAACTTGCAATCAGCGCCATTGGAAAATCGCTGAAATATTTGAAAATATTTTTGAAGATGCAATCGGTGCTATTGGAAAATCGCTGAAATATTTGAAAATATTGAAAACAGAGTTCCAACACTCACCCCAGGTCAAAGCGGATTTGAAAATTTAATCAAATTTGAGAAAGTTAAAATGAATGCAAGAATAGCAATTCCAATTACAGGTATTTTTTGGAATGGACAAAAGCTCATTTTGAGGCTAAAATGAGAATACGTATTCCTCTTCCCTATTCCTATTCCATGCACCAAACAAAGAATACAAATCATATTCTAATTTCCTATTCCTATTCCGATTGTATTCCAACAACCAAACGAGCCCTACATTATTTTAAATAAAATAAATATCTATTTCAAAGTGTGACAAAACCTTCCACAATTTCTCCACTCGCTACACAAGTGAAACACAATATGTGATAATCATAACAACTCTCAAAACTAAGAGGGCCAATCTTCAAGCACTGATTAATAACAATATGCTTTGTTCAGATCTCACCTTACGCTTAATCTTCAATCATCTCTCTTCCAATGACAACATGTGTGTTTCCACATATTCATGAATGAATAGTGGGCGTTAATTTTCAACCGAAATGTAAGTCAACAAATCTTTCAGAGCAAGCAATTATATATTAGTGTGAATCCTAGATCACATATCATTTCCAATTTCTTTTCTCTATTCTATCATTGTGTCCTACAAAAGGTCAAAATGTATGATTCAGAGAGGACCCACTAAAGATAGGTGAGCTTTAAAAACCACCCAAAACGTCACAAAAATGACACATTATTCTCTTTTCTTTCTTCAAAAAGAAGGGCACTTAGCCAGCTGTGAAAAACCTTACTTTCCAATGAAGTCACAGAACAATAATGTTTTGTCTTTGTATACCATAGTTTGTCACCGTCATTATCATGGTATTGGATTTCCACATCAAATAACTCATAATATTCATGGAACACTCAAATGGATGCTTCTTGGATACTTCCATCCTTTGGTAAGTAGATTGAATTTGAACTTTTCTTCCACATGTCCATTGTATTATGGAGAAGACACTGAAAATAAAGCTTCTTTTGCATCACATTTTACATAAAGTTATTCCCAGAAATAAATGTCAGAAGATTATAATAAACATGAATTTAAAGTCTTCAGTATATTGACTAGTGTTGGAGTTGGTAAAGTTGAGGAAAGGCTAAACATTTGACTTGCCATTCTTTCATGGAATGTATTGTCATTGTGTTCTGAAGTGTATTTCACAAGTTTCTTTTCATGGCGTCCATATAAACTTGTGAACTATAAATGAAAGGTATTACAAGAACTCTGTTAGTTGTAGCCATTGATGCAACTGTATTGGTTTGTATTGGTTGGCAAGGTTATCTTTCTACTTTGCAGGGCTTAAAGGTGTTGTTATGTGGAGTCTAATTTGATTCAGAGGTTAATTTTTTTAATTTTTTCTACGGAAGTTTGGAAGCGAAAGGAGATCATGACGAAGTCCCAATCGATACCCGCCCACACTTTTGTTGAGATTGAGAGCCATAGCTTCAAGGATCTTGTGCAAAAACTCACTGGTTTCTCAGAGGATCATGAAGGCCAAAAGCTCCCTGTGACCATGCCTGCAAAAAGTTCAATCAAAGCCAAATCAGATGGGGATTGTTTTGGGGCATCAAAGAGTGGGATTGAAATGGGTCCTCATAAATCAGCCCTCAATCTCCACATGAGAAGACAATTTAAAAGAAAATTAGAGATTAAGTTGGATCGGACTTGTTCTCCTAGTGCTATTAGATTAGCTTGTGATAATGATATGACATCACCCATGAATCTCCCTGCACTGATTTCTAGTCCAATCACTTCAACTTCCTCATTTTTGGAAGAGGGGTTTTCTTTTGAGGCTTCACCGAATAGTTTGAAAAGAAAACCAGAGCTGCTTCCTTTGTTTCCTCTGCATTCTTCAACACAACCCAATGTATAATATGGACTTATAATTGATTGATTTCCTTGTAGTTTTATCACAATGCAGACTTATAATGGATTGATTTCCTTTTAGTTTTATCATCACAATGTATGCTGATTTGTTTTTCAGCGATTTCAAGTTGTAGGAATGCTTCTTTACATTCTTAGTTCTTTTGTCTTGATGATAGATCATTGAATATGATCCGAAATATTGATGTTAATAAACTCACACGCAATCTTAACCAAAAGCATAGATATAATAATAACGATCTTCATATAAATTTCATATATATTATCCAATTCAATGAGCTTGTTTGAATTAGGTTTAATTCAATTATCTTGTATCAATTGGGTATGATGCAACCAGATTTGTTGAGATTTGAGTTTCATGTTAGGACATTTGCAATTCAGCCTATTGTTAGTGTGGGCAAATAGAATTTTTTAAACATAATATATAATAATTTAAGCATCAAATAGAGGTAGGTGAGCCCTTGAACATTGCGAATGTGGAGGGATCTTGCGAGGCCAGAACAGATGTGATATCTGTTATAAATTGAAGGGAACTTAAGTGCACAGTGTTCGGATGTGTGAAGTCAATTAAACTTGTCATCTTTTCATCTTCATTTGGCATTGGGTGGGATTGAAATATCTCCGTGGTTTGTGAAACTTTTCTTTGTGACTATTGTGATTAATAAATAGATGAATATTTTGTTTTACTTGTGGAGCTTGGTGTTTACTTGCTCATTTATGACTGCTCAATCTCCATAACAATTGGTATGACAGATTAAATCCACTTCAATGAAATTTGGTTGGTTTTTTATTATAGAATGTTGAAGTCAAAGTTATATATTATTTAAATTTAAGAGGCTTAAAAAAATTAAAAAATCTATGTAAGATCTGTAGTCTTTACAAGGTTCATGTTATAGCCATTTATGAAAAATATATAACTAAAAACTCTGCAGAAGATTAACCATAGTCTATTTCTCTAATATAAATAAATCTTCAATTTAACACTTTAAGCAAATATATCCCCTAGGCAGTATACGTAATCAAATAAGCTAATCTTCTATAAAATTATCAAAGATTTCTACAATATTTAGCTCTTAAAATTGAAGAATAAATCAAATAATTTTTTTTTATCTTATCTGGATAAACAAAGTCATAATGTCTTGAAGAAGGCTATTGAACCAAGTCAAGACCTCCTCCACTTCCTTTCCCCTCTCTTCTTGTCTCAAATAAACTGCTATCAACAAAGAAACAATCATCATTCTTGGATGAGGAACTAGAATAATCATCTATATCATTTGAAATTTTCATTTGTTGATTCTTTCACCTCCTCCATGACTCAACACTCTTGCCTTCTTCCAACTTGTTTTCCTCGTTCGATTCTAACCTTTTGTGGTTTTCGTTTGCTTGAGTACTCTTCTATAAGATAATTCTCTCACCAGTCAATCTCTAAGGCCACCTTTTGCCCAAACTATTTTTTTCAATAAATTCAATATTTCTTGACATAGATGTTTTTTTTGCTTCAAAGGCCTCCTTATCTCTCATTATAAGAATTGGTCTTTTTGTGAATTCTTTCTCAAGGGGTTAGACAAGGCCATCATTGTTATCAAAATCTGCATGATATGGAATCATCATATTGAGGTCCACATTTTCAATGGTTAGCTCCATATCTCCTAACATGTTCTTAGAAACTCCTTGACAAAATTGTATAACTTCTAGCTCAAGTATTCCCATGACCAATAAGATGGATATAAATACAATTAGGATATCATTGTTTTTTTTTTTTTAAATATCGGTAATAAGGTATATTTTATTAATAATAAAAATTTACATTACATAATTACATTATCATTTTCAAACTTTGAAACCACCCTTCGTTTTCTACCTTTACTCTAATCCTTAAATACAAAATACAAAAAATATGTCACTTTCAAAGACTGTCAGCTTTAAACATTTCTGGCCTTTACATCAAAAGGCACTGATATAACTAACCATGGACCTATTTAAAAGGATGCAGACAAAAAAATATTTTAAAAAACAGCCAAAAAACTTGTTGTAGAACGTCACTTGAAGACTGACTCTTATATCTCTTCCACATCGTCAAGCATCTAACATCCCTGGATAAGCTGCACCTTATATATCTTCCCTGTGTCTTACATCTGAATTCCTATATCATTTCACCTTGCAAAAAGTTGCATACTCTAGAAAGTCATCTAAGTCATCCCATCTCTTGCCAAAAACCCCACTTCCTCCTAACATCTCTATTCTCACCGCCTCCTTCTCTCCAAGTGCTTCTTTCTTGGACAGTTTGCATTGAAATTTGCACTTTGTTTCATTTCATTGTAAGCCATGATCGTGTTTTTCAGGGCATTCCATGTTGCTTGACATTCATTGACATAAACTTCCTTATCCATTTGTCCTCGAGGCCAATTTAAAAACAGATACACACCCTTCTCCCTTCCTCCTCATCTTCATATCCTTCGCTAAAATCAATTGCCCAGCCCGAATGAGCCCACTCCAATAGCATTTCCATGTTTGGAATTAGGGCATCCTCAAAAAGTTGCTTCATTACCCATCCAACAATTTGTTCGTGCTCACCCACCTCTAATCCCCACACCATTGTCATTGCAGCTATATCAACCTCGACTTTCCATCTATGCTCAGCCTCCTAAAAAAGTGGACCTAGGGTCTCCTGTAGTGCTTCCACCACTTCGTCGGATGGACATTTAGCCATCTTTTTTAACCTTTGATCTGTAACTCACCCATATAGTGTCTTCTGTTGTCTCTGTGTTTTAAATGTAAATGTAGGTTCCATTGCTTCTAACTCAGTCATCTCTACCAAAAATTTTAACAAATTGCAAGTCATTCTTCTATTTAAAAAATTTGACTCATGCTTTGTTACACTACAATATCAATGAGATTCATGCCATTGCACTACTCTTTAATAAAAGCCTATGGTCAGTACTTTTTAAAGATTTCCCACGCTTCTAAAAGATAGAAAATCTCTGTAAAATCTTGCTATTCCACCTACCACTTAACCCATCCTTTTATAGCTGACATTCTTGTCCTTGCATGCCTGTCATATTTAAAATGCAAAAAAGTTCTCCTTCATGAGTGCTTTTCTTTGTCCTTACCATTTCATCATTCAAAGTTAGTGCCCATTTAGATAGCAAATTTGCTTCGTTATTACCTTCTCTTCTGATGTGTGAAATTTTGAAGTCCTCAAAATTATTTAATTCATGCTCTATAAGATTTATAATTGATTGCAAGTGCCAAGCATTGACACTCAGCTTAGATATTGCTTGCACTATAATCAAGGAGTCACCTTCTAAATGTATCCTTTCAATACCTTCTTTGATAGCTAATTAGATTGCTAATAGAGCTGCTTGACACTCTGCAATATTATTTATTCCGATAGGAAGTTTTTTAGCTCCTACTAAAAAGAAGTGACCTTTGTTGTCCCTAAACACAACCCCAATCCCTGAAACACTTAGGTTACCCATTGCTGCTCCATCCAAATTTACTTTTATCCATCCTTCCTGTGGTACTACCCATTCAATTTTTTCTTGCCTCCTCTTCTTACTATTAGTTACCAATGTGTTTGATGATGATTTGAATCTTATCCCCAGCCACGAAAGTTGCATTATCCTATCTTCTTTTGTAAATGGGATCTTCATTGCTTCTTTCTTTGTAGTTGAAACAATGGTTGTTTCTTCTATTATATTAGTTATTCTTCTTAAGCACCTTCTTAAACTCTCTTTTTCATCTCTTAAAATACTTCTATTTCTTTCCTTCCATAACTCCCAAATAATTAGACAAGGTGCTATTAACCATACACTTGATAGAGTAGAATTCCCTTGCATCCTTGGCCATCCATCAAAGACCTCCCTTACCGTCTAAGTCCTTGGGCCTTGCCAATGTAATTTGAATTGGACCATGTCCCAACATTTTCTTGTATATTGAAATTGTATTAAAAGATGGTCTACAGATTCTTCCTGTCTCTCACATAGTGGGCATCTAGATGGGCCTATTGCGCCTATTTTCTTCAATCTTTCTACTGTCAAGATTCTTCCTTTATAAGCTAGCCATGCAAAAGCCCCAACTTTGGGTAATATATCCTTATTCCAACATAGGTCTTTGGAAAATAAGATTTCATTATTTGTCTCAGCCAATAAATTGTACCCTAGTTTAACTAAGTATTTACCTAATAGGGATCCACACCAAATTACATTATCCATCCTCTTGCTCAACATCACATTCCTTTCCTTGAAGATATCTTCCATTTTCTTCTTTTGCTCTTCTGTCAATTCCTCCCCTGACACATCTTTCCAACAACACCTTCCTTTTCAATCATATAGTCTACGACTAAATTACCCCACCTTTCTTTGAAGTAAGACTTCAATTCCTTGTATCCATTATCTTCCCTTAGAGCTTTAAGTCTGTTCCAAGAGTCTTCCCATAATTTTGCAGATTTCCCATCCCCTATCTACCGTGAGATATGCTTAATTATCACCTCTCTATAAGAAAACATAAAGTTTCATATAGCTGATCCTTTGGGAGGGTTCCAGATTGTTAAAATCCTATGATCTTCTTCAGAATCTAAATATTTACCTTTCAAAATTCTTACCCAATAAAGCAGTGGGTTCTCATATATTGTCCATATTAATTTAGCTCCAAGTGCCCTATTCATTAAATTCCAATCTCTCAAACCAGCACCCCCTTCCTCCTTGTTTTTGCATTTTTTTTCCCATGCTAAAAGGGGAATTTTATTGTCTGCATTAGCTCCATTCCAAAAGACTTCCACATCTTCCATTCCATGATTCAAACCACTTTTTTGGGATATCAAGACACATCATTGTGAATACCGGCATAGCTGAAATAACTGTTTGAAGCATTAGTATGTGCCCAACCAAAGACAGCCATTTTCCTTTCCATCCTTCCATTTTATTTTGACACTTTTCAATGAGTTTATCCAAGAGTTCAGCTTTGTTCCTTCTTGCAAAAAAGGAAATACCTAAATACTTATTTGACATCGGCCCCATTTTTATGTCCATAATCTGACAGATCCTACATTTCACAATTTGAGGGGTATTGAAGAAAAAAATCTCAAACTTTTTCCAGTTTATAAATTGTCCAAAAATTTTCCCATATTGCTCAAGAGTGTTTTTCATCACCTTTTCTTCTTCTATACTAGCTTCTCCTACTAAAAAGGTATCATCCACAAATTGTAAATGTGTTAGGGATTTAACTGTTTCTATGATTTTTATACCCTTCCAGAAACCTTGCTCCCTTTGTTTGTGAATCAACCTACCTAACACCTCTACCATTATAATGAAGAGAAAAAGTGATAGGGGATCACCTCGTCTTATACCCTTTTCTTGTTCAAAAAAACCTTGAGGGCTTCCATTAACCAATACTAAAAAATGAGGTGTGTATATACAACTTTTCACCCACTGAATCCATTCTTGGCTGAAACCAAATCTACTAAGCACGTCCAACAAAAAGCCTCGGTCTACTTCATCATAAGCTCTTCTAATATCTAATTTTACCATCATATTCTGAGCTTTTTAAGTTCAAATGGTGTGCACCGCCTTATGTGCCATGACTACCCCTTCAAATATTGATCTCCCTGGAAGAAACCCACTCTGCACTATTGAAATGATAGAATTGAGCACTTGCTTGAGTCTATTCACCATAACCTTTGAGATAATCTTATAAACTATATTGCATAATAAAATAGGTCTAAAATCATCAAAGGTTCTCTGTGTTTCTTTCTTTGGCACAAGAGCTATAAAGGTATTGTTGATATCTTTAATAATGAAACCCCCTTGTCTTGATTCTTCCACTACTTCCCATAAAGCTTTCATAAAAATAGAACTCAACTTTTGAAAAAACATAGCTAGGAAGCCATTAGATCCTAGGGCTTTGTCCCCCCCCTAAGCTTTTTAGAGCTTGAAAAACTTCATTTTCTTTGATTGGGTTCATAAGAGCTTTTTTTTGAGCTTCAGTTATCCATGCCGGAATGACATTCATCACCTCCTCAATCTTAGATCGATCCCTTACCTCCTGCTAGCCCTTATGTGAGAAAAAATTTATGGCTTCAAAATTTATTTCATCACTATCTTTTAATAGAACACCTTCCTAGTTTTGAATCTCAAAGATTTTATTGGCCGCTCTTCTTACTTTCACTGAGTTATGTAAAAAGGTAGTGTTTCTATATCCTTCTTTTAACCACACTTCTCTGGATTTTTGTCTCCAATATATCTCTTCTTTATTTAGACAATCTTCCAATTCCTTCCTAAGTAATTTCTCCCATTTAAAGTCTTCCTCAAACATTCTTGTTTCTATGACTTTAAGACTTAAAGTTTTTAACTTCTCCTCAATATCCTTTTTCTTATCAAATATATTACCAAAATGTTCTCTATTCTAGATTTTTAATTGATCCTTGAGAAATTGCAACTTTTTAAAGAAAATAAAAGCTTTATTACCTTTTTCGATCAGAGCATTTTTCCACCATTCTGTAATTAAATCAAAAAATCCTTCCGCTTTCAGCCACATAGCTTCGAATTTAAAAGGGCATCTATCCGGTGTCTTTTAATCTTGAATCCTTAAAATAATGGGGAAGTGGTCTAAACCTTGATAAGGGAGAATTTCAGCATTGCAAGACCAATTTACCTCTGCCCAATTACCTACCACTAAAAATCTGTCCAACTTTTTTGCTATGTGCACAAAACCTTCTCTTTTGTTTGTCCATGTAAACTCCCCTTTTTAAAAAATTATATCCACTAGCCCATTGTCATTAACAAAATTGCTGAAGTCTTTTTGGCTTTCAGAAATCCATCCTTTTCCCCCTTTTTTGTCTTCTAGATTTAAGATAGCATTGAAATCTCCTCCTAATATTGTCACCTCATTACTCAGATCCTTCACTATTTCAGCTCTAGATTGCCATAGCAATCATTTTTTAGCATTATTGTTTGGCCCATAGACATTTATTACTGAAAAGGAATAGTGAATATTCTTAACATAAACCTTAGCCCATTACCTATTTGTGTTTAAGATGGACTTCAAAATTGTAACAATTTCAGATTTCCATAAAATTGCCATTCCTCCTGAAGCACCTTGAGCACCTATCATCAAGCATTCCTATCTTCTAAACTCATTTTTAAAACTTGTGAAATCTTCTTCTTTTATCTTGGTCTCCTGTAAAAACACAAGGTCCAGCTTCAATTGATCAAGGCATCTTTTGATCAATCAAATCTTATCAAGGGCATTGTAGCCCCTGACATTCCATGAAAAGGCTAAGCCTTTTCCCAATCTTAAGATTTTTGATTGATTAGCTTCCTTGCTTGCCATTTCTAGCTTCACTTTGATAGGTTTTGGACCTCTTTTTCTCCTTCCTACATTAGGCTTCTTCTTTTTGGAGCTAGTTTGTTCTAATGATCTTTCATCCAGGATGTCTAGTATCTCTAATAAGCCAAAATCATTTAAAAGGTCTCCCCTTATGGGTGAAACTCCATCATTCTTTCCACTACAACTATCAAGAGTTTCTTCAAAGGATTCACAAAGATTCCTACTTGGAGAAACTTCAATGTCTTTGAAAACTATAGTTTCATCTTCTGCTAAAGGTTCCCCTTTCCTGGGAGTTCCCATTTATACTTCTTTATCTCTTATTAGAGTCTGCATATCATTTACAGTAGGCTCTATATTCCTTTTTGTCATCTTGCTTAGGATAGGAGGGGAATTTACCTTTCCTTGTAAACCTGCACTGCCTTCTTGATTACATCCATGCATTACATCTTTCCCCTATTCCCCTATTCTAGCCCTTGTTCCCATGGAGTTTCTATTACCATTTGAGTGGAGTTTTCTTTTTCCACCTTATCACCTTCCTGCCCCTTCATTTCTGATTCCTCTATCAACATAGTTTTTGAAAGTTCCTAGTTTTCACCTTCATCATTTGTGGGATGCTGATAACATATTTGCTGCTCCTTTTGCATCTGGCATTATTTCATCTCCAACTCTTCCAAGAGTTTATCTACCTCTAGTCCTTTTCCTTTCCTACTTTTGTTCCTCTAAAAGGATTTGGATTGAGTTTGGCTTTCCTCCCCTTCCCATATTTCAATCTGCTGCTTCCAAACCCCATATTATGTGCTAAGGTTGATAAAATATGGGCATGGATTTCCCTCCTTCAAAATGATTAAAATCCTTGGGTGGAATGATGAGTCCTGTTTATTTAGAACCACCTCTGATCTAAAAAATTCACCAATCGTGTTCCCAATCTGTACTAAAACCTCTTCTCCCCAATATTCTACTGGTAGGTTATATAGATTGACCCAAATAGGGAATGACTACACTATTTCTTTATTCAAGTCAAAATTTGGCACCCAATCCTTTACAATGATGCCCTTCCCTTCCAAAAGATAAGGCCCTTTGTTCAAAATATCATATTTATCTATTCTACTAGGAGCTATTCACATGCAAAAACCATTTGTTAGGGTTTTCAGTCTACATTCGACCTTCTATAAAGATTTACATTCTAGTCTAATAGTTCTTACTAATGACCATGTTCCTAACCATTTAAAGAAAAAAACTTTCTCTCTTAATTCCCTACTGATTCAAGCTAGTTTTCATCATTTATATGCACAACAGACATTACCTTGTAAGTAACATTCTCTGCTGGGGGTTGTGTTGGCTCCTTCTTTGTTTCCTTCTCCCCTGTCGCCATTTGCAATGGTTGCTTTGGCCTATAGAACTTATGGGAAATCTTTGAATAATAAAACTTATCAACCATCTATAGAGTGGCTCTTGTTTCTTTTATTTCCCCATTTCTACTCATTCCTTCCAAAATGTCTTCTTTGAGGAGGGTTAAAATGACCACGTCCTTGGTAGGAGGGATTCAATTGTTGTCTTTCATTCTATCTAAATTGATTCATTGGCCATCTTCTATTGATTTGTTGGCCATAGTTCCATCCATCATGTCATCTAAAGCTTGACCTTCCATCTGCAATCCTCCCAGTAAACCCTCTGTCAGTTGCAGATGACTGTTGCCCCCATCGTTCAAACCTTTGCTTCTCTTGCTTCATTCTCCAAAAGAAAATAATATTAGGATATCATTGTTAACCTTGAATGTATGAAGTCTATGTAAACTTATCCCCTAAAATAGCTTTCATTGCCCTTAGTGTGAAACATCAATATCATTCACAATTATACTCCATCTTTCTTGAGTGACTTCACTCAAAAAGGCCATCTACTTGAATTTTCAATAGTTTGGAGTAGATAGCCAACTCCATTTCTTAGACCTCACCACTCTTTGCAAAATCCTTTAGGAAGAATGATATGAACTTCAATAGATTTTAGGATAGTGTAATAATTGATGCAACAACAAAGTGTCATTATAACAACTCTTTGTTGTGTGGGCATGTATCAGATTTCAATGGTTTAATCTTGCTAATTAAAGGATGACCTTGTATTGATTATTTTGATCAAAGACACTTGAAGTATAGACTATTCCAAGAAGTTGTTAATTATTATTCTAACCTTCTCATCAAGAAATAAAAGCTCCACCAACTTTAATTACATTAGGCTTGTCTAATCAGTAGTAAATGTCCCAGGCCATCAAGAAGACTGCAAACATGTTTATCTTTGTTTTCTTGAAATCATCATAGTATATTCACTATTGAAGCAATGGTCAGATGGGATTCAAATTTGAAATTTGAAATATAATCTTCTCATTTTAGAAAAATTCACCAAATTTCAAGAAGGAATGAAAAAAATTCAAAGATTAACATCCTTAAACGAGAAAAACCACCAACCTCTTTACAACTAAATTTGAAGATACAACTTTTTTAAAAAAATCCTTAAATAGAGAGTTTTCATCCTCTTATACCTTCCATATTAGAGTTTTTCAGAATTTTTTAAGGTTAAGAATCGTGGAAATAATTTGGGCTTATCTATACCCTATCCAAACCAACTAATAAATATTCAAGGTTTATTTGAAATATTGTAATCTTACAATTGTTTCAAAAAATTAGTATTTCATTTGATTGGGATCCTTTCCATCTAATTTATTGAGTTTAGAAGATGATTTCCTTCCCTTTTTCTTGTTTGAGGTTGAGCTACATTTTGGCTCTTAACAAATCTTGTTTCAATTGCTAAATTCCAAAATGTTGATTTTATATTTAAATCTCTCAATTTTCCACCATTTAATTTTGAAACTTGTTAGTAAATAGATTTGTCCTCTCCAAAATAATTTCACAAATAACTCTTAAATGCCCATAATGAGAAGACAAACTAGACTAACTATTGAAAAGGCTATCATTAGATTGATAGCTTTCCTCGAAATTGTGAGGTACAACTCCATCTTCAGTGATATTCAATTAATTAAATTTTGGTTGTCTTTAACCAAAAGACATGAAGGCAACTGACTTTCATCAATCACTATGAAATGAATGCAATTACAAACTTGAATAATGAGAGAGAGATAAAGAAATAGCCTATAGGCCACTTAGTTAATCTTTCACATTTATAGAGGAAACCAAAAGGAATTAAATGGCTCGTCCTTCAAAAGATAGATGTCCAAACCAACAGGTCTAAACACAAACATCTACTTGACAAGAAACTGCATGATGGTATCTAAAACATGAAAGAGATCACCAACTTATTTATCCTAATCATAGAAACAAATATCTGGACCAACAAATCTGAGATATAAATCAATTTTTTATATTAGATACCCAGAAAAAATAACCTTGAGATCATTATTATCCCTACTATTACAATCAAGTTACAGAAATATACAAAAATAGTTCCCTTATCTCCCCATTATAATAAAAAATTAGAAAATATTCTCCCCTTCCCTGTTGTAGCCAACAAACTTTTCTAGAAAAAGAACCCCTCTTTCTTCAAATTTCTGCAGTAAATAGTGTGTTGCATACAGTTGGTTTGATAACCATTTCTTAATTTTAAAAGAAAAAGAAATAACCATTACATATTCTTGTATTTTTTTGTTATTCCATTTGGTTAAAAAATTACTAAAATGTTTTAAATTGATGCTCTAAAGCTCATTTACAACATTATTAAAATATTTTAAATTAGTGCACATAAAAGAGAGAAAATGTTTAATTTACCTTTTTTTAATAATTTCACCATGGGTTAATTGAGCATCCTCGAGCCATGAAAACTTGTGAGTAGTTATGTTTTTTAAAATTGCAAATGGGTTTTTAACCTTTTTTTAATAGCTCAACAATAATGGTACTTCCTTTGTAAATTGAACCAGTCAACCATATTATTGAACTGAGAAAATATTAAAATAATATATCATATGAGCTTGTATGACCATACAATTAAATTTGGAGACATTTGAGGCTAAAATATTAGGTGGATTGTCCTCAAATTTAAATTTTCAAAAACTTTTTTTGGATTGGCAAATATATATGTAGATTTGACTATCATATTGAACCTGACCGTTAGTTTGAACCTTGAACTTTTAACCTATTGTTGCACCTTTGAGCCTCTGAAATCATGAAAATTTGAACTTTGAACTTCAAAAATAAGATAGGTATGATGGTTCAAGTTCAACAAGAGTCAACCTAATTTTCTCTTTCCAAATTAACCTTCAACCTAGATTCAGGTTTGAATCAGACACTTTGAACCTAGGATTTTAAACCTTGTGGATTGTCCTCAAATTTTAAATTGTCAAAAACTTTATGGATTGACAAACATGTATGTAGATTTGACTATCATATTGAACCCAACTGTTAGTTTGAACCTTGAACTTTTAACCTATTTTTGCACCTTTGAGCCTCTGAAATCATGGAAAATTGAACTTTGAACTTCAAAACCAAGATAGGTATGATGGTTCAAGTTCAACAAGAGTCAACCTAATTTTCTCTTTCCAAATTAACCTTCAATGTAGATTCAAGTTTGAATTAGATACTTTGAACCTAGGATTTTGAACCTTGTGGGTTGTCCTCACATTTAAATTTTCAAATTTTTTTTTTGGATTGGCAAATATGTATGTAGGATTGACTGGCAAATTGAACCTAACTATTAGTTTGAACCTTGACCTTTTAACCTATTGTTGCACCTTTGAGCCTTTGAAATCATGAAAATTTGAACTTTGAACTTCAAAACCAAGATAGGTATGATGGTTCAAGTTCAACAAGAGTCAACCTAATTTTCTCTTTCCAAATCAACCTTCAACGAAGATTCAGGTTTAAACCTGACAATTTGAATCTATAATTTTGAACCTTGAACTTTGAGCCTCAAAGTTCAATCCAAAAGCTCAGTATTGCATATTTTTCTAGAAAATGTTTTTTCACTATTAATTCTCTTTTATTGATCACTTTTTATTTATGCTTACATACCTAATTGAACCTTGAACTTTGAACCAAAATAGAGATGATGGTTTATGTTCAATATGATAACTTGCTAACCTTAAATTTTGAAGGATGATTCTGAATTGTTGAACCACTTGAGCTTTAACTCTATATTTTTGAACCTGTTCTTTTGAACATGTGATCTTGAACCATTGAACTTGATCTTTATACATTCAAAGTTTGAACCTTGAACCTGAACCTTAGCATTTCTAAACTTTGGACTTTGAACCTCAAATTGATGGTTCAATGGATCAAGGTTCAAGAATGTTTCTCTTATACAAGATGTTCCTTTAAAAAATTATTATTAGCAAAAAAATTATATAAACATGGGGGAAATTGAGAAGATTGTTTCATGGGGTTTGGTTTTAAAAATTTCAAAAGTTGACTACTCTAGGAAGACTAACATCTAGCTCTGACTGGGGATATGAACCATAAGGGTCATAGAAAGTCCAACTAGTCTCTAGTAGAGGACCAATGTCTAGCTAGTGGGAACATATTCAAAGAAATGTAGAGAACATGGAACTTCTTATAGAGAGGTTAGAGGGGAGCAGGGAAAGACACCAAAACTACAAAACTACTAGCATCACAAAAACTAGCTAGGCCAAACTTATTTACAATCATGTACATAGGTGAGGAAGCACCATTAGGAAAATCTTGCAACAATTTTTTCTTACATAAAAAAATTCATTGGTTTGGAGAAGAATGAGTCACTTTGGAATAGTAGATTGCATTCAAATGAAGTAACCCATCTTTGCTACCATCTAGAAACCTTTCCAATGCTGAAAAATCAAATCCATAACATGCAAAAACTTTGCAAGAAAATTATTATGCCCAAAGAACCATGCTTCATCATAGATTTTTGACCTCTCTTCAACTCTTTGTACATAATTTTCAATAATATTTCCAACCCATATTTGAGGTAAATGATGTTGAAAAACTCGCAAAGAAGATACTACATCATTCTCTTGATCTATACTCTTGAGACCACCATAATTAAAAATAATTTCCAACATTTGAAACACCCACAAAATAGAGATGGGCTTCTTCAAGCATGGTGTCAATCTTGACCAAGATAATTCCATCATTCTTTGTTTCTATTAAGTTTAAAAATTTGTTATCCAAAACATAGATACAAGAGGAATAGATATCTAAATTCTTCATAGGGATCTACAATGGTAGGAAAGAGATGAGAAATGAATTCTTCCTTGTGAGATAGTGTGTTTGCTAAAACCTTTAATAGTTCCCGAGGTTGCAACAGTTCAAAAACTTGCCTCTCCCTTTGTTCTATTTTTATTTCATCACTCTTAATTTTGAGAGAATAAAGTAAGTCTTTCTCACTTGACAAGGAATCACATAGCTAGAAAAAATTATTACCTCTAATCATGGTCTCTTCACAAAATCCCATAGGTAGATAATGCATTAAGCTCACCCTGAGAAATCCTATTTCTTGGGTTTCTAAACTCTTCTTCATGTGTCTCACCCACTATTGTAATATATTATTCAATTTGATCCCTTTACTTGGATATGTGAGAGGATTATCTTCTTGAAAATCACCAATGTCAAAAAGGATACATTTACCCCTGTTTCAACAACCTTATTATTTTGAGTAATGATGTTGTGTTGAAACTTATCACTCTTACACTCAGTTGCTAGTCCCATTTCTTCAAAAGAAGTGGACAATTCTTCTTCTTGTTTAGTTCCTATGGATGGTGAAAAATATCAAAGACTTATGTGTTTAGCTTGATGCAAGTTTCTTCTTTCTTCTTGATTTTAATCGCAAGAGGTAGATGGCTCAATCAATGCTGATCCAAGATCCTTTTCTTTGAGAATTGAGAAAATATAAGATGTGGGTTCTTTTGTTTTAGATTATTCCTTTACTACTATATCCCTGGCATGAGTTTCTTGTTCAAGACTCTTGAGGTCATTATACTTTTTGCATACACATTTCAGTGTTAGGATTAAACCATGGATGAAATAATAATTACATGCAAATATATCCAATAACAAAAAAATAATAGATCACACAAAAAAGAACACAAGACACGAAGATTTAATGTGGTTCACCCAATCCCTGGGTTACGTCCACCAAACAACAAGTTTGATATTATTATGATCTAGTGATTATAACCTGATTACAATCCATAATCCCTTATAGCTCAATACTGTTGCAAGAACCAATTTTGCATCACAACTATATCAAAAAATCCCTATCCCTAAGCCCTTTTATACAAGTATTTTTAAAGCTTTATGGTTATAATTAATAATTACATGTCGATCCAAAATCTTGATAAAATAGGGCCCAATTTTTTTTTTCGGGGTGATGCCTCGAGCCCCAAAGGATTTATGAAGTATGTACAATACTTTCCCAATTAGCCACCACAATCTAACATTCAGTAGCAGAGAGGAACAATGATCTTCAGAGGGGTGGAGCTTATACTTTTCAGCTTCACATATACTCCCCTTAAAGGAACTCCACAAGTATTGAAGTATTTGATCTTTCTCTTTATTTAAATCTTTAGCTATGAGTTTTATTCTTATTTTCTTCTTTGGTTGGACTTATTTCTCACTCAAAATTAAAACAAATTGAGACTAAAAAGATTCTGGGACACCCAACGCTCAATCATCATCAACAAGTAATTAATGTCTAAGCTTTAATAATTTCTTGTTAATATCTTACAACAAGTTTTATTCTTCTTCTAAATCTTTCAACTTGTGAAACCTTGCACAAAGACTCCTCCATAATAGTGTGGATACATGATCATCCCCCCATGCTTGTATTCATTCTAGTAGTCCTTGAAAAACTAGTTTAATACTAGTCCTAAAATTTGTGCAATACTTTGTCATCCATCCCAAGAATTTATGGAATGGTAGGGTTGGTATTTTTTCCTTCCTCACACTTCCTATATTGAGTATGATATTCAATAGAGTCACAAATCTTGTATGTAGAGAGATAACTAAAAAATAATTAAGGAAAAAAACTAGGCACTAATCTTTATTTGTGTTCTCCAGTAGAATCATCAAAAATATGTTAGTGTAGATGCTTAGAATTGTCCCAAACACTATTAACTTATTTAATATTTCCCTTGACACTAAAATTGATTATTTATTAATTAATTATATTTTTCATATTCTTCTACTTAGTTGATTAAATTGTTGAAATATAGATAAAGTAACTGAGAGGGGAGGGGTGAATCAGTTACCACAAAATTCAATTCCAAAAATAAATCTTTTAGATGTCTTTACTTACTGCTGATACTTGGTAAATAGTGCAGGAATACTGTAGCTCAATAGATTAACTAATTACTGATTATCTAGCATTCATAGTCATTAATATGCTTGCAAAGATTAAAATAAATGAACACAAGAGACACCAGATTTAATGTGGAAACCCAATATGGGAAAAACCACTAAGTAACTAGTCACCAATTTTCACTCTTCTAAAGTGAGCCCTGTTAGGAGCCAACCCTGTTAAAGGTTACAAAACACACTGTTAGGTGTGACCTTGTTAGAGGATTTAATCACCCTATTAAGAGTGGCCTGGTTAGAGGTCTTGAGAACAATTCAACTGAACTGTCACCTTGTTAGAGGATTTACAAAATGGTTGTTAAACCAACTTTGTTAAGAGATTCTAGATTCACTGTTACAATAATTAGAAAGAAATAATGAGGTGACTTGAATGATATGCAACCTATCTTTTTCTGATTACAGATCTCTTTTCTGCTTTACTGGATCCTCACTGATCGAATACAACTTTGCAGTTCCTCCAGGATATCAAATCCTTCATCAGAATTTGCTCAATATTTTCTTATTTCATCCTCATCCATATATTCACTCACACTTTAATTCACGACTTGAACATCTAAATATATACCTTTTAGATTATCAAGTCGGCTCAAATATAAGTTATAACAACTAAAAGAATCATTACATCAGTCGGTTGCATGGAACAATTGAACTTAATATTAAAATAATAAAATCCTTCGTTGGCTGACCCAGCTTGGTAACCACTGCTCCAGCATGGTTTTCTAGTGTTAACCAAGTGAAGCTTGGTAAACACTACAAACCCTGCAAAAATCCTTTAAAGATCGAGTGAACTTGGTTAGCACTTATCTTCCTTTACTGACCTTTGGAGCTCAATAAAAGCTAACTCTCTACCACTTTTCCTTTGATAACTGAGTGAACTTGGTAAACATTAGCTTTTCTTTGTTAACCTTGGGAGCTCGGTAGAAGCTAACTTTTTGCCACTTTTTCTTTGATAAATGAGTGAGCTTGGTAAACATTAGCTTTTCTTTGTTAACCTTGGGAGCTCAGTAGAAGCTAACTTTCTGCCACTTTTCCTTTGATAACTGAGTGAGCTCGGTAAACATTAGCTTTTCTTTGTTAACCTTGGGAGCTCGGTAGAAGCTAACTTTCTGCTGCTTTTCCTTTGATAACCGAGTGAGCTCGATAAACATTAGTTTTTCTTTGTTAACCTTGGGAGCTCAGTAGACTCTGTCTAATGACTGATATGACATTTGTGTAACATCAAAGACAATACACAATTAACAATTGTATCCAACAATCTCCCTCTGGCATTGATGGCAACAAAACATGTCATAGTGGAATGAAATTAAAAAAAAGTCTAACAAGCCTTTTTCTGTTAGAACAACTTTCTTTATTAGATAGAAAAACTCTCCCTCTTTTAGTAATCTCCTTTTGTAAGGAAAAAAATATTCTTCTCAAAGCAAACTTCTTCCTTTCAAAAAATTTCAGAAAGATAAGACAGTAAAAATCTCCCTCTTTGACAACACATGCCAAAGACAACACACCTCAAATGGATTTGAATGTACCTTTAGTACTGATTCATATGCAATATTACTTGATTATGTTGCATCAACTGATAGATCTTCAACTTCGTATGCATTGATGCATCACTAAAACTTCTTTTTAGTGAACTTCAGATAGGGGAGTGACCCCTAACTTACCTCTTAGATACAAGAATGCATCCTTAGGTAATGGCTTTGTGAATATGTCAGCAATTTGTTCCTTTGTATGAATATATTCCAATCTGATCTCCTTGTCTTGCACCAATTCTCTAACAAAATGATATTTTATTGCAATGTGCTTGGTTTTGGAATGCATCACTAGATTCTTAGATATGTTGATTGCACTTGTATTATCATAGAACATAAAAATTGGTTCTTTGATTTCTACCTTCATGCCTCCCAACAACTATTTAAACCAAAAAATATTAGAATAGTTTACTGCTGTAGCAACATACTCTGCCTTTGCTGTAGATTGAGATGTACAATTCTATTTTTTGCTTGTCCAAGAAACCAACCTTTTTCCAAGAAAGAATGGTCCTCCACTTGTACTTTTTCTATCGTCAAGGTTTCCTGCCCAATCAACATCAGTAAATACTTTCAAATCTAGATTGCCTCCAAGTTTGTGCTATAAACCATAATCTTTAGTTCCTTTCAAATATCTCATTTTTCTTTTGATTTCCATCATGTGATTTTCTCTTGGTTTTGCTAAAAATCTTGCTACAATACCAACTGCAAGGGCAATATCTGGCCTAGTATGAACTACATACTGCAACTTTCCAATCATAGATTTGTACAATGTTTGATCTATTTCTTTTGATTCATCTTCCTTGGTAAGTTTTAATCCAGTACACATAGGAGTCCCAATTGGTTTACAATCTTCCATACCAAACTTTTTCAATATCTCCTTGATGTATTTTGATTGAGTGATGTAGATACCATTTTTATTCTACTGAATTTGAAGACCAACAAAGAATTTGATTTTACCAAATATAGACATTTCAAATTCCTTGTTCATTTGCTCTGAAAATTCTTTGCATAGATCATCATTCCCTATGAAAACAGTATCATCTAAAAATATTTCTACCAAAACAATCTTATTATCTGGTCCTTCTTTTATAAACAAGCTACTATTATTATTAGTTCTTTGAAAACCAATCTGAATAAGATAGTTATGCAATCTTTCATACCATGCTCTAGGGGCTTGTTTCAGACCATACAATGCCTTGTGTAATTTGCAGACCATGTTTTTCTTATCTGGATCAACAAAACCTTCAAGCTGTTCAATTTAAACCTCTTCATCCAGTATACCATTGAGGAATGCTGACTTGACATCCATCTGATAAACTTTGAATCCTTTATGTGTAGCATATGCTAGTAAGGTTCTAATTCCTTCCAATCTTGCAATAGGAGCAAAATTTTCTCCATAGTCTATTCCTTCTTCTTGAGCATAACCTTTGCATACTAGTCTTGCTTTTTTTCTTGATACCTTACCATTTTCATCCAACTTGTTTCTAAATACCCACTTAGTTCCAATCACATTTTTATCTTTAGGCCTAGGTACAAGAGTCCATGTCTTGTTTTTCTCTATCTGTTCTATCTCTTCATTCATAGCCTCAATCCAACTATCATTTCCCAATGCATCATTAATATTTCTAGGTTCAAAACCAACAAGTAAACAAGTACCTTTCAAATTGCTTCTTGTCAAGGTTCCTTTAGATTTGTCTCCAATGATCTGATCTGTTGAATGATGTCTTCTGACATATTTTGCTAATACAAGTTCCTTGCCTTTTGAAAGAATTTCATTGTTATCCTCTTGTACTCCAATTTCAATTTCTAGCTCGGTAGATATTAGCTCGGGTCCTTCAAACTTGGTAGACACTTGCTTGGTAGTGTCTGAATGTAACTCAGGTTGTTGTAGCTAGGTTTGAACTACCTGTAACTCGGTTACTGATGACTCAGGAGTAGAAGATTCTTGATTGACTGGTACTATATCAAGTTCAATGAAAACAAACCTTCTATAATCTTCTGGTTCCTTTTTGTTTTCTTCTTCAGTCCTTTCTGCAAACTCATCAACTTTCACATGTGCACTTTCTATGACTTTGTAAGTAGTCAAGTTCAAACATCTATATGCTTTAATTTTGTAAGAGTATCCCAAAAATATTCTTTCATCACCTTTTACATCAAATTTTCCTTTTCTAGATTCTTTCAAAATGTAACATTTACTTCCAAATACTTTTAGATAACTTACATTAGGTTTATAGCCATACCATAGCTCATAGGGAGTTTTGAATGAATTCTTTTTAAGCTGTACTTGGTTCAAGGTATGAACTGCAATGCTGATAGCTTCTTTTCAGTATTTGATAGCAATGTTCTTTTCAATCATTAAGGTTCTTGCACAATCCATGATAGATATATTCCTCCTTTTAGCTATTCCATTTTGTTCAGGAGTTCCAGGGGCTGATACCTATCTTTTGATTCCTCTTTCAATGCAAAAGTTATTGAACTCATGTGAAATGAATTTTCCTCCTCTGTTTGACCTCAAGCATTTAAATCTTTTTCCTATTTCCTTTTGTACTCTAGCCAAATACCATTTGAATTTCTCAAATGCTTTAGATTTGTTCCTTAGGTACATGACAGTCATCATTCTTGAGTAATCATTGACAAAAAGAATGAAGAACTTTTCTCCAGTATAGCTTTCAATTCCAATGGGTCCACATAAATCAGTATGCACAATTTCTAATATATCTTCAAACTGATAGTTTTTACTTTTAAAACTAGTCTTTCTCATTTTACCAATCTGACAATTCTTACATAGACCAACCTTAGGTTTCTTTATGTTAGGAATGCCTCTCACTTTCTTGAATTTTCTTATTTTTACCAAGTTATCAAAATTTACATGACACAACCTTTTATGCCATAACCAACTTTCTTCAACTTGAGCAATAAAACATGAATATTCACCAAGTTCAAAATAAAATAAGTTACCTTTTGTTTGAGTGCCTGATCCAATCAGTTTTTCTTTGGTATCCAACAGTCTTGCTTTTCCATGCATGAATTCTACTTTGAATCCATTATTGAGTAGGTGTGCCACACTCAATAAATTATGCTTTAGTCCTTCTACCCAATAGGAATTATCACATATAAGTTCTTTGGTTAGAGAGATTCTTCCTCTCCCTTTTATACAGCAAGGTTCATTATTACCAATTCTTACACTGCCACCATCATAGCCTTCAAAGTATTCAAACTTAGTTTTATCACCAGTCAACAACCACTATCTATGATCCATGTATCATTTTTGCTCATGTGAGAAATAAGTGCCATTTCCTCATCATTATTAGACTCATCTTTCACAGCAATGTAGAACATTTCATCTTCTTCTTCATCATTAGAATCATTAGAATCTTTAGCCATAAAACATGTTTTCTTACCTTTATCCTTGAATGATTTGAAGTCCTTCTTGCCATTGCACTTGTAACCTTTCTTGTCATCTTTGTTCTGCTTATTTGGGCACCTAGAAACAATATGACTAACTTCTTCACATGAAAAATAGAATAGAGGAACTTTACCTTTGTATTTTCCTCTACCTCTTGAGTATTTCCTTGCTAGTAGAGCTTCAATTACTTCAAGATCACTGTCTAAACTTTGGTCTGATTCATCTTCACTTTCTAACTGAGATTCTTTTTTCTTTTTACTTTTCTCCTTGAGTGAAAGCTTGGCTTCAAATGCTGACTCAATATTTTTAGAAGCTAAAACATAGTTGTCAAAGTCGTCTAGTTCAAATGTAGTTAATCTTCCAACTATGGCCTTTAGATTTATCTTATGATTTGCTTCACATCTTCTTTCTTGAACTGCAAAAATTTTGATTGCATAGATGGGAAGTAAAGTTCTAAGAACTTTACTTATAACTGTCTCTTCCTTGATATCTCCTCCAGATGCTTTGATAGAACTGACACATGCTTTGACTCTTTCAACATATTTTGCAATGTTTTCATCCTCTCTCATCCTCATCTAATCAAATTCTACTCTCAAACTTTCTGCTTTGGCTCTTCTTACATTATCATCTCCTCCATAGATTTCTTTCAACTTTTTCCACATTTCAAAAACAGATTTTCAGTCTTTGATGTCATCAAATTCTTCATAACTTAGAGCAGATGCTATATCTATCATCATAATATTGTGGGTCTTCTTTTTAGCAATATCATTAACAGATAGTGTACCAGCTGGTTCTGCATATTTTTCATCAAGGCATTTTAGTCCTGTATCTCCAATAGAAGCTAGATGAAGTCTCATCAACCCTTAACATGCTGAGAAATTGTCCCTATTAAGTCTTGGAATTTCCCTCTTATAAGACATCCTGATATTTGGCTTAGATCCTTGAAATCTTGTCTTGCAAGCACCAAAAGCTCTGATACCAATTGTTGAAATATAGATGAAGTAACTGAGAGGGGAGGGATGAATTAGTTACCACAAAATTCAATTCCAAAAATAAATCCCTTAGATGTCTTTACTTACTGCTAATAGTCGATAAATAGTGCAGGGATACTGTAACTCGATATGTTAACTAATTACTGATTATCTAGCATTCATAGTCATTAATATGCTTGCAAAGATTAAAATAAATGAACACAAGAGACACCATATTTAACGTGGAAACCCAATATGGGAAAGACCACCAAGTAACTAGTCACCAATTTTCACTCTTCTGAAGTGAGCCCTATTAGGAGCCAACCCTATTAAAGGTTACAAAACACACTGTTAGGTCTGACCTTGTTAGAGGATTTAATCACCCTGTTAAGAGTGACCTGGTTAGAGGTCTTGAGAACAATTCAACTGAACTGTCACCTTGTTAGAGGATTTACAAAATGGCTGTTAAACTAACTCTGTTAAGAGATTCTAGATTCACTGTTACAATAATTAGAAAGCAACAATGAGGTGACCTGAATGATATGCAACTTATCTTTTGCTGATTACAAATCTCTTTTCTGCTTTACTGGATCCTTACTAATCAAATACAACTTTGCAGCTCCTTCAAGATATCAATTCCTTCATCAAAATTTGCTCAATATTTGCTTATTTCATCCTCATCCATATATTCACTCACACTTTAATTCATGACTTGAACTTCTAAATATATACCTTTCAGATTGTCAAGTCGGCTCAAATATAAGTTACAACAACTAAAAGAATCATTACATCAGTCGGCTGCATGGAATAATTGAATTAAATATTAAAATAATAAAATCCTTTGCTGGCCGACCTAGCTCGGTAACCACTGCTCCAACATGGTTTTCTAGTGTTAACCAAGTGAAGCTCGGTAAACACTACAAACCTTGCAAAAATCTTTTGAAGATGGAGTGAACTCAGTTAGCACTAATCTTCCTTAACTGACCTTTGGAAATCGGTAAAAGCTAACTCTCTGCCACTTTTCCTTTCATAACCGAGTGAGCTTGGTAAACATTAGCTTTTCTTTGTTAACCTTGGGAGCTCGGTAGAAGCTAACTTTCTGCCACTTTTCCTTTGATAACCGAGTGAGCTTGGTAAACATTAGCTTTTCTTTGTTAACCTTGGGAGCTCTCTAGAAGCTAACTTTTTGCCACTTTTCCTTTGATAATCGAGTGAGTTTGGTAAACGTTAGCTTTTCTTTGTTAACCTTGGGAGCTTGGTAGAAGCTAACTTTCTGCCACTTTTCCTTTGATAACTGAGTGAGCTCGGTAAATATTAGCTTTTCTTTGTTAAACTTGGGAGCTCAATAGACTCTGTCTAATGACTGATATGACATTTGTGTAACATCAAAGATAATACACAATTAACAATTGTATCCAACATAAATTTATTTAATCAAATAAGTTCACCTTCCTATGTTATTTAAAATTAATTTAAATACACTCCTCCAATGTATTAAATTTATTTAATGCACACTGTTCCATAAATCCCCTTTTAAATAAATCCTAATTTATCTAAATCCCTCCACTTTATTAAATTATCTAATCCTATGATTAAGTTAAATCTTATTAAATATAATCTTAATCCTACCTAAAACTTAGCTTACTACCTATCACTCTCATCCTTCTAAGCCTAACCACTAGATAAACTCACTTTATTAAGCCTAATCACACTTTAAATCCCTCTTTTTAGCCCTAAGTGGTTGCTCACACATGTGTGAGAAACTCAATCCCTAGGAGCTCCTCTTTTATTAAATTTTCCAAAAAGGACTCTTACATCCTTGTCCCCCACTCCTTTCCCTAAGGTTTCTCACACATGTGTGAAAAAACCTTGAGCCACTCAAATCATAAAGGCTCTTTTTAACTTTTGCATGGCTTGTCCTTTTGTCCACGTGTCTCACTTTTGACTGTTGGAAATATAAGAAGAGTAATTGAGAGGGAAGGGGTAAAATAGTTACTACAAAAAAATCACAAATCCCTTAGATGTCAATACAAATCAAAACATAAACTCTAATTAAACTGTATTCTCTTGTTACTCAGCAAGCACATAGGAACTCATTTACACTAGCAAATGTTGTAACTCAACAAGCATTGAGAATAAACTTTAACTTGGAAATAACTGAATATACCAATCTTAATATGATTAACCTTAAATTTAACTTAGTTTTATACACATAAAAGAAGTAGCATGAATACAAGTGACACCAAGATTAACATGGAAACCCAATTTGGAGAAAACCACCAATTGCAACTAGTTACTAATTTTCACTCTTCTGAAGTGAGCCCTATTAGGAGCCAACCTTGTTAAAGGTTACAAAACACACTATTAGGTGTGATTTAGATCACTGCTACAATGGTTAGAGAGTAACAATAAAATGATCTGATTTCTAATGCAAGTGAATTTTTTATTACAGATCTCAATTCTAGCTTGTATACTTGATCCTTTCTAATCGAATGTATATTTGCAACTCAACAAGGATATTCTACTTATCCTTCTAATTTTCTTCTTCTAAGCATCTTCAAATCTTTTGTTATGTTCCACACATTCATTTCTCAACTTGACCTTATATTTATATCTTACACATTGTCAAGTAAGCTTGAATACAAATTAGAATACTTAATATTCATCTCCTCAGTTGGCTAAAACCAACACTCAAATCAATTGAACTCAATATACCAAAAAAAGAAAATCCTTCATTAGCAGACCCTACTTGGTAGATACTAACTTAGAAATGATTTTCCCATGTTAACCAAGTGAACTTGGTTAACACTGCATATTCACAAAGTTCCTTTGGTAATCGAGTGAGAAAAGTTAACACTGGTTCCATCCAACATTTCCTTCATTAACTGAGTGAGCTCGGTTAACACTCAACTTTTGCAAACTTTCCTTTGACACTCAAGTGAACTTGATAGACACTATCTTCTAAATTTGGAAAACTTTGTAATGCTCAACAGAAATAGGAAATTATTTTCATCACCCAAGTGAGCTTTCCATACATTGACTCGCAATGATATGACATTTTGTGTAACATCATAGACAATACATAATTAACCAATTATTTTCAACAATCTTTCTCTTTGGCATTGATGGCAACACAACATGTCATAATACAGTGAAATTTTAGAGCAAGAATAAAATAAGGAACATATCCTTAGTTTCATTTTGATTCTCATTCATGAGAACTCCCTCTATCAGTGTGAACTCCCTCTTCCTTGAGTTTCTCCCTTTGTCAACAAAACTCTATCTTCAACATCTTCTTCTAATAGAAAGTTTTTCTTCTTTGATATCAAACCAAGTTCTCCCTCTTTGATATCTCTATAAGTAATGAAATTTATGTAAAATATATACTCTCCCTCTTTAGAAAATTTCTATGAGATATGACAACAAACTCTCCCTCTTTGACATCCAATGTCAAAGACAATATTTAGTGAATATCAATGTATCCCATGTACTAATTCATTTTCAATGTGCCCTTGTCAATACTGCATCAATTGTATGACCTTAAACATGCTCTAGTTGATGCATTACTAAACTGCATTTAGTGAACTTCAGATAAGAGAATGACCCATAACTTACCTCTTAGATACAAAAATGCATTTTTAGGTAATGGCTTAGTGAATATGTCTACAATTTGTTCTTTAGTATTCACATATTCCAATCTTACCTCTTTATCTTGTACCAATTCTCTCAAAAAATGATAATTTATAGCCATGTGCTTGGTTTTAGTATGCATCACAAGAATCTTTGATATATTAATTTCACTGGTGTTATCATAGAAGATAACCATTGGATCATTGATCTCTACCTTCATACCTACCAACAATTTCTTGAACCAAACAACATTGGAACAATTAACTACTACTGCCACATATTCTGCTTTTGATGTGGATTGAGAAATGCAATTCTACTTCTTGCTTGTCCAAGACACTAGTCTTTACCAAGAAAGAATGCTCTAACACTGGTGCTCTTTTTGTCATCAACACTTCCTGCCCAATCAACATTTATGAACACTTTCAAATCCACATTGCCTCCTTTTTTGTACCATAATCCATAGTCTTCAGTGTTGGAAATATTCAGGACTAACAAGTTTACTGATTCACCCTTCCCCTCTCAGTAACCTTGTTAGTCCTGAATATTTCCAACAATTGGTATCAGAGCATTGTGGTTCTCAAGATAAAGTTTAAACAACTTGAGCAAAGATCAAGGACAATGGAGATATTCATACTTGACAAAACTATTGAGAATGAGAAGCTAGATTTGGAAATGGCCATGATACAACTCAAAGAAGCAAAAGAGCATCTTTCTCTATCCCTAAAAAGAAGGAAAGATCTTGCAAAAGAAATGAATGATCATCAGTATACTGAAACAAAAATTGAAGATCTCATCCCATCAAGTAGTTCAAATGAAGCTAATGAGGCAGACAAGGCAATCAAAGAACTTCTACAAAAGAATGGATCTTTGCAAGAAGAATTAAGGATGCTAAGATTGGAACAAGAAACTCAATCAATAAGATTTTGTGAAATTATGGAGCAAAGAAACATGATGCAAGAAGAAATAGAAAGAAGGGACAATGAAACTCAAAATCAATCCCTTGAACATGAAGATCTAGCAGATCAACTATCCAATGCAAATGAAGAAATCAGGATTCTCAAAGCACAAAGTGAAAGAATGAGAAATGAATTGAATATTGAAAGACAAATTAATGAAAGTCTAAGAAGAGACCTAAGATCTGAAAGGAAAATCAATGAAAGCTTGGAAAATGATCTAAATGTTGAAAAAAAAGTCAATGAAAGGATGATGAAATCTCAAGCAGACATGAATCAATTGAATCAGCAAAATGAGCAGAATTTTTATAAGCAAAAAGGTAAAGCTAGTCTTGGATACAAGGAAGAAGGTGAATCTTCTGAACAAGGTACCCAAAGGAATCAAAGACCCACTTGTAATCATTGTGGCAAGATAGGTCATACATCTAACAAATGTTGGAGTAATGGTAAAGGTAAATTCAATGGCAAATGTTTCAATTGCAATAAGCATGGTCACAAAGCCAATGAATGCAAGGAGAAATCAAAGTTTGAAGGTGAATGTCACAAATGCAAGAAACAAGGACATAAGGCATTTGAATGTAGATCAAAATCATTCAATACAACAGAACAAATTGTCAAAGCAATATTTGGTTGGGATTACAATACTTGGTGCAGATGTCACTATTGTGGAGAATATGGACACATAGAAACAAACTGTAGAAGGCATCACCTAAGGAAGAAAGATACAACCATAAGATGCTATACTTGTACTGAACTTGGTCATATAGCCAAGAATTACATGAATATAGGAAAGGTTGAAGATGAAAAGAAAATTGGAGCTGATAATATTTGAAAGAAAATGAAACAACAGTGGATTTCTAAGTCTACCGAGCAAGAAAATTCAAATGATGGAAATGTCACTCTAGAAGTGGGTGAATCCACCATTCCTAATTAGAATTATCAAGAAGGATAAGGGACTACATCTTCAAGCCATATCCTAAGTAGTTCTAGAAAGGAGGAGTGGAAATGATAAATTAGTATTGCAGATACAAGTCATAATTCATAGTGTTGCATCTATCGAGTAAGGTTGGTTTTCAAACTTTATCGAGCTTGGTCGGGAAAATAAGAAAGGTTTTGTGTGTTCACTGAGTTGCAAGGTTTACCGAGTAAGTTGATGACTATTTGTAAAACCCTAATTCTTAGCTACCTTCGTACCCGAGCATTAATGACAAAATTTTGATCAAAAAGGCAGAATTTGATCTCATTTTTCACCGTGAATTCAGAGTTCACAGAGCAAATATATTTTCAAGTGCATCCAAGTGAGTTCAAGTGATTTGAAACGATTTTCCAGCAAAGAATTTTTGTTACAAAATCGTTCTCTCACCGAGCAACAATGGCATCCGCAAGCACCAGTGGCAGCAAGGTGAAGAAAGGTTCTAAAATGCTTGTGAAGGGAGTCAAATGGAAGGCGCCCAATTTCAAAATCGTTCCTACCATCGCTGAATCACTCAACCCGCATGGAGCTTGTTAGAAAGGTTAATCTTTCCTTGGATATATTAATTGGGGTACTCCAAGGGTCCCTAAATGTAGTTTTTCCTCTTGTACACATGTGGAGGACATGTCATTGTTTGTCCTTTATTCCACATGTAAGGACAACTCTTGTTTATTTCTTTATTTAGTTTATCCTCCTTAAGAGGATTGTGACACTTTGCACACACCTATTATGAATGTGGCATTCATAGAAATGGGAGTTACAAATGCAACTCCTTTCTCATCTCTATATAAGAGATGCTCCTCCTTCTTTCCTCTTCACTCTTATCACTTTGATGTTATTGTATTGAGCTATTTTTCTCCAACACTCTCTCTCTCTTCTCTAGGCATTTTCCTTCATTCATAATACTCACAAGGGGTTTTCTTTGCTTTCCCCTTATAAATCCTTGTCTCCATTGTTGAACCATCTTGGTGTATGCTCTTGGATTTTGCTTATCTTATGGTAACATTGTTTCACACTTAACTTACTTGGATTGTTTCTTGTTCCTTACTCAATCTTATCATTTCTTACATGGTATCAGAGCTTGGTTATCTAATCCTTGTTTTAAGTTTTGTGTTGAAGGTTGCCATTCATTGGAGCACACCTTATTTGAAGACGTCATTGAGAGAAGAAGTTTGTGTTGCAATTTTCTGCTCACTCTAACATCCTTTTTGTGCAGATTTTATTGCATCATTTTTAATCATTGTTTACTAACCCTCTTTGGAAGGCTTGCCACCAAAGGGTTTTCCTATAAAAGTTTCAATTTTTTTTTGTTGTTTTGGAAGGCGTGCCACCAAAACAACAAAATATTACTTCATATCATTTATTTATTATTATTGAAGGATATCATTATTTAAAGTGTGCTTTTAAAACATTTAGGTCCTTCAATAGATTAGTTTTAAAAAAAATTGAAATTTAAATCATTTCTTATCTTTCTATTTTAAATTTTATATCTCATTTGAGATATTTTAAACCTTTCATATTCATATTTAAAAAAAAAAAAAAATATCTATTTTGAAATATAAAAAAGTTTTTTAATATATATATATGAGATTTTAGATATCTCATTTTTTCCCCCAAATCTTTGTTGGGCGGTCGCGCCACCCGCGCGCCACCTTCGTCCAGCCCTCGCGCCATCTTCGCCCAGCCCGCGCGCCACCTGCGCGCCATTTTCTTTAGCAACATTTCCTTCTCAAGCCTTAAGAAATCTTTCTAATGTTTGCATTACATATCCCTGATGCATAGTCTGAAAGGTTTTCTTCAAAGGCTCGTCAACTTTCTCGACAAATGCATTCATCTGCTTGATGGCTTCTGAGATTTCACTAGCCATCGAAAACTAGTCAAACTGAACCAAAATGCCTTATTTCTCCTGTCAATTGACACACTCTCAGCACTACAGTAAATGGCAATAGATCTCTCTACGCGCACCGGAGCGCTGAGATCCGAGAAAAGCTAAAGCAATTTGAAACACCTCTTTAAAGTTCGTCGCCCGCCGCCTGCACGGCCCGACCTACCACTTCCGCCGCTGCCTGCGTTTAGGCCACGCGTCACCTGCAGCCTGCGCAGTCAGTCCATCCGCTCCCCCCTTATCTTCTTCTGCAAGAGACAACACATTTTTTTTAAACTCTCCGCTCGCTCATCCCGCCTTTTCACCGACGCCCTCTTCATAAATCTGAACATTAGTATTTGTTTACTTTATTTTTTTTAGAAGTTTATTTTAAAAAGAAACTTTTTTAACCTTACAACATTTATTATATCAAACAAAATTTTTATATTCATTTAAAAAAAAAAAAAAAAAAAAGCTTTTTCATTTCATAAATTTATTTTTTGTTTTCTTTCAAATAAATAATTAGAAAAAATATATTATTAATTTTATATATAAAAAAACAAAAAAAAATCGAGATATTTTTTCAATTAATTTAATTTTCAAATCAAGGAGTTTTTTTTTAAATTCATCAATCTTGTAATTATGTCAACCTTAATTCCAGAAATAAAACTTAGTTATTCTAATTATCATTCTTGGAAAACTCATATCTCATTCATTTTTCATTTTAAACACCTCTTCGAAATAGCCACTGATCCCTCTCTTGAACCTGGTTCAGTGGCTACTCAAGACGAGAAAGATACATGGAAATCTAAAAATGAAGAAGCTTTAGGTTTAATTGGTATTTCTATTATTTCAGATTTATATGTGTTAATTGCTCACTGTTCTAAAGCTCATGATGCATGGTCCATCTTGCAAACCAAGTATGACAGTGGAGATGAATACCGCAAAATGCAGTTGCAGGATCAACTTGAAGATCTCAGGTATGCAGATTTTAAGAGTATGGACGAATTTCTGTTAAAATTTGATTCTCTTAAAAACCAAATTATTGCCTTAGGTGTTCAATTAGAGGACATTCATTTAATTCATCTTATTCTTAAAAAGTGTCTTCCTAGACAGTTTCAACAGTTTATAACTAATGTTCATTCCCAGCTTGCTATTCCTACTTTAACTTCTCAGTTAACTTATGTTATTTTTCAAACTTTATTAAGACAGGAAGAAGCTAAGCTAATTCAGTTTGGTACTCTTAAATCAACTGAACATGCATTTGTGTCTAGAAATTCAAATAATAATTTTCGTTCCAATAATCATAATAACAACAAACAATATAATCCTAATTCAAACAATAAATTTCATACGAAATATAATAATAATAACAATCATCATAATAACACTCGTAATACTAATAATCAAAGGAATCATTCCAATTCCAAACCTCATTGTTCTTATTGTGGCAAGGATGGTCATATTATCAATAATTGTTTTAAAAAGCAAAATGATAAAAAACCTATGAAAAATAGTAACAATAATCAAAAATCAAATCATAAAAATGATAACTCTACTAATTCTCGTCATGCTTTTACTTGTAGCTTTAATCTTTGTAGACCTTAAGAATGGATTGTTGATAGTGGTGCATCACAACATGTAACTTCTCATAAAGAAATTTTTGATTCTCTTCAACCTGATATTGCTAACATTCCTATTCAGTTAGCTAATAATCACACTTGTAAAGTTGAAGGATTAGGTGATGTTACTATTCCTAATGGTAAATTGCATGATGTATTATATGTACCTGACTTGAAAACTAATCTACTTTTTGTTTCACAGTTATGTCAGGACTATAAAGTTGAATTCTACAAAGATACATGTTATATCATAGATCCTCACATTCAAAAAGTGATTGCTCATGCTAAAATGGATAATGACAATTTGTTTAAATTCCATGAATTTTCTAGTTCACGTTATTCATTACATACTTCTATTGATTTCAACATATGGCATGAAAGACTTGGCCATTTAAATTCAGATTATATTACCTTCATGCAAAAGCACAATATGGTTGATGGCTTGCCTCACATTATTCCTTCTAAGATTTCCTGTATAGGTTGTATGAGTGGTAAGATGCATAGGGAGCCCTTTCCAAGTGGAAAATCATGGCGGGCAACTCATAAGTTGCATCTTGTCCATAGTGACCTTTTGGGCCCCATGGAGAATAACTCCATCCAAGGTTCTCGGTATGCACTTACCTTTGTTGATGATTTTTCTAGACGAACTTGGATCTATTTTTTGCATAGCAAGGATCAAGTTCTTGATATATTCATTGAATTTCAGTTATATGTTGAGAGACAATCTGGTTTTAAACTTAAAATTCTTAGAACTGATAATGGAAAGGAATATGTGAATAATGCTTTTCATTCTTATTTGAAATCATGTGGAATTAAACATGAGCTTACTATTCCTTATACACCACAAAAAAATGGTGTGGCGGAAAGAAAGCATCGGACCATTGTTGAAATGGCTAGAAGCATGTTGCATGCTAAGAATCTGCATTATAAATTTTGGGCTGAAGCCATGTTTTGTGCAACTTATATTCTTAATAGGACTCCTACCAAAGCTCTCAAGGTTATTAATCCAGAAGAGGCTTGGTCTGGAAGGAAACCTAATTTCCATCATTTGCGGATTTTTGGATCTATTGCTTATGTTCATACTCTTAAACAGAAAAGGCATAAATTAGATGCTAAGTCATCTCCTTATATGTTTTTTGGTTATGATGAAAACACTAAGGGTTATCATGTTTATGATTCCACTACTAACAAAGTTCAAGTTGCTAGAGATGTTTGTATTGCAGAAAATGGAGTCCATGACTGTTCTACTACACATGATGGAGAATTCAGTAGCACTAAAATTGTGTTGGTGGAGGACCAACCTCCTTCTCTTAACCCTACTCCTCCTCTTAACCCTTCAACTCAAGTACCACCTATTATTTCTGCTCCTACAACTCATGATATTCAAGTAGATACTAATGATGCTTTTATTGCTAATGATTCTTCCTCTAGTAATAATTCCATTACAACTAAACGTAAACCTAAATGGGCTCAAAATTTAATCAATGAAGGTGATGATTACATTTCTAGATTTGGTGGAATTAAACATAGAAGGATTAATTATTGTAATTATGCTTTGATGACTACTATTATGAATTCTAACAATCCTAAGTCTTTTGATCAAGCTAACTCTCAACCTCATTGGTAGAAAGCCATGCAAGAGGAATATGATTCTTTAATGGCTAATCAAACTTGGGACTTAGTCCAGTTACCTCATGGCAAGAATATAGTTTCATGTAAATGGTTATACAAAACCAAATTGAATACTAATAATGAAATTAGTAAATTTAAGGCTAGACTAGTTGCCAGAGGTTTTTCACAAATTGAAGGATTAGACTATAATGAAACTTTTGCTCCTGTTGCTAAAATGCCTACTATCAAATTAATTCTTTCTTTAGCCTCTAAAATTAATTGGCCCATTCATCAAATGGATGTTAAAAGTGCCTTCTTAAATGGAGATTTACATGAAGAAATCTATATGGCTCAACCTCCTGGATTTGTTAAGAAAGGTAGTGAAAATTTAGTTTGCAAACTGAACAAATCTATTTATGGTCTTAAACAATCACCTAGAGAATGGTATTCTAAAATTAATTCTTTCTTTATTCCTCAAGGTTTTGCTAGAAGTCAGAATGATCCTAATTTGTATATTAAACATACTAACGATGATATTATCATTGTTATTGTTTATGTAGATGATCTAATTCTCACTTCTAGTTCAGATGCCTTGATTTCTGATATCAAGTTTCAACTTAAACAAAAATTTCAGATGACTGTTTTAGGTATCTTACATTACTTCTTAGGTATGCAAATTTGCCAAACTCCTAAGGGTATCTTTCTTTCTCAAAGCAAGTATTCTTATGATCTTTTAGAAAAATTTAAGATGAATGACTCTAACCATGTTTCAATTCCATGTGAATTAGGTACTAAATTAATGACTGATATGAATACTCCTTTTGTTGATGAAACTTTGTATAGACAGTTGGTAGGAAGTTTAAATTATTTAACTCTTACTAGACCTGATATTGCTTACAGTGTTGGTTTAGTTTCTTGATTTATGTCTAAACCTCAACAAACTCATTTTAAAGTTGCTAAACGAATTTTATGGTACATTAAAGGAACTATTAATATGGGATTATTTTATGATGCAAATTCTGAATTTATTCTACATGGCTATACTGATTCCGATCTAGGTGGAGATCCCAATGATGGGAAATCCACTTGTGGTTATTGTTTCTTTGTTGGTTCAGGTGCAATTTCTTGGAAAAGCAAAAAAGAACACTCTATTTCCCTTTTCTCAACTGAACCTGAATACAAAGATTGTACCAATGCAGCTAAGGAAGCTTTATGGCTTAGAAGACTTCTTGAAGACTTGGGTCTACCTCAACAATTACCTACCCCTATACATTGTGACAATCAAAGTGCTATTGCCTTGGCAAAGAATCCAGTTTTTCATGCACGAACCAAACATATTTCACTTCAACATCACTTCATTCGAGAACAAGTTGAAGACAAGCAAATTGCTCTTCTTTATTGTAAAGCAAAAGATCAAGTGGCTGATATTTTAACCAAACCACTTTCTAAAGAAAGATTTCAGTTCCATTGTAAAAATTTGGGCTTACAACCCGTTGATGTAAACTCCCCAAGTAAAGATTAAGGGAGGGTGTTAGAAAGGTTAATCTTTCCTTGGATATATTAATTGGGATATTCCAAGGGTCCCTAAATGTAGTTTGTCCTCTTGTACACATATGGAGGACATGTCATTGTTTGTCCTTTATTCCACATGTAAGGACAACTCTTGTTTATTTCTTTATTTAGTTTATCCTCCTTAAGAGGATTGTGACACTTTGCACACACCTATTATGAATGTGGCATTCATAGAAATGGGAGTTACAAATGCAACTTCTTTCTCATCTCTATATAAGAGATGCTCCTCCTTCTTTCCTCTTCACTCTTATCACTTTGATGTTATTGTATTGAGCTATTTTGCTCCAACACTCTCTCTCTCTTCTCTAGCAATTTGCCTTCATTCATAATACTCACAAGGGGTTTTCTTTGCTTTCCCCTTATAAATCCTTGTCTCCATTATTGAACCATCTTGGTGTATGCTCTTGGATTTTGATTATCTTATGGTAACATTGTTTCACACTTAACTTACTTGGATTGTTTCTTGTTCCTTGCTCAATCTTATCATTTCTTACAGAGCTCAATCGTAGATCCCTCCAAAGGTACTTCTTATCAATGATATTCATACTCATTTCAAGTGTACTGTGCAAGAAATAGGGACACTAGATATGGATAGTACCCTAGCCAAGTTATGCATAGATGGAACCCTGAAACTCGAGTTTAAACATTTGGAAACCAAAGGTTTAACCCATATCCCACATCTGCCAAGGAGTTTCCAAGTGAAATGGGTAAGGTATATCTTAAGCCGTGAGCATAATGGACAATTGTGGTTAGAGCAACCCATCCTCATAACGAAGAAGATGATCCAAAAGATCATGGGTTTACCAATGTTGACCAAACCCAAAACCACCAAAACCCTAGGATGAGATGAACTTCAAAAATTAACCCAAGCTGTATGGGATGGAAGAGGTTTAAAGCTTAACAATGTTTCAGATATAGAACTAAAATTTGGTATTTGTGTTATTGCATACAAACTGTATAGTTCTAGCAGGATGAATAGTGTACCTTGTGAGGCTGTAGATTTGGTATATGAGATTGTGAAGAAAAACATGGAGTTTGACCTAGCTGATGTGCTATTAAAACAATTGAATAAAAACATGGATAGCATAAGGATGGCAAAGACAAACCCCTGTAAATTTGGTTCTTTGCTAGTTTGTTTATTTTTCTATGTACAGAAATTCTTTCCATCTAAAGGTGTAGTTGTATGGAGGAAAGATACTCCAATTTTGTATCAAATAAACGAGTTCATAGCAGAAATGGGTATCAATTTTGACAAGGTAATGGATAATTATTTTGAAGATTTCAAGGAAAGGATGAACAACAGGTTCAGGATACCTCTGAAACTTGTTGAAGATTATAAGGATGATGTCTGTTTCATGGTTGACTATGACAGAGTCTACATCTAGGTAGTCAAACCCTGAGTGGCATGGGTAAAACCATTGCGCTATGAGCTAAATATTGATGATGCTAGAGATATCATTGAAGCACTGGTAAATGAACCAGTGGATCCCAAGTTGCCTGCATTTGGAACCTATGAAGAGGCAAATGTTAGAATAGAGCTTGAAATCAAGCTTCCTCAAGCAATCTCTAAAGGCAAGAGAAAGATAGAAAAGCTGAAAGCTGATACTGGACCTCTTATGCTTACCGAGGACAACGGTGAGGATGAAGAAAAGGAAGAAGAGCCAGAAAAGGAAGTAGAGCCAGCAAAGAAAAAGGGTAGGGTAATCATTACCAAACCTCAGGCAGTGTTCACAAGGAGAACCAGGAGAGGCAAGAAAGAAGTTGTGTTCAGAAAACCTCCTTTAATATTTGAAGAAAGGATGAAACAACTAAGGATTGGTGCAGGAATCAACAATTTCAAGGCATTGAAATATGAAACCAGAACTCCTGCTAAGCAAAAAGAAATTGAAGATATGGTAATGGAGAAGTTGGGAACCTGGAAATTCTCCCCATACCAATTTGTTTCCCAAATTCCTGCTGAACTATTTGATAAAATAAAGGTGAGATGGGAGAACACCGAGCAAACAGTTAAAGACATTTTTGAGCAAAGATTAAGAGAACTGATCCCCAGTCTAATAGATGCAAAAATCAAAAGGGCACTGAAGGATCATGAAGGCAGAATGAATATGAGATTTAATACATGTCTCATATTGCTAAAAAGCATTGAGCCAGTTGTTAAAAATGCAATTGATGTCTGGAGTGATGCATATAAACTGCATAAGACAACTGAGGAACCCATAAAGATCAAGGATGATGATGACAATGGTGATGATGAAGAGGATATGGATGGTGGCAACATCATTTCCATGGAAGTAACTGATGAAGACCTTGAACAGGTAATGAAAAAGAAGGAAGAAGAAGAAAAGGAGGAAGAAAATGTTAAGAGGATGATGTAGTCAAAATTGCAGCAGCTATCATTGCCTCCCTTCCTCACTCTCCACAAAAGACTGTAAAATCTACTATGGAGATAGGATCTTCAAGCAAGATTGTGAGCACAATAGAGACATCCATTGCTCAATTTCCTCCAGTCTCCTCTCAGTTCTAGGTTTCTACAATGCAAGTGCCAAGCACTTCATCTATCGAGCTGGCAGTCACTTCTTCAGTTACTAAGCTTCAAAGCACATCATCAGCCACCGAGTCATCCACTGCAATAGTTACTTCACCGAGTATATCTCTTCCACCTGTAGCTTGTACAGTAAGTCTTCCAAGTTTTTTATCAATTTTGTCTTCCTTAGCCACATTGGCCCCAATTTTTGCTCCAGTGAGTTCTCAAATTGTAAAATGTACATCATTTTTGAATAGTACATCATTTTTGGGAAGTATATCAAGTTTTGATACAGTCAGCACTTCTCTTAGTTTACCTTTAGTTGGTCCCATTCTAGTCTTGACTGCTAGTCCTACATCATCAACCATTGTATCTACTTCAAAAGGAAAAGAGGTAAGTACTGCAGATAAACCAAAGACACCATTGAAACTGCTGCTTACAGGCAAAGTATTAGATGGTGATATAGATTTGGATGAAGAAATTGTCATTCCAAAGATAAATCTAGAAACTGCTATAGTTAATGAACTAAGATTGGCTAGTCAATGTCTAGAGCAAAAGGCATAGCAAATGCAGCTAAGGAATGAAAGGGATAGAGAATTCAACATAATTGAGAGTGCTAAAAACATAATAACTGAGGCTATAAGTGTTGATGTAGATTCATCTCAACACATTTTTTTGCAGCTAGAAGAAGTGGTGAATAAATTTAATGAGGATATCTCAGGACAAGAAAAGTTAATGGAGAAAGAAGAAAGAAAATTTGAAAAAAAGGTGCTTGAGCACATTGCTCAGCACTTAGCAATAAAATTTGTTGAATTAACCTCAATTTTGTCTAACATTGAAAATTCTTTTAATAACGTAACCTCACTTTTTGCAAAACTTTGTGATGTTACCGAGTGTACAAAGGAAATAAGAGAAAAGTTAAATAAGATAGATAAGGATCTGAAGATAAGTGCCCAATCGCTGAAGCTTGACCCCAGCTCAAGCTCATCTCATCACCTCAGGATCAAATTTTTGGTAGAGAAGTAGGCAGAGCTACTCAAAAAGGAAGGAAGGATAAGGTCTACACTGCTGGAAATCCAATACATGATCCTTCCCATCATGAACACAATGTAGAAACACATTGCATATTCAAAAACATTGATCCATGACAATAACTTCTCTGTTGCAAACCATATGATTGAACTTTCTACAGAAGTTCAAGTAGCTCTCTCCACATGTAAAATCCCGCAAGACAATTGGGATAAAACTCTGCAACTAATTCTTCAAGTACATTCTGAGTTTATCACACATTTTGGTGTCTCCATGTAAATACATTCTTTATTCTTTGGCATTATTATCAAAAAGGGGGAGAAAGTAATATATAGAGGAGAATCAGACACAAAAGGGGAGAAGGTAATAAAGTAATAAAGAAATAATGATAGTGGTGATAATATGAATAAAGACATATAACTCATGTAAAAACCTTGTGTATAATGTATGGGGGAGTTATATGTAAGGTAGCCCATGTATATTCAGCACAACAGAATCAAGTCAGTTTTGTCAGATCTTGTATATAAATTTTGGCTCATAAGTGTTTTTGTCACTAATGCCAAAGGGGGAGATTGTTGGAATAATGATACATTTGTCATTAGTTACAACACTTATTTGATTCTGAATGCTTACCAAGTTCATCACTTAGTTTATAGTTCATACTGAGCATTCGTTGGTTACCAAGTATGTTCAATAGTGTTTACTGAGTCAGGAAGGTAAACGAAGGATTTAGTATTTACCAAGTCAAGAAGGTAAATGAAGGATTTAGTATTTACTAAGTTAGGAAGGTAAATGAAGGATTTAGTGTTTATCGAGTTAGGAAGGTAGATGAAGGTTTTAGTGATTACCAAGACAGAAAGGTAAAAGAAGTATTCAGTGCTTACCAAGTGAATCGTCGGAGTTAGTTTCTACTGAGTGACACAATGTTTATCGAGTCACCAGTGATTACCAAGTTCCAAGCTACTTAGAATGATTAGTATGGACCGTACCCCTGCTCTTACCGAGTACATGACGATGCAGTGTATTGCAGTGGATGCCGAGTGTCAGAAGGTCACCGAGTGAGTTTGACGAACCTGAGTTTTCTACTATCTGGCCAACTCAGTAATGCTTTGTCCACTTGTGTTCAGCCGACCTTGTTGCTATAAATATTGGAATGGTATATATGTAATGTATTGTGCCATTTGCAATAGAGTGAAGTAAGAATGTAATTGAGCGAATTGAAAGAGAATCAGCAGCAGAGTATTCAACAAGGTTATCAAGGAGCAGCAAAGATATATCCATCACATCAAGTGATTAGTACATAAGATCTAATCAGCATACTAGTTGCAAGCAGATCCACTGCTTCATCTTAACAGGTGAATCAGTTTGTAAATCCTTTAACAGGGTAGACTTAAAAGTCTTTTGTAAATCTCCTAACAGAGTGCATACTTCATTGTATGTTTGTAAATCCTCTAACAAGGTGGATCTAGCAGTCCTACTTGCTCCTAACAGGGCAGATCATCAGAAGTGATCATTGTAAGCCTTAACCGGCCAACTTTATACTGTAGTATTGAAGTTTCGTGGGCATCATCCCCACCCCAATTTTACTTTCAAATTGAAAGGTTTCTGGGTCACCAAATCAGTGTGTTAATATTTTCATGCATACAATAAAGAAGATGAATGAATGGTGAATTTGTTATTATGCTGAATTGGTTTAAATTTTTTAAAGTTTACTGATTCACCCCTCCCCTCTTAGTAACCTTGTTAGTCCTGAATATTTCCAACATTCAGTACCCTTTAGATACCTCATGTTTTTTTTGATTGGCATCATGTGATTTTCTTTGGGATTTGGTGAGAATCTTTCCACCATACCAATTGCTAATGCAATGTCAGGCCTTGTTTGCACTTCATATTGCAATTTTCCAATCATTGATCTATATGTGGTTTGATTTACCTCTTTGTAATAATCATTTTTGGAAAGCTTATGTCTAGTAGACATAGGTGTACCAATTGTTCTTGAATGTTCCATTCTAAACTTCTTTAGTATCTCCTTGATATATTTCGATTGACTAATATAGATGCCATCTTTCTTTTGCTGGATCTGCAATCCAACAAAGAATTTTATCTCTCCAAATGTGGACATCTCAAATTCTTTACTCATCTCTTTTGAAAATGCCTTGCATAAGTCATCATTTCCTATAAATAAATTTTCATCCACAAAGATTTCTACCAACACAATCTTCTTCTCTAGTCCTTCTTTGATATACATGCTATCATTATCATTTGTTCTTTGAAAATCAATCTTTATCAAGTAGTTATGAAGCCTTTCATACCAATCTCTAGAAGCTTGCTTGAGACCATACAATGATTTATGTAATCTGTAGATCATATCCCTTTTGTTAGGATCCACAAAACCTTCAAGTTTTTCTATGTAGACTTCCTCATCAAGAATTCCATTCAAGAATGCAGATTTTACATCCATTTGATAAACTTTAAATCCTCTATGTGCTGCATATGCTAGTAAATTTCTAACACCTTCTAATCTTGCAATAGGAGAAAAAGTTTCACCATAATCAATACCTTCTTCTTGAGAATAACCTTTAGAAACTAACCTTGCTTTGTTTCTTGAAACTTTTCCATCTTCATTTAGCTTATTTCTAAAAACCCACTTTGTGCCAATTACATTTTTATTCTTGGGTCTAGGAACAAGAGTCCAAGTCTTATTCCTCTCTATCTGTTCTATTTCTTCATTCATATCCTCAATTCAACTTTCATTATCCAAAGTATCTTTAACATTTCTAGGTTCAAATTGAGCAAGTAAACATGTACCTTTCAATTTGTTTTTTGTCATTGTTCCATTTGATTTGTCTCTAATGATCTGACTAGTGCACGATGCCTTCTAACATATGTTTCTAACACATGTAATTTAGATCTAGAACATGTTCCACTAACCTCTTCATGATCTTCTATATCAAGCTTTAGTCCCACTATCTGTGACTCAGGTCCATCAGACTTGGTTTGCTGTAGCAATAGCTTGGTAGCTTCTGACTATGACTCGGGTATTTCAAACTGTGACATAGGTTGCACTAGTTGCAACTTGGTATCTTTTGAATATTTTGGTGACTCTAGAGGTGAGGCCTCCTAACTTCCAAATAGATTTTGAAATGTATCAGGTTCATAGTAAATAAACCTTCTATAATCCTCAGATTCTTTGCTACTCTCCTCTTCACTCTTTTTTGCAAACTCATCAATTCTCACATGTACACTTTTTATGATTTTATGAGTGGATAAATTCAAGCATTCATATGCTTTACTTCTATAAGAGTATCCTAGTAATATGCCTTCATCACCTTTGACATCAAATTTACCTTTCTTGGATTCCTTCAAGATATAACATTTTCTACTAAGTACTTTGAGGTAACCTACATTAAGTTTGTAGCCATACCATAGTACATAAGGAGTTTGATTTGAGTCTTTCTTCAACTATACTTTGTTCAAGATATTATTTGTGGTGTTGATTGCTTCATTCTAGTATTTGATTAGAACATTCTTTTCTATCAACAAGGTTCTTGCACAATCCATGATGGATCTGTTCCTTCTTTCAACTATACCATTCTGTTGTGGTGTACCAAGGGCTGATACTTGTCTCTTGATTTCTCTTTCAATAAATAATTCACTTAACTCATTTGAAATGAATTCACCACCTCTATCTAATCTTAAACACTTCATCTTCTTTTCACTTGCTTTCTCTACTCTTGCCAAATACCACTTAAATTTTTGAAAAGCTTCAGATTTTTCTTTTCGATACATTAAAATCATCATTCTGGAATAGTCATCAATAAATAAAATAAAATACTCATGTCCACTATATCTCTCTATTCCAATAGGTCTATAAAGGTCTGTATGAACCAAATCCAAGATTTCTTTTGAGTGATAGTTCTTGTTTTTGAAGCTAGTCTTTCCCACCTTTCAAATTTGACAATTTTTGCATATACCCACATCAGGTTTCCTCAAACTAGGAATACCTCTTATTCTTTTCTTCTTACTTATCTTGATTAGATTATCAAAGTTAACATGACATAACCTTTTATGCCATAACCAACTTTCTTCTACTTAAACAATAAAACATGAACTTTCACTGAGATCTAGGTAGAATAGGATACCTTTTGTTTGTTTACCAGACCCAACTAGATTTCCTTTTCCATCTAGCAACTTGGCATTCCTATTCATGAATTCTACCTTGAATCTAATGTTATTCACCTATGCCACACTTTGTAGATTATGGTTCAATCCTTCAACCCAATAAGCATTATCACATCTAAGTTCATTGGTTAGTGAGATACAACCTTTTCTTTTTATGCAACAAGGTTCATTGTTTCCAAATCTCATACTACCACCATTATAATGTTCCATGTGTTCAAACTTTGTTTTATCACTAGTAATATAATGTGAGAAGCCACTATCAATAATCCATGTATCATTCTTGCTAACATGAGAGATAAGTGTTGTTTTATCTGCTTCATCATCATATTCATCTTTGACAACAATATTTACTATTTCATAATCTTCACTACTATTTTAATCTTTAGCTATAAAACAATATTTCTTACCTTTGTCCTTGTAGTCCTTGAAATTCTTGAAATCTTTCTTGCATTTTTACATGTTGTGCTTCTTTTCATCTTTGTCTTCTCTATTTGGGCACCTTGCAAAAATGTGTCCAACTTCTTCACAAGAGAAAAAATTTAAAGGAATTTTACCTTTATACTTTCCTTTGCCTTTGGGATACCTTCTTGCAAGAAATACCTCAATGACTTCAAGATCACTGTTAGAATTATCTTCCTCTTCACTTTCAAATTGTTTTCTTTTAGATCTTTTAGTTTTCTTCTTTAGTGATACCTTGGCTTCAAATGCAGGCTCAAGATTGCTAGAACTAGGAGTATAATTATCATAGTTATCTAGCTCAAATGTTGTCAATCTTCCCAATAGAGCATCCAAATTTATCTTATTATTTGGATTACATATAATCTCTTGAATAGTAGACACTCTAATTTCATAGATAAGAAGAAGGGTTCTGAGTACCTTGCTTACAATTATTTTATCATCAATGTGTCCTCCTTGCTAGAACTAGGAGTATAACTATCATAGTTATCTAGTTCAAATGTTGTCAACCTTCCCACTAGAGCATCCAAATTTATCTTATTATTTGGATTACATCTAATCTCTTGAATAGTAGACACTCTAATTTCATAGATACGAAGAAAGGTTTTGAGTACCTTTCTTACAATTATTTTGTCATCAATGTCTCCTCCAAATGCTTTGATTGCATCCACACTTGCTTTAATTCACTCAACATATTTTGTAATCTTTTCATCCTCTCTTATCTTCATTTGATCAAACTGGTCTCTCAAGCTTTTTGCCTTGGCTCTTTTTATATTGTCATCACCTCCATAGATATCTTTTATTTTGGTCCACATTTCATGAGTAGTAGTGCAACCTTTGACCTCATCAAATTCAATGTAGTTAAGAGATGATGCTATGTTAATCATCATGATATTGTGATTTTTATTTTCAACAATTTATTCTACAGTCATTGTACTAGTAGGAGCTTTTTGAGTAGCATTTAAGTATTTCAAACCTAAATCATTGATGGTTTCTAGATGCAACTTCATAAGGTCTTGCCATGCTACATAGTTGTCTCTGTTCAACTTGGGAATCTCTCTTCTGTAAGACATCTTGATATTTAGCTTAGGTCCTTGAAACCTTGTCTACAAGTGCCAAATTCTCTGATACCAATTGTTGGAAATATAAGAGGAGTAACTAAGAGGGAAGGGGTGAATTAATTACTACAAAAATATTTCATAAATCCCTTAAATGTCAATACAAATTAAAACATAAACTATAATTAAATTGTATTCTTCTGTTACTCGGCAAACACATAGCCACTCAATTTACACTAACAAGTTTTGTAACTCGGCAAGTACTGAGAATCAACTTGAACTTGGAAATAACTAAATATACTGATCTTAATTCGATTAACCTTAAATTTAACTTAGTTTCATACACAAAAAATAAATATCATCAATACAAGTGATACCAAGATTTAACTTGGAAACCTAATTTGGGAAAAGCCACCAATTGCAACTAATTATTGATTTTCACTCTTCTAAAGTGAGCCCTATTAGGATTCAACCCTGTTAAAGGTTACAAAACACATTGTTAGGTGTGACCCTGTTAGAGGATTTGATCACCCTATTAGAGGTGGCCTTGTTAGAGGTATTTAAGACACTTTAAATAGAAATGCCACCTCATTAGAGGATTTACAAATAGTTGTTAAGCCAACTCTATTAAGAGATTTAGATCATTGCTACAATGGTTAGAGAGTAACAATGAAGTGACCTAATTTCTAATGTAACTTAATTGCTGATTATAGATCTCAATTCTTGCTTGTATACTGGATTCTTTATGATCAAATGTATCTTTCCATCTCAACAAGGATATTTTGCTTATTACTCTAATTCACTTCCTCTAAGCATCTTCAAATCTTCTGTTATGTTCCACACATTCAATTTTCAACTTGACCTTATATTTATATCTTACACATTGTCAATTTGGCTTGAATACAACTTAGAATAATTAATATTTATCTTCTCAGTCAACAAGAACCAACAATCAAATCAATTGAACTCAATATGCCAAAAAAAGAAAATCCTTTGTTAGCTGACCCTGCTTGGTAGACACTAACTTAGAATGATTTTTTTGAGTTAACCAAGTGAACTCAGTTAAGACTAAATATTCACAAAGTTCATTTGGTAACTGAGTGAGCTTGGTTAACACTAGTTCCATCCAAAATTTCCTTCATTAACCAAGTGAGCTTGATTAACTCTCAACTTCTACAAAATTTCCTTTGATGCCCGAGTGAACTTGGTAGACACTATCTTCAAAACTTGGAAAACTCTAGAATGCTCTATAGACATAGGAAACTATCTTCATCACCCAAGTGAGCTTGATGTACACTAATTGACAATGATATGACATTTTTTGTAACATCAAAGACAATACATAATTAACCAATTGTTTTCAATAGTGGCACCTATGTGAATGCCACATAGATACCACCTCCTCAATGTCTCCCTCGATCCTATAAATAGAGCCCTTGTCTTAAGTATTTTTCATCTCCTCTATTACATTATTATAATGCTAGTTTAACTTTAGATGTGTCTAGAGATTATTGCTAACTCTTTCGTATTTGTTTGATTTCTTGCATTGTTCTTGCATTTTCCTTTAGCATTGCATCATTAGATTTACTTATTTTCACCCACCTTCACATCATTGAGTAATTTCAAGCATGGTTGCTTTCATAACCATTGCTTGAAGTGTTCTCCAACCATTTAGCATAGTTTCATATCATTAGTCATTTATCAAATCTTGGGATTCAATAGTTGTGTTTGGGGAGAGCACATTTACATCTCACAATCTTGATCACACCAATAAGGTCTCTTTGGGTGCCCTTGTTGAGCTGCTCTAAATTTGCATGGGACTATTATCATTAGTTTCATTAGTTGTAAAACTCAAGCAATTAGTAGTTATTTTGATTTCAATCTTTATATATGTACATGCTACTAACATTTTCTTATTTATGTGTTCTCCCAATATATTAGGTTTTCCACATACCAATGTATTAAATTTTTTTAATGCATAATGCTCCATAAATCCCCTTTTAAATAAATCCTAATTTATTTAATTCCCTCCACTTTATTAAATTATATAATCCTATTATTAAATTAAATCTTATTTAATCTAATCTTAATCCTACCTAAAACCTATCCTACCACCATCATTCTCATCCTTCTAAGTCTACCCACTAGATAAACCCACTTTATTAAGCCTAATCACCCTTTTAATCCCCCCTTTTAGCCCTAAGTGGTTTATCACACATGTGTGAGAAACTCAATCCCTAGGAGCCCCTCTTTCATTAAATTATCCAAAAATAACTCTTACATCCTTGTCCCCCACTCCTTTCCTCAAGGTTGCTCACACATGTGTGAGCAAACCTTGAGCCACTCAAATCATAAACGCTCTTGTTGAATTATGCATGACCTTTCCTTTAGTCAATGTGTCTCCTTTGTGGCACCTATGTAGATGCCACATAGATGCTACCTCCTCAAGGTCTCCCTCAAGCTTATAAAAAGAGCCCTTGTTTCAATCATTTTTCATCTCCTCCATTGCATTGTTATCATGCTAGCTTAAGTTTAGATCTTTCTAAAGATTATTTCTAACTCTTTGGTATTTGTTTGATTTCTTGCATTTTTTTTGCATTTTAATTTAGCATTGCATAATTAGATTCATTTTTTTTCATCCACCTTCACATCCTTGAATACTTTCATGCATGGTTTCTTCCATAACCATTGCTTGAAGTTTTTTTCACTCATTTAGCATATTTTAATATCATTGGTCATATATCAAATCTTGGGATTCAATCGTTGTGTTTGGGGAGAGCTCATCCACATCCCACAATATTGAGCACACCAACAAAGTCTCTTTAGGTGCCCTTGTTGAGATGCTCCAAGATTTTGTGGGACACTTATCATTGGTTGGTTGCATTAGTTGTAAAAATCAAGCAGTTAGTAGTTTTTTTATTTCAATCTTTATATATGTGCATGCTATTAATATTTTCTTGTTTATGTGTGCTCCTTGATGGTGCAAAAAATTGTTGGTTGACTTCCTACAAGCCTTTCTATTTGATTCTGGGAAACTTGACACAATTTTAGCCAACAAAGTAGATTGAATGTTAACCTTGTTCAATCTCTACACTTTAGGCTCTACAAGACCTAGGTGGTTGAACCCATAATGAAATAGTGAATGGTTATGAAGGAAGACTTAATGATATTCTTGAGTTGGCAAAAAGGTTCTCAAGGAGAAATAAAAATATTTGAATTATTTAGTAAGGGATAAAAGCATTCAAGAATAATCTGTGCAATACTGATGGATTGAACCTCACTAACCTACAACTATAAATATACACTTACAAGAAACATACAATGACAAATCCTTAGCCCTTTTGGGAAAATAGAGTCAACTTCCATGTAATCTTATTATTTGAACCCTTAGAGATAGTGTGCACCCCATCAACTACTGGATGAAAGAAAATATAAATGCAATTTGAAGCCTAGATGAATTTAACCCCAACTTAAGGAGACAATGTAGACAAACTCATGCAATTATTCTCATTCATTTATACAATAGTATTAATCTAGGATAAATAATGAAGAACATGAGACATTTAATACACCATGAGTCAAAAGAGATTCAAAGGAAATCTCATTGTTTCCATTTCTTTATAAGAAAATATAGTAGAGGAGTTTGGATTCAAGAGCCATTTAGTAAACATAGAGAACATATATTCAACTCATACTAAAAACTTGTAACTATTATTATGTTTTGTTTTGTTATCAATATCTCTCATATTCCTTCGAGTTCATATTATAAATATAGGTCTTGCTACCTTTTCAAAAAGGTGCTACAACCTTTAGACCTTTACATAACTATAACTAATTAACTAATTATGAAAAATAACATTATAAAACATTTAAAAAAACATTAGACTTCATCGGTTTCCTCCTCAAAAACAACATTTTCAATTTCCTCAAGTACCTTCATGTAGACTTCTATCCATTTAGCTATATGGGCATGATTCGTTGATGTGAAGGTAGAAATGGTAGGAGAAAAGGGCAAAAAATCACTCCATCTCTTGCCTCGGGCTATTTTAACCTTGCTAATGAACTTGACAATTTTTTTTTGTAGGGAAAATAATTTTGTCATATGTCTATAGAAGGTAGCAATCTGAAAAGCCTTGTCAGTTTTATACTTCACTATTATCATATGTTGAAACATCTTAAATTCTTGCTTCCAATCTTCTAGTGACTTAACCTTCCCATCTTCACTAACAACTAAAGGGATACATGAGTGTTCCATATTTGTTATTGCCTTCTGTTTATCCCCAAGTTTCTACTTTTCTTGATTCATATAAGCTAAATTATTGGAAACTACATCAAGGTGATCAATAGTATGCTTGATTTGTGTAGGTGCATCAAGATCCCTTTTGGTAACTTTGTATAATCTATTCAATTCAAACTTTGAAGGATTCCACTTCCTTTCAATTTCAGTCATCTTTTCAATTACTTTAACAAAGAAATCTAACATGTTTGAAACATTATTATATCCTTCAAAAACATCATTGCATTTGTCTAAAACAATATTCACTTGAGTTGTTATGTAGACAACACAATTGTTTATACTCCAATTGAGCACATGGTGTCTACAACATCTCTTTATGAGATACACCTATGTAAGCTTATCCTATCATCATTGCACAAACTCTTGTGCTCAATGGAGGATAATCCACTCCTGGTGGACTGTGCTTAGTTGTGAGGCTTATCACTTTGTTAACTCCTAGTCATTCTAGATGCATTTATATATAGGCACTTCTAGTGTGTATTCATCAGATATTCATTCTCATATTGTTATTATGATCATACATTATTGGTCCATATTGTGCTAAGTTCTTGAGCTTCTTGATTTTGGTGTCATTTTGCCTGATTTCATAGCCACTGGAGACCATTTTTGCTTTACCTCTCAGAGGACCATGATTTAGATCTAGAATATTTGGAGTTATTGGAAGCATCTAGAGCCAAAGTAGACCTCACCATTTACGTCTGGAGCATCGAATCAGTGAATTTTGACTATAAATTTTCCTACCATAGGCCATAGTCAAATTTGAGGCAATTTTTTTTTTTGTAAACCAAATCCCAAAGGCCCAATTTATGAAATTGGTATGATCTTTTAGATTTGTGCAATTGATTTTCACATTTGCATTTTTTTCATTTGCATCTCTGCATTTTTTAGATCTACATTATTTCCAAAAAAATTTGGCCATCAGGCCTGTCGGAGGGCATTTATTGGAGGCAATATGGGTGGTCAAATCTTGGTAGCCCATGACCAGTATATTCCTTTGCTCATCCAACACATCTCACAAACTAGCGATGGCACATCATAACCTACAAACTTTACAAACTAGCAACCGTAGTCAACTTATGATGGATCAAAGAACTGGTGGCTCCTTAAACTGATTTAACACCAGTGAGTTTTGAGTTTGTAATCCTTTGGTCTTCACCATATAGTGAATGTGGGACTAAAGTCCCACACCCACCACTGGCCAACTGACCCCTCGACTACTTCACTTTCTAGTGATTGACACACCTCTCGATGGCTAATACAACTTCGGTAGCTGACCTAACTCATGACCACCATCTACTCTACCAACAACCAGCTCTACTATACTATCTTCAATAGCTACATCACTGTCCAACATGGTGACAACTTAACAATGTGTTAGATTCACCAATGCAACCCCAAACACATTAGCACTACCAATGTTAGCATCCATGTTAGCTATCTGACACATCATTAGTCTGTACTGCCACCTAAGCCATTCAAATGGTTTTTTTCTAATGTTAGCATTTCACGGTCCTAAAATTGATGGCCGTTTGACTGTCACAAGCATGCCATATTGCATTGCCATTACGATTTTTTGGATGTCAAATTTAACCTCATAGTTTCCTAAAATCATTAGGGTAGACCCTTCACCATATGCAGTTTTGATTTGACAATCCAACTTTGGGAGGCCATATCTCAGTCATCCAAACTCCAAATTAGGTGCATTTTTAAAATTATTTTGGCTAGAATTTTTTGAACTTTTCAGTGGTGCTATTATTTTTTGGTTTTGGTGCATGAATTTGTTAGGAAAATCATTTTTTGGCAAATATACTCATCCAATCCTACATTTTGCAACTTCAAATGCTCTGTATGGGCTCATCCAGACACATCTTCAGGTTCTATTTTTTGATAGTGCATAAGTTTTTGTCTACTTTCTAGATCTATAATAAGATTATAGGCTTGTTTGGATCAAAATACCACTTTTAGAAATAGGTCCTTTTTTGCATTGTATTGCTTTCATCAAATTTCAAAATTATCATATATCTGAGCTACATTGCTAAGTATCAAATTTGAACTCCAAAAGGAGGTTGTAAATAGAAAAATTAGAAGTCCACTTAGGCCTAAATTTTGAAGTGGCTATTGCAATCGCACTAAATATAAAGTGCCTAAAGAATTCATTTTGTGGGGGGGGGGGTATCTCTTGGTGTTGTGTTCCTCTTTTCTTGCTATTATCATTCTTTCCTTACATTAAGGTTCCAAAATTAACACCAGATAACTATGCCACATGGTCAGTTAAAGAATGGTGTAAATTAATAAATGAAGAATTTTCTCAATATGTAGATGTATCTTTTCCAAAACTAGTAGGTGATAAAATATATCAATGTGAAATTCATTCTTGGAAAACAACAGATAGGAAAGACCTAGGACTCATTAGGTTAGGGGTTGATGACAAGATCCTTTATCAGATCATAAAATATAACACATCCAAGGAAACTTGGGATGCCCTTAAAAACCTATATGGGAAAGATACTGAGGAGGATGTCTACAAGATTAAAGATGAGCTTATCTCCCTAGATCCTAAGAGCTTTGATTATATCCAAGATTTTATCATTAAGGTGAATAGGTTGAGAACAAAACTTAATGATTGTGGTAGTCCAATCAAAGATGACAGGTTGATTTATCTAATTCACAATAAGCTTCCATCCGAATACTCCACATTTGTCTCTTCTTTCAACACCACAAAGGCTACCCTAGGGTCTTTTTATCAAAAAATCACTTTTGATGACTATGCTCAGTTGTTGGAAGATGAACAAGCTAAGTTGATAACAATGGGGATTCTCAAATCTTCAAAGTCTAAGGCATTGGTGGCTAACAATGAGAGTTCTACAAATTCAACTAGTAAAAGTTCAAACAAAGGAAAAAAGAAGAAGTGAAAAGATAAAAAACAAGGTGACATAGAAAAAGTCACCACCAATATCAAATCAACAATAAGTCAAGTCTTCTTCTAATACCAAAAAAATGGGGACAATGATTAGGAAAATAAGAAGTGTGCCTATTGTAAAAGAATTGGTCATGAAAAACATCTGTGTTATCACAAATAGATTGATGAATTGAAAAACATCATGAAGAAGCACAATGTTCCATTGGCTAATGCTTATAAGGAAAAGGGGTCTTCATCTTCAAATTCTAAGAGAAAAGGGCAAGCTTTACTCACAAACACTATTAGTCAAGGAGAATGGATTATTGACTCAGGTGTCACACATCACATGGGTGCTTCAAAGAGAGATTTTTCTTTGATGACACCTTCAGAGGTACCTCACATCTTTGTATGGGATGATACTAAAGTAGAAGTTGAAGGAAAAGGTGAAGTTGAGATGGAAAATGGAGCATTAAAGGATGTTCTCTATGTTCCTAATCTCACCTCCAACCTTATTTTAGTCTACTAGATCACTCACTATGGAGGTGGAAATAAGGTTGAATTTCCTCCAGATTCAGTGGTAGTGAAAAGCATCAAAGATGACTCTATGGTTGCAATAGGTGAAGCTAATAATTAATCAAGGCTTTATACCTTCTCTTCCTTTGTGCCTAAATTTAATGCACAAGCCTTATTAATGCATTCAAATACAAAAAGAAAACTATGGCATGAGAGATTTGGACATCTCAACTATAGGTATCTTCAATAGCTTAGCAACAAGAACATGGTTCATGATCTACCTCAAGTCTAGTTTTTAGATGGTATCTATTCAGGTTGCATACTTGGGAAGCATCCAAAAACCATGTTTAACAAGGGGAAGTCTTGGAAAGTAAAAAGTGTTCTTGAACTAGTTCATAGTGATGTGGCAGACCCATTTCCACTGCCATCATTTGGAAAGTCTCGCTATGCACTCACCTTCATTGATGATTACTCTCACTATACTTGGATATTCTTCATGGCTCATAAGAGTGAAGTGTTTAAATGATTTCTTAGCTTCAAGGGTCAAGTAGAAAAGAAGTCAGAGAAAGCCATCAAAGTTCTTCGAATAGATAATGGAGGGGAGTATGTGAACTCAAGACTTATATAGAATTTTTTACTCAAGAGGGAATTGACCTTCAACATTCAGTACCATACACTCCACAATAGAATGGTGTTGCTGAACGGAAGAACATAACCCTCAAGGAGATGACCAGTTGCATGCTACTACATAAGTCTCTTGATCAAGTCTTTTGGGATGAAGCAATAAATTGTGCAAACTACATCCAAAATATGAGTCCTCATAAAGCTTTGGATGGTGTAACTCCTTTTGAAGCTTGGACTGGAAGGAAACCTTCTGTAAAGAACTTTAGAGTCTTTGGTTTTCCAATATGGGCATGAATACCTCCACAAAAATGCAAGGCATTGGAACCTCAAAGTAAACCTTGCATATTTTTTGGTTATGTGGACTCTCATAAAGCCTACAAGTTGATGGATCTCAAGACACATGACATTTTCTATGAGAGGAGTGTACATTTTGAAGAAACTTGTCCCAATTTTACTTCTTCAACTCCTCCTTCCTCCTTCGTTGAAGAGAGTGATAGTGATGATAGTAACTTGCAAGATGTTCATCCATGACCCAAATAGAGGTAGCAAGAAAATGAGGTTGAGGATATTCCTTCTACTTCTATATCTTCTCCTATTAGACCTAAATGGGTTCAGTAGACATTGGATACAACAGGACCATTGGCAGGGAATCCTTTAGATACTAGGAGGACAAGATCACAACACAACTCACTCCCTTGTGCTTATATTGCAATTGCTTCCAATCCTTAATCATTCAAAAAAGCTTCAAGAATTCCAGAATGGGATAAATAAATGGAGGAAGGATACGATTCTCTTATGAGAAATGACACAGGGGACTTAGTCTCTCTTCCTAAGGGAAGAAAATTGGTTTAGTGTAAGTGGATCTATCAGACCAAGTTTTTAGTGGATGGAAGTGTTGATAAGTATAAGGTGAGACTTGTTGCAAAAGGTTTCTCTTAGGTACCTTTTATTGACTACACTAAGACCTTTGTCCCAGTTGAAAAATGAACTCCATTTATTTGACACTAGCTATAGCTAGAGGTCAGAGATGGGTTGTTCATTAGATGAATGTGAAGAGTATATTATTGAATGGTGATCTTCATGAGGATATTTATATGGAGTAGCTATAGGGGTTCATTCATGATTCTACCTTGGTTTGCAAGTTGAAAAAGTCTATTTATGGACTAAAACAAGCTCCTAGAGCTTGGTATGCCAAGATGGATTCTTTCCTTCTCTCAGCAAGGTTCACCAAATGTCATTCTAATCTTAATGTCTAAATTCTTCAGTGGGGTGATTCTCACTTGATACTTGTGCTTTATGTTGATGACTTAATCATTATAGGGAGTACACCATCCATCATTGATAGCATCAAGTGTACTTTTCAAGATAGATTTTCCATGATCGACTTGGGTCTACTTCATTATTTCCTTGGTATTAAGATACAAAAGTCTTCATTAGGGATTTCATTATCACAACCCAAGTATGCTCTTGATCTACTTGCTTGATTTCACATGACTAACTGCAATGCTACATCTACTACATTTCTTTCAAGTGTTAAGTTAGGAACAAAGTGTTCCACTCCACTTGTTGATGCTACTTTATATAGACAATTGGTTGGAAGTCTCATCTACTTAACATATACATGCCCCAACATATCCTTTGTAGTTGGCATGGTTTCTCACTTCATGCAAGAGCCACATGAGCTTCATTAGAAGGTAGCCAAACACATCTTACACTATATCTAGGGTACACATACATATGGGATATGTTATGCCGCTAGTACTAGACTATAGTTAGTGGGTTATATAGACTCAAACTATGTAGGAGATCTTGATTCTTGCAAATGCACTTCAAGATACATGTTTCATCTTGGTTTCAGCCTCATTTGTTGGCAACGTAAAAATTAGAACACTATTTTTCTTTCATCTACTAAGGCTGAGTATTGAGGAGCTATCAGTATGCCTACAAAAGCTATTTGGTTAGAACATATTCTAGAGGAGTTTGGTTTTGACATACCTAGACCCATAGTCATACGTTGTAATAATCAGAGTGCCATTGGAATCTCAAAACATCTAGTGCAACATCAACACACAAAACACATTAAGGTTCATATGCACTACATCAGAGAGTTGATTCATGAGTAGGTCATCACATTGCAGTATTGTCCTATAGAAAAGAAGATTGCAGATATCTTCACCAAGCCCTTCACTAAGGTCAACTATCTTCATTTCCGAGATCTCTTGGGGGTGCATGATATTTCACTAGGGGGGTCACATGACTCTTCTCTTCTTAATTGCACTTATCTCTCTTTTTGGGGGAGGGTTTCTCCCATGAGGTTTTCACTCTTTCTCCATTTTTAGAGAGATTGCATTGCATTGCATTGTATGTAGAGCTTTGCATTTGTACATGGGTGCCTAACATGGCCTAGTAGCTGGGACCCATCATGCATTTTTATCATAGCTTTTGTAAGCTTAAGTGCATTCCCCTAAATTGGACTTAAGGGGGGGGGGGGGGGGTGTGTTAGTGTAAATAATTAATTACTATTTACACTTTACTTAAGTTTACTTTGGTCAATGTATTATTATATTAGTTGTCATAGGAGTATGCATTGCTATATGAGTTGTCATGTTGACAACACAAGAGTCTGCATATTCAACTGAGATGTCATGTAGACAACACAGTTGTTTGTACACCAATTGAGCACATGGTGTCTACAACATCTCTTTATGAGATACACTTATGTAAGCTTACCCTCTCATCATCACACAAACTCGTGTTCTCAATGGGGGATAATCCACTCTTGGTGGACATGTGCTTAGTTGTGAGGCTTATCACTTAGCTAACTCCTAGTCATTCTAGATGTCTTTATATATAGGCACTTCTAGTGTGTATTCATCAGTTATTTATTCTCATATTGTTATTATGATCATACTTTGTTGGTCCATATTGTGCTAAGTTCTTGAGCTTCTTGATCTTGGTGTCATTTTTCCCTAAGGAAAATTCTTACAAAAATCAAAATCATGGTGATCAATTTTTTAGGCTAATTATGCACTTGGAACTTCCTCTTCAATGATAATAGGGGACTTTTGAATTACCATAGCACAAGAAATTTCACTGGAACCCTTTTCACTCAACTCCTATTCTAATATTCGATTCTTCACATGCATATTACTGATAATAGAATCCATATCATTTTCTCTTTGTTGTAATTCCTTGATCATTTATTTCATATGCTTGATCAGTGCATAGTTAAACATAGAATCATGAGTGAGTCTTGTAGCAGTAAGCTCCAGGTATGTGTTTTCCATAGTCTAAATCAAGGCCATCCCTCTTCACCTTTTGAAATATCAATCAATTTTAACTTATTTCCTTTGAAGGTTACCCATGTGGCCAATGTTTCTATTTTTAGGTCATATCCTTTTCCCTCTACCTTATCAAGTGATCCAAACTCTCATACAAAGGTGGAATCTTCCTACTTTCTTACCTGGTCAAGTAGAAACAATTCTTTGAGAGTCAAGCCTAGAAGAATCAAGACTTACTTTTCTTCACAATTTCTCTAGCTTTTTCCTCTATGCATGTGATACTATCCAAATCTTTCACTCATCATTTGTTTTATTATTGTAGCATGTTGAGACTCGTTAACTCCTTCAATTCTTTTAGCCTTCTTCTCCTCAAAATATTTCATCTTGTATTTAATCCAGAAATTTTTAAAATCTTATGACTAGACAAAGTTTTCATGTTCAATGAAGTGCATAGAAATAGCCTATCTCTCATATTCAATGTCAATTGGAACACCAATGTCCATTTTTTGTGGATAATACCCATCCCTTTCCTCTGAGTATCTAAGAGAAGGTCCTGAAAGGCTAGGTCCTTTTTTATTCTTCATGTTTTTAAGGACTTGAGAAATCTTCTTTGAGGCTTCATCAATAGAGTCATCATATGAAATGAGTGATATGATAGATTCTACCCATTGTTGTGATTGGGATGTAGAGGCATTAGGACTATGCTCTTCTTTCCTCTTTTTTACTTGAGGGGAAGATGGTATGTTTTCAACACTCTTTTCTTTCTCCTGCTCAATGTACTCTTGATACAATTCACTATAATTTTGAATATATTTTTCAATCCTTATCACTTATAATTCTATAGTTGTTTAGAACTAGGACATACCTTTTCTTAATCTTCTTTCTTCAATTCTAGACAAAACATGCCACTTTTTTAGTTTTTGATAGACTTGATCCAAATAATCACAATTCCTGATAACATCATCTTCAAGGTTCAACTAATGAACATATCTGGCTTTAATACTCTTAATATGCTCTTCAGGGTCATATTCTCTACTCTTGTCATTCGTCAACTAGTAGCCATTATTTATGAACTCTTGTACTTCTAAAATCATGTTGTAACCGATGATAAAACCATGAAATCTGATAAAATGGGGAAGCATGTTGCCCTTCCTTCTAGGTTGGGACATCTCTTTTTCTACCCACATCATCTACCAAAGAAACTCCAAAAACCCTAATCTCTCTGGGAAAAATAGTGACAACTAGTGAGGAGGTTTTCCACATCCATATATTCTCAGAAGTGTATATTTGGGATTGCAAATCCAATCTCCCAAGTTGAATAAGAAACCTTGATTAGACTAACAATCTTTGGGCCTCAACATATTCTTTATTGCTTGAGGGATTCTTGTTATGGGTTTACCTATCATCTTGATAATCCATTGTACAAATATATCTTTAGAGACTATTAAATTATTATCTTTGGCATGTACATCTCATAAAGGATACCATAGTTGAATGGGTGTGGAGTTTCCATCATTATCTATAGTCACTAGTATTGGTGTTTTTAGACTACCAGGCAGAAAAGGCCTAATACCAAAATACAGAGGACTTATCTTAGTCTAGGGACTAGCTACTTCCTATGTTTAACTAAGAAAAACTTTAGATCTGGCTCCAACTTCAATAGAATCACCAGGATTCGCTACTCTTCAAGCTCTACAAAGCTTAGGCGGGTGCACCTTAGGGATACAATGGTTATATAATTGATTATTCGATAGTTTTTCTCACAATTCATTTAACTAATATTTCTCTTTTCTGATCTATCCCTTTAAAGTAAGCAATTATCATATATCTTCTATACTTTACAACTAATACTTGACTAGAACAACTAACAATGACACTTAAAGGATTATTGCAAATAAGTGTTGACCAATGGTTTTAGTTCTTCATACAATAAAGTAAAATTGATTTGATTTTGTATTTTATGTCTAATGCAACCCTATGACTTCTTCAACATGCAATTGAATGTAGGATCAGTGCCCTATCCATAAGGATTCAAAGTTTATCTAGCCAAATATTTTGAACTAATTTAGTGCATTACAATTAATCTTATCAATAATTGTCGCTAAACCCATTCTTATGAATATCCCTACTATATAACTAGAAACCCTATCAATTTTTTGGAGCATTTGCATAATTCCTTGAATTAAAAACAACAACAAGTTGATATACAACCTATCCTAGTTGCATTAAATTGTATAAAACTTGCTTACACAATCCTAAGATAACTATTACACAACAAAGGAGATAGAGTTCAAAGACAAAAATATGGCAAAACTTCCTTTGCATTAATTTTCATTGAAAATTGCAAAAATGCTGGTAAAACTATAAAAACCTTCAAAATAAAGCAATGAATCCTTCAATATTCACTTATATTCTAAAACTTACATGAGAATACATCATAAACTTTATAAAAGACTCAATAGATTGACAACAACATCCAAATTCTCAAAATTACAAGAAAATTGGACCTCAACTCCACATCTTGGGAATCCTTTTATAGAAAGGATTACAACAAGCTTCAAATGGGAGGACACTTGTCAAAATATTAATAAAAAACAAATACAAAGACATTCCTATTCTGCTACAAACAAAACATTCTTTGTACTTGGCCCCAAAAACTAAGATGTAGTAACAAAATTGGTAGGTGGCATTTATCAAGAAATATCTTCTCAACAAATCAAATTTGTCTTTAGTTCCTATCACCATCCATGCTTTTTCTTTACCTTTTCCTTTTTAATTACATCTCAACTGTATCTAGTCACTATCATCGGATGGTAATGCCCTGATATTTGTGATCAACTCCCATATGGTGATGCCTATATCAATGTCAGACTAGGCTACATCCCTAATTGTATCTATATCTTCTAGGTACTTGGTCTACTTGGCATCAGTCATGGATTTGACCTTAGCAACCACACTAGACATCTTTGCTTCCAACTTATAAAGTATATCTACCATATCATAAACAATAGTGGCACTTACTTCATTATTACAAAAAGATAAAAACCTAGGATGATCAAGGATATTTTCAAAAGATGATGACCATTCAACCTAGTCTTTTAGTTTGCCCTTACTATCCAAAATTGTAGCACAAAATTTGGTGTCACAGAAACAATTGCTTTCATCTTATTTTGGACTAGTTGCATCTTCCCTCCAAAGAAACCATTTAGATCTCTCACTTTATAAATTGCTTTCCTTGTGCTCATAATGGTTATCTTTGGCAAGTCCTTTTTCTGGGGTAGTATAGTGATTATACTATCAAAAAATTGAATGTAAGGGCCCCATGTGTTAAATAGTGGAGATAACAGGGAAATTACCTCTAGACATTTGTATTCCACTCCCTCTAATGCAATATAACTATCATGCACATTCTAAGAAATTATTTTCAATGCATTCATCTTATGAATTAATAGATTCTTCAGAGCTCTAATATATATATCTTTGCTAGCTTCTAAATTTTCATTATCAATGTCCATAGCCTGGCCTGATGCTTCCCCTATTGCAAAATTTTGGCTCTCTATCTGCACTTCTTTGTCATGAAATTCTGTGATAGTTCTAACATCTTTCTTTAATGATACTACCTCCATTTCCAACTTAATGAAATTTTGTTGTAAGACATAATTTTTCTTCATTTCCTCTTCATAACTTCTCCTTGTCCCAATAGATTTTTCATACATTTTTTCAAGCTGGACTTGAAGGGTATCCAACTTGTACTTACTCATCAATCCCACTGAAGTATGCATCCCAAAAACCTAGTCACTAGAAGTAGACTGCACATGCTAAAATATAACATTCCCCTTAGGGGATTCTTTGATTTCCATGAGAATGGGCTTATCCTCCTTTGGAGCTAAACTCTAAATTGCCATTTTTGGGCATCTACATTGAACCTTGATCCCATTATCTCCCCATACTAATTTTTATCTTCAAAAGAGACTAATTTTTCTTGTCTTCTTATTTAATCTAGTAGAAAAGAAGAACTCAAATCCCATCTTGGGAAGAGAATAATTCCAATCCTTCTAACTATATCTCTAGACTCTTCAGTAGTGAGGGTTTCACTGGCAAGGTCATACTATTGCAACTTTTGTATCAACCCAAAAATTTCTTCATTTTAATCTCTAGGCTTCATCTACAATTTTAATTCATTCCTTTTTATTTGAAATAGGAAGTTTTTGAATTCATTTGATTTGATAAAATTGTCATCATTCATAAACTCCTTAGCTTCAATGATTCTATCATCAATCATCTGAGCCTCTTATTGCAATTTCTTTGTTCTTTGCTCATTTTCAAATGCCTAGGACATTAAGAATCTTCTTCTAACATCATAAAAGTATTTTCTCCCCCTTGGAAAAATCTAGAGAGCCTTTTGTTGAGCCTTGTCTAGTATTTCTACCATCTTCTGCTTCTTATGTCTTTGTTTTTCCCATGCAAAACTCTTAGGGACATATTGTCTAGGCTAGTCATCTTCAAATTGATCTTCTTCATCAGAAATCTCTACTATATATTCATCATCAACATAATTTGGATCAATCTTGTTTCTGATTGCCTCTAGGACTTGAGACACCAATTCATCAAAGTTTTCTACACACTTATCCAATCTGACCCAATATTCCTCATTAGGATAAAACCCTTTAAAAGATGGGTTCGCCTTTCTCATTTCTCATTCATAACTAACAATATATCTATACTTAATCATTCTTTCCCTATAGACATCCTCACTCAACACATCATCAATAACATTTTCTTCCTACATAGGCTTTGTAGGGGGTAGATTATATCCTCTCATACTTTTCAAAGCATGCATTACTACATTGTAAGGGTCATAAGTTCTAGCTGAACCAATTGGCATCTTATAATTTTGCAAAAAACAATTAGTCTGCTCAATGGAATTTTTGCCAATTTCAAAGTCCCCCACCTTAGTACATCTACATAGAAATGTTCCCTTTTTGACACCTTTTCCCAAGTATTCCCTATTCAAAGAAATTAATTGCCAAAATATTTCTACCAACCCTAACCTCTTAGGAACATGTTTAGGAAAAATGTGGGGTGGATGAGGACCCCAAAAACTCTTATAATAGTATATTCTTCAAACAAGAAAACACTACCCCAAATCATGAGTCAATTGTTTTCTAGCATCAAAACACATTTAGGTGTAACAACTTTCTTAACATTTCTAGGAACTCTTTCAATTATACATCATATCATTTTCAAAATTGGATAAACAAAATCATTATAGAAAGAGATAACATTTGAATATGGATAATACATTTTCCATTCTCATGTCCATCTTTGTACTAGCAACCTCTCTCCTCATTCTTGTGTTGACTCAAAGAAGCTTTGATCAAATATGTTAGCATTCTTGGACAAAATAAGGTGCATGATTAGGGAGTAGTGATGGAACTTGAAATCCTTGAGTTCTCCTTGTTGGGTAGTGATGATTTCTTTGTGAATACTCTCAATGATGTATTCTACAAAATCATATCCAACTGAGTGATTTGGGTCTTGAATATTTAAAGCCATGACATAATATGCCCCTGAAGCATTCGTGGTTCCATATAAACCTAGGGTTTTGTCAATCCTAGACACAATATTCTAAAAGTACCTCTGAAAGAAATCCAAGGGCACAATTTTCTCAATATCTCTCCTCTGTGGAATCTCTCCTACATCCTTCTTTACCTTGGGAATGTGTTTGGTCATGTTTTTACCCATTGAAATTCTCATTCAGTTCTTTAATATCAATGGGCAATGACATAGATCCACCCAAATCAAATGCCTCTATGAATGTAGCCTTATCCAATGCTAGAAAAACACTTTTATCCTTCCTATGGAATGATTTATTAATAGGATTATAACATTTGATTAATGCCTTGACCAAATCTACATCCACAAATACTTTTGGCATTATCAATTTTCCCAAATTTCTTACACAAGGGTTGCAAATTGGGACTTCTTTCACTTTGTTCTTGTAGAAAAACCTTTACAATTCATACCCATTTCTATTAGGAACAATCACATCTCTGCACATTGCATATGGGTCTTTGAACACAAGGTCATTGGTGTAGACACCTAAATCTGATTACATCAATAAGTAATCATATTTAGTCATCTCCTAGGACATTATTGATTAAATATGTACTATTTAATCAATTAATCATCATCCCCTAGTTAATCAATTAATTAAATTAACTATAGTCCAATTGATAAAATCAAATGATCACCCAAAATTAATTTATCAATTAAATCCCAATTCCTCTATTAAATTGGATAAATCATCAAATCTATTTAATTTAATTCCATACTCCCATTTTATTGAATAAAACATTTAATAAATATCTAAAATCCTAAAAACCTTTCCTAAACCCTATTCTAACCCTTAATCTAACCCATTCACCCATACTAGCCTCACTTAGCCTCCTAACTAACCTATCCCATCAAAGCTAAATCACTTACCCCCTAACCCCCCTTCTAAGCTAAACCTAATCCCCTTCTAATCATGTGCACAATCATAAACATGGTTAAGACTTGCTAACCCAAGCCAAAGTCAACAAACTCAACCAAACCTCTTACATCCCCAAAATATCTCTTACACCTCTCTTAATGACTCTTACATCCCTCTTACATACTCAAACTCCCTCATTACTCCTTTGACCAACCCTTATCCTATCCTCTCACAATCATTCTCCTTGTGACACTTGTCACCTCCCCATTGGTGCTAAATAAGCACAATCCATGTGCCCCCTTTTGAGTGCATCCTGACCCTCCCTCACCATCTCATCATCTTGACATCTTGACCCTCCATTCCTTCAACCCTTGTGCTATAAATTAAACATCCTCCCTTCACAAAATAATCCACCTTCCATGCAAAGTTATAATTTTATTTTGAGAGCTTATAAACAACCAAAATACCATTATAATGTTGGAATCACTCCATGAATCCATTGTTGAAATCTTTCTCCATTCACTCCACCCATCCATCTAAAGCTTGAGCATATCTTGTGAGCATACACACCTTGAATCAAGGGAAAATCCATTGCATCATGATGTTATACCATTAGGAGCCTACCATTCTTGGTTTGTTTCCTTTTGTGGTGATAACAATTAGTCCTATCTTAAGTGTTAACTGCTTTAGTTGTGTTAATGCTTTCTTTATTAGCTAGTATTCAATTTGCACTACTAAAACTAGGTGATATAATTGGCATTCTGAGCATTTGCAGAACCAGGCAAGATGTGTATCCGTTCTTCTACAAATGTGTTGGGAGCTTTTGGTGGTGTAGTTGGTTCTTCAATTACTACCTATGCAATTAATTCTCCTTCTCTCTAGGCCATTTCTGCAAGTATTTTCACTGATTATGTATGCTACTTTCATAAAAATCACTTAGAGATCACTTCTGCACTTAAAATCACTTAGAAATTTTAGACAGTTGAGAAAATAGTAATAACAACCTATCTTTTTCCAGGTTTTATTAATCTCTATGATGAGAGCATAACTTTAATTGGCATTTAAGGGTGACACACTTGAAAACCTATCAATCTTCAAAAAAAGGTCAAATCTATATTTTTTTTCAAATTTTCATACTTCTAGCTCATCCCATCTTTATCCAGCTTAGATTTTTTCTATGGAAAAGTTATTTTATGCTTTAAAACTTATAGGTACCACATTTGCAAACAAGACAATTTTTCCACTTCACACCAGAATCTTTTCTCTTTGCCACAAGATGGCTTGTGATGTTGCAAACCTTTTGTTCATAACTCTATTGCTCCTTCACATCTACATTTATCATAACTTTGTGATCGTTGCAATCTTGCAACAAGACTTTAACTTCTAACATTTTGCAACATCACCATGGTCTAACCCTTGGAATATTTTATGCTTGTGACCTTGTGATGTTTCAGATTTCACTTTATTGCTCCTTCGTAACTCCATATTTGGGCATTAAACTTAACCATGGGACGGTGTGCTTGGTTGGATAACTTAATATTTCTTTTACCTCACAACTTCACAATTTAGTTTTTAAACTATTTTGAAAGCTTGTGAATGTGCACTTCACTATGAATTGCCACTTCGTAGCTTGAAACATCAACATCATTTGGAACTATGTGAGGTTGTGACATCAACTTTAACTACCACACATATCCTATTCACATGCTCATGATTCAACTTGTTCCCTTTTGATTCTAACATGCAAAGGTGTGATCAATGCTTTGTTTGACTTTCATCTTACTTTCGTTGCTTTACATCTTAACTTAACTTGTTACTTAAACTACATGCAAGCATGTGATAGCCTTCAACTTAGCTACCCATGCCATTTTTCAACCTAAAAGCCTTGACTACAATTAAACCCTATGATGGCATGGTCACAAGCATTGACAATTTCTTTTCTCTAACCCATGGTTCATTTATACTACCTATGATAATGCTCTAATAGAAAATTTTTAACTCAATACTAACTCCTTGCACCTTCATGGCTTATCTTTGACTGTCTAACTAAACCTTTATGATGCAGTGCCAACAATTTATACAAAGTTTTTTCCTTCATTTGCACAAATGCAACTATTAATGCCTTAAGCCAAAATAAGCATGTGAACATGCACTCTTCTTTGCTTTGCACAGTTGCAACATAACCAATATATGAAGCTCTTATGAAATATAATAACAAAAATATTTCAAAACTTAGGATAAGAGCACATGCATGATGCCACGTTGCAATATCTATGTTTGATTCGTTTCCATTCTTGGGCATCACTATTATTAGGTTCCTATTGTAACTATTAGTAGTTATCATTGTACTTCATAAGCATATGATTTTTTTGTGATAATTCAGAATCAAATCTTGGCATTATTGTAGTCATTATTATATGTCAATTGTTTTGTATTTCATATCTAGTTTCCATGTATTTGCATTGAAAATACCAAAAGAACTACACTTGCATATTAGTTCCTTGTAAGATGATATTATATTGGTATTAGAACTTTCTTGCAAAGTGTTTGATGAAATGTGAAACAACTGAAGTATAAAAGATTTTGGTGTCTGAAGAAGCTATAACTGATTGCGGTTATTACATTAGCATTAGAGCTAGATCCCGCCTGCCTGAGGGTTTAGCAATCACATGCAGCCACCTGGGGTTGGATCTCACAATTTTTTTTCTCACAGGAAAGCTTTATTTGATAGGGAACAAGATTTTTATCAAGCAACCAAACACCATGGGTGACAAGCAAGAGCATAGCCCACCAAGAGACAATAGGAATAAGGATCAAGAAATAAGGGAATTTTACAAAGCAATGGTTATAGGACAAGAGAAGATGGCTCAAGCTTTGTAGACACTCAGCACCATGGTTGAGCATATGAATCCATAGGATAGATGGAATCATAAATAAGAGGATAATAGGAGTGTAGTGGTATCACCTAGAGCTCATAGAACTCTTTCTAGAACACTAGACATGCCCACACGTCCTACCTTTGTTAGAGAAGAACTAGTACAAGAACTAATGGACGAAGTTGAGGATGAGACATTTGTAGATATCCTTATGGCTGCAAATGATGAATGAGAATTATTGGCACCACAGGTTCAGGAGAGGATAACCTTTGAATGCTTTGTAAATTAGAGAAGAGAACATTACAAGTCACTTAGATAGGATAGGAGGCCTAGGGGTCAAAATAGTGAGTTGAAGAGGGCTATAGGAAAGCTTACTATGCCTACATTTGATGGGAGTGGAAAGATGACAGCTCAAGCTTGGATTCATAAGCTTGACACATTTTTGACAATAAGGCCAATGGCAAAGATTGAAGCTATCAAATACACCACTTTGCATTTGGAGGGAGTATCACATGATTGGTGGTACCATGGTATGGTAACACTTCAGCATAATTAGGTGATAGGGTACTAGGACTTTGTGGATAGGTTGGTTGAAAGATTTAATAAGAAAGATCCAGAGGTTTATTTTTGAGAATTACCACAGCTGAAACAAACAGGAAACTTGGAGTATTTCATTGGTGAATTTCAGTGGTTGGCAGTCATGGTGCCAAACATTTAAACTGTAGATTGATAGTTCTTTTCATTGAAGGCCTATCTAAAACATTGAGAGATTGGATAAAAGCATTTGATCTCATTTCTTTATAGGAAGCTATGAAAAAGGCAAGAAGTATGGAACATGCAATTCCAACAAACAAATTTTAGTCCAAAGGAGCATCTTCTAGTAAGGATAACAAACCATTTTATAAAAAACTAGAGAGGACTGATTTAAAAAATGATTCTAAATACAAAACTCTAGCACCTTTTGATAGGGAAACATTAAATGATTTGAGAAATAAAAAATTATATTTCTACTATAAGGGACCCTATGATGCAAACCATCATTTTTTGCGGGGATTTGAGGTCAAAGGTAAGGAGAACTTAGTTTGCAAACTGAAGAAAAGTTTATATGGCTTAAAGCAAGCACCTCAGCAATGGTATCTAAAGTTTGCCAATTCTATGCATGAGCATGGATAAAATAGGTGTCATTCAAATCATTGTGTTTATTTTAAGAGGTTGGATGATGACAACTACATTATTTTATGTTTATATGTTGATGATATGCTTGTAGCTAGGTCTCACATGGATCATATTAAGGGGCTGAAATGCCAGTTAGCACTGTATATGAGCAAAGTTAGTATGCCAATAGAAACCAAATTTAAATAAAGCTTCTACAAACTAAACAAAATTCATAAACTTCAAGATAGACTAAGATGAACTCTCAATTGAGAATATGAGCCATTAATGGACTCTCTCAATAAGAAGCTCTCTTGTTGAGTAGCTTTATCTAAATGGATAGGATGTATGCTCAATATGCTTCCAAAGGCTTCAATGGATGATTGTGGATTTTTAGTGTGGATAGATGGCTTTAGTATGGATTTGGCTCTCAAAATAGCATTATAACTTTACTTCATGGATTGTGTTAAAATGGCTTGGGAGAGGATTCCTTAAATAGGCAAAGGGCTTGAGGGATCAAGGGTTAAGATGCAAGGATGGGAAAAAGCTCATGGAGGGCTCAGATTGCATGAGAGGAGAGCACATGGATTGTGCTTCCTTACGACCAATCAGGGAGTGACACATGTCACAAGGTGAGAGGATGGAGGAAAGGGGAAGGATGAGTCAAAAAAGGAGGCTCAAGGGATAAAATCTTCATAAAGACCCTCATAATGGCTTGTAAGAGCAATAAAAGGGCTTGGAAGAGTCATTTATGGCCTAGTGGGCTTCATAAAGTTTTATGGTTGAGATATTTTGAGGGAGATGAGAGCAATTTCAACTTGGACTTGATTAGGAGTGTTTTAAGCTTGCTTAGGCTTGTGCAAATGATTAGAGGATGGATTAGGATGGTTTAGGATTAGCTTAGGGATAGGCAAGTGGATGGCATTTAATGAGGGTGGGTGAAGGAGGAGATATTTGTTAACTTTGGCTTGGGTTAGTAATTCTTAACCCATGTTTAGGGAATGTGACAAGGTTAGGAGGGGATTAGGATTAGGTTTAAAGACATCTTCTAGAAGAGTCTAGACTTTGGATGAGGATAAAGACTTTCTAGAATAGTCTAGAATTTCCTAAGATGAGGATGAAGACTTTCTAGAAGAGTCTAGAACTTCTTAGGATGAGGATAAATTAGATTTTTAGGAAATAAATAAAGTTTTATTTATTTCAAGGGTTTGGGTTGAGGAGATATTTATTAAAACTTTTTTAATAAACATGAGGATTAATATTTAATCTTAATTAAATATTTTGAGTTGGGATTAGGGGTAGCAAATGATGAGATTAGCCTTTAATCGAAATTAAAGAAGGATTAGAAGATTTTGGAAGAGGTTATTGATCTTAAGGAAATTGGCCAACTTTTGGGTAAAAAATAATTTATTTATTTATTTTGGGTTTTTTGGTTAATTTATTAATTAAATAATTAATAAATAAGGAAATAATGTTTAAATAAGATTTAAACATTTTTGGGAGGGATTCCTTAATTAAATATTTTTAATTAAGATAAAGGGATTTAATGGCATAAAAATAAATAAATTAATTAAATAAATAATTAATTAATAAATGATGATGTCATCAGAACTTTTTTAGAAAATAAAAATACTTTATTTTCTAAAGAATTTTTGGTCAATTTATTAATTAAATAATTAAGAAATAAGGAAATAATGTTTAAATAAGATTTAAACATTTTTGGGAGGGATTCCTTAATTAAATATTTTTAATTAAGATAAAGGGATTTAATGGCATAAAAATAAATAAATTAATTAAATAAATAAATAATTAATAAATGATGATGTCATTAGGACTTTTTCAGAAAATAAAAATACTTTATTTTCTAAAAGATTTTTAGGTGTTTACAAGCACATGTATTTGTTATGAAGGATTTGTGGGTAGCAAAACAAATCCTTGGTATGAAGATTTGTAGAGATAGGAAGAATAAGAAATTGACACTATCTCAGGCTAAATATGTTGAGAAGATGTTGCAACGTTTCTCTATGGAGAATGCTAAAGCTATTAGCACAACTTTACCTAGTCATTTGAAGTTGACTAAGGAGATGTGTCCCAAGACACAAAAAGAGGAGGATAAGATGTCCAAGGTACCCTATTCTTTAGCTATAAGAAGCTTGATGTATGCTATGGTATGTACAAGGCCAAATATTGCACATGCAGTGGGAGTTGTTAGCAGGTATATGAGTCATCTAGGAATTGACCATTAGAATGTAGTCAAATGGATTCTCAGATATTTGAGAGCCACATCCAGTAAGTATTTACACTTTGGGGGCTCTACTACTGATTTATAGGGCTATGTTGACTCAAATTTGGTAGGGGATATTAATTCCAAGTGGAGTACTATAGGTTATGTCTTTACTATTGGTGGGGTAGCTATGAGCTGGGTTTCTCAGTTATAGAAGGTTAATGCTTTATCTACTATACAGGTAAAGTATGTAGCTACTCCAAAGGTAGCCAAGGAGATGATATGGCATCAATTCTTCTTAGAAGAATTGGGATACCCTCAGAAGAATAATTATTTGTTTACCGATAGTCAGAGTGCCATTCATCTTGCAAAGAATTCAGCTCTACATTCAAAGACCAAACACATACACTTGCAGTACCATTTCATTCAGTTAGTTTTGGAGGATGGACAATTAAAGGTGGACAAGATACATACAGATGACAATTCAACATATATGTTTACAAAGGTAGTCACAAGGAAGAAGTTGAACTCCTCTTTAGCTTCGGTTGGTCTTCTAGACTGAGTATGACTAAAAGAACAATAGACTACAAGGTGGTTTGATCTAGTGGGATCCTCATGGAGTAGTGGCATAGCTACAAGATCAGTCTCCAAGTGGGAGATTTTTGTTTAGTGTGGAGCTTGATCAGTCCCCAAGTGGGAGATTGTTAGATTGTGGTGACTGATCAGGAAAGTACTGTACATACTTCATAAAAAAAATTGGCTCTATTTTATCAAGATTTTGGGCTGACATGTAATAATTAATAATCACCCTAAAGTGGTAAAAATACTTGTATAAAAGAGCTTAGGGTTAGGGATTGTTATATATATATATATATATATATATATATATATAGTGCTAATGCAAAAATTGGTTCTTGTGATAGTATTGAGCTGTAAGGGATTATGGATTGTAATCAGGTTGTAATCACTGGATCGTAATAATATCAGACTTGCTATTTGGCAAACATAGCCCAGGGATTGAGTGAACCACGTTAAATCTTGATGTCTTGTGTTCTTTTCTGTGTGATCTATTATTTTCTGATATTGGTTATATTTACATGTAATTGTTATTCCTATCTGTGGTTTAATCCTAACATAATTGTTATTAGATCTCTAATAAATGACTCACTTGTATAATCAACCATGGCTATCATAGATATTATTAATGTGTTATTATATACTTTTTAGTTGTAATAGAATAATATTATTTTTAATTTAGCTTCCAATTTTAAATCTAATTGTATATTATTTTTAATTATACTTAAAGGTTGAATTTGTATGTTGATAAGCTTCAATGTAAAATTATCGAACTATTTTTTTCTTACATTTTTAAAAATATTTTTCAAAAATAAATCTTATATATTTTAAGTTAAATAAACATAAGAAATCTATGTCTTAATAGATTATCTTTTTTTTTAACAAAATTTAATTTATGATATTGTTATTAGGATTTATTTGTGTAAATATGGATCAATGAGTTTGACTCAAAAACCACTTATAGCAGTATCATAATTTGACTTGTTGTGGAAAATATCTCCTACTTATCAAAATTTAATTTGTTTAAATTTAGGTAACATGTGCGATATTGTTGATTTGACTTGTGGAAAATATCTCCTACATATCAAAATTCAATTTGTTTAAATTGATTAAGCTAACATGTGAGATATTTCTATTTGAATTGCATTGTTAAATATCTAAGTCTCCAACTTTATAGTTTATTATATCTAAGTAACTATCATCATTTGGATGTGTGGCAATTTATGTATCATAACTTTTATTTGATTTATTAGATGTAACATATCTAGGGTTTGTGTGTGCTTATAAAGTAGAATGATTTGGTCATCTGGAGCCATTGGTCAAGACAACTCCTTTGTATATAGCTATAGTTTTACTATCTGTGGACTCGTAAAATGAAAAATATAAGACAAATCTGAAAATTATGAACAAAAAATATAAAATATTAGAAAAGCTCTCTCTAAATAACCTCACAAGTATGGATTGTGTTATGTCCTTAAGGATGAGATGCTTATATATTTTTGTACAACATGAATTTATATAAATTTTTTCTATTAATTTTCTTGTCATTCTCTTCTTTGAGATTAGAGATTAGTTATCCTTTATGATAAATTATATGAGCTATAAAAATATGTGTTACTTTCATTTTTTGAATAGTCATCATTCTTCCCAAATTGATGAAAAAAAAAACCACAAAAAATCTTCTCCACAACCGCAGTGCTTTAATATTAATACACAGTTCTTGACTCACAAGTGATCTACCCCACAGGCGTAATATTGATCTTGAGACACATGGGTGAATTGAAACTATCGTCTCCTGAGCTTTAACAAGCATATTCATTGTTCTATGCTATATTATATTTTCCCTATGGATTCCTACCTTTATGGACCACATATTTTGTCAAACCAATGGCGTGCGCACCTACTCATTCTGCCTGCCATGGGATTTATTTTACCATTTTTAGATTAATTTACTTCTAGATCTTTAGAACTTAATGACCATTATTTTTAATACACATTTTTATTTTTTAATTAATTGTTCAATATTGTGCTTAAAGTTATTTTTTATTGAATTTTTAAATATTTTTTGTATTCTTAGTTTTATGAGCTTTCATTGTTGTGAACATTATATGTCAATGCAACTATATTTATAGGGTCTATGGTATCTAAAATGTTTTTGAATTAAAAGTAGCCAAAACTAGGTGGCTGACCCATTAATAATCAAATTGGTCAACAACCAACAGATAACCATAAACCAAAACTACTCCCTACCACTTAATAAAACAAAAACATGGTTTAGAACCATAATTACAAGAGTATCATAAGGCCTAACATACATACTGGTGGTATTAAAACTAGTAAAGCTACAAAAATATATAAACAAAGGCATGCCAACCTTAAACCCCTTCCAGTTCAATAACCAACAAATTAGTAACATAAAAAAAAAGAGAGAACCATTAAGGCTTCTTAGCCTCCTTCCTCCCTAGGAGGATGTTAGCCCAGTTTTCCATAAGAAAGTCAAACAACATTTTTGTATCCTCCTTTGGTAGGTCTCCCTTTGAGTCCTTAAGTAGGTTCAGTGTGGTGGTAGCTGCATGTGTCACTTTGGCAGTGAACTCTGTTAGTAGGTTCATTCTCTCCTCTAGCTCATGAATTCTTTCCCACACCTCTCTACCAGCCTTCTTTGTGATCTCTACATTGACCTCCTATATTTCACCAGGATAACCATCCACCTGCATCATAGTAACTTCTTGCACAATTGGGGGTTAAAATTGTCCTTGGAAAAAGCCTTAACAAGGGAGGAAATCATTATGGGGGAGGGCACTCTATCCACCGTATTAGGGAACTAATCCCTCATTAAGTCCACACACCCTAGCTCAATGGTTGCTAAAAGATATGACACCTCCTTTCTCTCCTTCAATCCCTCATCCGAGCCAGACTGAGAAGAATCTTAGATCTCCTCATCCTCCTCCATTCTACCTTCCCCAAAAGTCGATGCCTTCTCTTTCATTCTCCATTTGGGACAACTTGAGTCTTCAAAATCTGTCTCCTCTTGCAAGGCCCCTGCTTTTAGTTTCTGTTACCACATTTTGTTACCACGTTTTGTTTGCCCCGCCAAGTTTCAAAATTTGAATGTTACCCCGCCCAACGGTCACCTCCCCGATTACTAATATTTTAATACCCACGAAGATATCAAAATTACCTAAGTTCTGAACCTTATGATATTTTTATTCCTCGCAAATTCTCTGCCGTCATATCAGGGCCGATCAATGGTCGTTGTCATCTCAATATGATGAAGTTGTAAAAGGGTTACTATAGCGACGTAGCGACAGGGTGCCACATGTCTGGTGGGTCCAACTTGCAGGGCAGAGGATGGCGCAGGTTGGAAAAGTTTTGTCGTAGGTCACAAATGTTCTGTGACATCATAGGCGCTATGTCACTATCACGCGTTGGCCCAAAAATTTCCATGGAAACATAGCACCCGTCAAAAAAGGTGTGTCAACGACAGTGAGTCAGCATGTTCGGCGGCAAGGTTTGGCGGGCCGAAGAAGATAGCGGTGAGGTTTCAGGCAAGCGGTTGGGTTACGTCAAGTACTTCATCTGCCTAGTTGGTAGAGTTCAATGTCATGATGACAAATCAGAGGGAGCCACGTGCGCCAGATCTTCAGTTCAGCCAACATAGTGAAGAGGCGAGTCTTTATGATCGTTAGATCTACAGAGATCTATGGCTGGTGCTATCTCACCATTAGAAACTGCTCAGGAGATAACATTGGCGATGTAGCGATAGGGCGCCACGTGTCCTGGTGGGACTGTATTTCATCCTGCTAGCACAATAGGGATCAAATGATCGACATACCAACAAGGAAGTGCCACATGTACCACAGGCCCAGCGAATTATGAGGGAGGAAGGTTGCAGTAAGGTGGGTCTTCGTGGCCATTAGATTAGAGAAGATCAATGAATGTCACCATATCGCCATGGTGAAGATGTGCAATCTTTACCATAGTGATGTAGCGACAGGTCACCACGTGTCAGTGGGGCCAAGTCTTGCCAGGGTGCGGTCACTGAGGTATTGCCAGGTATCGATTGGATACAACAAGGTTGCAGAGGTGGTGCCAAATATAATGGGCCCGGGGTAAGAATAGTATGGAGTATGATGAGTCTTCATGATTGTTGGATCTAGGCTGATCGATGGTCATCGCCACCTCGCTATGGGTAAGTTGCTTGAGGTTTATGTTGGTGACACAATGCCTTGTTGAAGCGTGTCTCACTGGCCTGGTCAGAAAGGACGTTTGGTGGCTGGCGGTTAATGTAATCGTTACAGTTAATATGAATATCTGCAAGGGTGGCACGGTTAGTTCAATGACAAAAGGTCAACCACGAAAGACTTCCCCAGGTGGCAGAGCAAAGAAAGGTTATTGGCACGCATGACCCAGCTGGCTCGTATAGCCTGTTTGACTTGCTTCAACCTTGTTGATTCACGAACTAGGAAGCAAAAATGATCAAGGTTATCTAGCGATTTGATCTTCACAATTAATTCTGACCTACCTAAAATGAATGCAAGGCATAGGGAAACACTCCACCATCTCAGTCAATCCATCTATTGTGTCAAGATCATTCATTGGCGCTGCTTCTGTCTACTCGAGGCATTATTTTAGTTGAATATCTGGTTTTGTACTTTAGAACCATGCTCGAGTGTGATCTTTGATCGGATATTTTGGGGTTCAATGGTAGTAGTTGAGGAGTTAATGCAGAATCATTTCCCTCAGTTATGCTTGAACTATAAAGGCAATTTTGTAATCTTTTCCAAGGGTTGACTCTTTCTGATTTCTCTGATATTGCTCTGCAACTCTCAGTGTAACATTCCCTGTACCTTTGAATCGAATGATTCTCTATTTTATCCCTTTCAGCCATTGATGTGTTTGTGCATCCCTTTTGCCTCTCATTGGTGTATTGTCGAGATCTATAACCTGCATACTGTATCTGTTTCTTGCCTACTGGATAATATATAAGTGAGATTCCTCTTTCCTTGTGTTATTCAGTTGTGCTTCTTGATCTGCATGAGGTTATTAGATCAAAACAAGCCTATATGTATATATCCTTAGTTTCATTATGGTTCAATAGTGCATATATGGGCAGAAATGGGTCTGAACACTCTATTTTGGTGCATCACCTCCATAGTTTAGGTAGGGTAGAGTTGTTTTCTACATCTCCTTCTTCCCCTTTTCCTTTCGAGAGTAGTTAGGTGCGCCCTGATAGTAAGAGGAAGCCGGCCTTCCCCGGAGACTCAACCTCGCAGTTCAAGTCCCACAGCTTGGAGGTTGTTTCCATGTTTCACTAGGTTTTCCTCACGCATAGGCCTTGGACAAGGGTGCAAACCTAAGTGACAACAATTTTTGGCATGCCCGGTGGGACAATCCTATTGAAGATTTAAAGTCTACTAGTGTTAAAGAAGGAAGAATTTTAGAGATTAATACTGAAGAGGTAGTGCTAGCTTCAGTATTCAAGCCTTCAAGAGGTTGGTCCTTCAAAGTACTTGGCGACTCTGAACATCAACAAACCTGGTTCTAGGCCAAAGTTGTAGTGATTCATGCCCAGAGCTAAAACAAGGGCATCTTCTAGAGGTAAATTTCAATATCAAGAGCTTTCCCTTTCAAATCCTATAAGAAGGAGGACTAGAATTTCATTATCACCAGTTAGGGGTGAAGAAACAATTAATATACCTGTAAGGTCTACCTCTACTACTCCTACTACTCGAACTCAGCCTAGATTGCCATCAACGCTCATTAATAGAACACTTGTTTATATGGCACAATCAAGAGTTCATGCTTTTGCCACCTTTAATGGTGGAATTCCTCTGTTGTTAGCCCAAAGACATGATATACCAGTATCTGCACTAAAAAGCATACCTGATTTTATTGGTGAGACTTCTATCTCCCCTTTAGAGCATATCCAAGAAGTAGCAAATGTCTGTAATATTCATGGTATTACAGAGGATGATGTTGCTGTCAGACTTCTAGCCTCATCTTTAAAAGGAAAAGCATTACAGTGGTATAGGGGCTTAGCTCATGGTTCTATAACTAATTGGGATGAACTAGGAGCAAGATTATGCAAACATTTTGAGGATAAGAGTGACCATTTGTCACTATTAGAGCAACTGACTACAATAAAAAGAGCCCCCCATGAGTGTATGACTGATTTTAATTATAGATTCCAAAAGACATGGGATAGAATACCTACTACAATGAAACCTACCCCTGGTAATGCCTTCTTGCATTACCTTAGAGCTTTTGACAGTGATATTGCCACTACAATCCAAACTATGGGAGGGGATACCTTGCCTAATGCTTATGAGATAGCCATAAAAGCTGAGAACATCCTAATAAAAGGAGGAAAATTGGCTCTAAGGCCCCCTATGCCTTTCTTTCCTGATGTTCCTAATCACCAACCAGCAATGGCCCCTCTTCCTACAACTTCTACATCACAAACTTTTACTCCAGTCCCTCGAGTTTCTACATCCTCAAATGGGATAGATGAGCTCAAAGAAATGCTCCAAGGTCTAGTGCTGAATATAGATAAAAGAGAGAAGAACCTGGATAAAAAATTACAAGAGCAGGGGAGGGAGTTGAAGGACCAGGGGAAGAGATTAGAGGATAGTCTCTCTATGATACAAAAGATGAGTAACAAGGTGGTGGCCTTAGAAAGGTAGCAAGCTCAAAGTGGCAAGCCTCCCCAACTGCAATATCAAGCTCCAAGTGGTGGTAGGCTTCCTAATCAGTGGAATAGCTCCTTTGATCAGGGTAGGCAAAATAGTCATGCTTCTGCTTCAAGCTCAAATCAGAACAGAGCCATAGTCCCTCAAAATAACTTGGCCCAAGATCAAGATTTTTTTCCCTTCTTGCAACTATTCTTATACCTATTGCATGTGCTAGAAGGCAGAATCTTATATGGCCCTAACTATCCAAGAACCTGCAGAAAAGAAATCATACAAGGAGGATCATCCCAAAGAGGCATCATATATTCAAGGACATGATGATTGCTCTTTTATGAATCATCAGGATGGGGAGCATTGTAATATAAACCAGGATTCCGTTTCTCATAACACAGGGAGTAGGAAGAGAGCTATGGAACATGCTGCCCCTCTTTCTCCTAAGCAGGCCTCAACTTCGAGTGCTACACCTCATATACAAGCAGCAAATGAACAAGCAAGTACTTCATAGCAGCAAGAGCAAGATCCAAGAAAGAAAGATGCAGGTGGTCCTTATGTTGCCCCACCTCAACCTCTTATAAGTGCAGCTCCCAAAGTTTCTACCAAAGTTCCTAATGCACCTTTTAGTGTGGTAGAGAAAATGAAGAAAACCAATGTGAATATCTCTATGTGGGATGATGTTGCTACCATACCAATGCAGAAGAGGATGCTGCAGCAAGAATTAGAGAAGATTGAACTCAAGGATCAACCATCTATCATGGAGAATGCCACAAGTCTAGTACAACCAGTTGGGGATGTGGAGACAAATAAAAGGGTTAGACCTCCCCCAATCTATGTTTCCTTGATTATAGGAGGCAAATTAGTCCACAATTACATGATAGATTTAGGGGCTAGTAGCTCAGTAATGCCTAGGTGTGTTGTTGATGCTTTAGGGATGAAATATGAGCCCATTGTTAGGGATGTGTTACAACTAGATGGTAGTACTATAAAAACCATAGGTATCCTTAGGAATGTGGAGATGGCCCTACATGCATGCCCCGGTTGTACTGTGATTCAAGATATATCTATTGCTGAAGTCAAGCCCTATTTTGCCATCTATCTTTCAAGAGACTTCACTGCTCAGATTGGTGGATTCATATCTGTTGATTGGTCATATATGTCATTTAAGACCAGATATGGAGCCAATGCCTCAATTAGAGCAGAACCTCAAGCCCTTCATCACACTGAATCTTACACCCCAATTTCATCAATATGAATTGCCCTATTCTAGAGATGGATGAAAATGACATAGTAAATGAGCCTGTCACTTCCATAGCAGAGATTCCTGATTTCTTCTTGGATGAGTGGGAAAATGCATATCAGTTTGAGCCTATGTCAAAAATTCTTGAGACAGGCCTTAGTACATATTGTATAATAGAGAAAGAGGCTCAAGCTCCTAATCTTGTTGGGACTAATGATGATATACATGAAATATGGAGTATGTACTTTGATGGCTCAAGGAATAGAAATGGATCAGGAGCTGGTGTTATGTTGGTCTCTCCTACACAAATAAGATACTACTTCTCCTTCAGGCTCCAATTCAGTTGCACCAATAATGTGGCTAAGTATGAATCCTTGATTCAAGGTCTCTTACTTGCCCAAAAGAGGGGAATCCAAGCCTTGAAAGTATATGGAGATAGTGACTTGGTAGTGAATTAGGTGAGAGGCCAAAATGTCACCAAAAATGGCCTACTCAAGTCTTACAAACATAGAGTCTAGGATTTGCTTGAGGGTTTCAATGCATTTAATATTCAAAGCATTCCTAAGAAAGAAAATAAACATGCTGATAGACTTGCAGCGGTGGGTGTAGCTTATGATGTACCAAAGAATCTTGAGGAGGAGAAGAAGCAACAAATTAGGGTGGTAGTGAGGCCTGCCATCCTTGACAACAACACTCATTGGCAAGTGTTTGACTCTGATGAGAAAATTGTGAGTTTCTTGCAGAATGAGGCAGAATTCTTAGATAGAAACCTGTCAAGGCTGCAAGATCAGTATGGTGATCAGATCATTCACCTTAGTTCTAACAAGTTTCCCAAGGGTCTCATTACTTTGGAGAGTGTTTTTAATTTTGATGATCAAACAAGGGGCAAAGGAATGAATCTAGCTGTAGAAAAGGATGATTATGCCCCAGTTACAATTGCTAATGGAAAATCTCTGAATATGGGGAAGGTATGTTTTGAAACTGAGCAAAAAAACTTCATTCAATTATGTCAAGAATTTAATGATGTATTTGCTTGGACATATGATGACTTAAAAGGGTTTGACCCTAGTTTGTTTCAGCATACTATAGATCTAGTTGATAAGGCCAAACCAGTAAGGCAAAAATAGAGGCCAGTGAATCCTAAGATTGAGCCCCTAATGAGAAAAGAATTTTCCAAGTTGATAGAGGCCAATATAATATTTCCTGTCAAACACTCATCATGGGTAGCTAACCTTGTCCCTGTAAGGAAGAAGAATGGGGAAATCAGATTGTGTGTGGACTTTAGGGATCTTAATCAGGCTTCTCTTAAAGATCACCATCCTCTCCCTTCCATGGAGAAAATTCTATCCAAGGTCAGTGGGTCAAGGAGATTCTCTTTTCTTGATGGATTCTCTGGTTACAACCAAGTGCTAGTTAAAGAATCCAATAGACATAAAACAACATTTACTACTAAATGGGGCACCTATGCTTACTACAACATGCCATTTGGACTAACAAATGCAAGCGCCACATTTCAGAAGGCAATGGAGATGGCCTTCAAAAAATTAATTGATAAGTTTGTTTTAGTATACCTTGATGATATAACTGTATATTCAAAAGATGTAGAAGATAATTTTGATCATCTAAGGTAGGTATTTCTAAGATGTAGAGAGTTTGGGGTTTCCCTCAACCCAGCCAAGTGTGTCTTTGCTACAAGCCAAGGAAAATTATTGGGACACATTGTATCTGAGGATGGTTTGACCATTGATCCAGAAAGAACAAAGGCAATACTTTCCCTTCCTCTTCCTAAACACAAGAAGGGGTTGCAAAGTTTCCTTGGTAGAATAAACTTTGTGAGGAGGTTTATCCCTAATCTTGCTACCATGGTGAAACCTCTTACATCAATGCTTAAGAAAGACATGGTTTTCTTATGGACCAAGGAGGGGAAGGAGAGTTTTGAAGAGATCAAGACAACCATAGCCTCAACCCCTACTCTCATGAACCCAAATTTTGAGAAAGATTTTATCCTCTACACTTTAGGTGGTGAGTTGAGTATCTCTGCTGTCTTGACTCAGACAAATGGCAAGGATGAGGAGCAGCCCATAGCTTTCTTTAGTGAAGGGCTCAAAGAATATGAAGATAAGTATAGCTTTGTTGAGAAGAAAGCCCTTGCAGTCATTAGAGCCTTGAAGAAATTCAAGCACCTCTTATCCCACAATAGGATCCATTTGTTGGTGCCCCATGCCAGTGTAAAGGATTTTCTGTTAAGCAAGGATATCAGTGAAAAGAGAGCTGGATGGATCACTAAAGTAATGGAATATGATGTTGATATTCAGATTACCAAGCTGGTAAGAGGGAGAGGATTGTGCAAAGAAATGTTATCAGGTCAGGATTCTGATGAAGAGGCTGCTATGGTATTAACAGAGCAGCAAGAGGAAGGAAATGGTAATGGCCCAAAGAGCTGGATAAATAATATGAAGAGCTTCTTATCAGGGGATGGATACCCTCACAGATTGGATAGAGCTAAAAGAAGACAATACAGATTGTAGTCCATTCCCTATGTTGTAGTTGATGGTATCCTATTAAGGAGGGATTTTAATGGGACCCTGTTGAGATGCATTGAAGAGGACCAAGCTAAAAGGATGATTAAAGAACTTCATGATGGCCCTAATGGCGGCCATTTCTCTGCGATAACAAATGCTATGAAGATCATGAGGGCTGGTTATTATTGGCCATCTCTGTTCCATGATTGTTATAGGTATGTGAGAAAATGTGAGAAATGTGCTTTCTTTTCAAGCAAACAAAGGCTTGCAGCTCTCCCCCTTCATCCTATTCAGGTGGATCAACCCTTTACCCAGTGGGGGTTGGATTTTATAGGCCCCATTAACCCTCCATCTAGTGCAAGTCATAAATGGATTTTGGCTGCTACTGATTATTTCACTAGATGGACAGAGGCAATTGCCTTGAAGGATGCCACAGAACCATCAGTGGTTGAGTTCCTCGATGGGATTGTATCTAGGTTTGGTTCTCCTTCTACTATCATCTTGGATAATGCTAAATCTTTTTTTGGAACCCAGATTTGTGCATGGGAAATGAATCACAATATCTACCTGAGCACATCATCAAATTATTATCCCTAGGGAAATGGTTTGGCTGAGTCTTCCAACAAGAATCTGATTAGAATCATGAAGAGGACAATAGAAGACAATCAGAGGGTCTGGCATAAAAAATTAAAGACTGCTCTGTGGGCTAATAGAATAACACCCAAGAGATCTATCAGGAATTCACCTTTTGTGTTGGTATATTGTAGGGAGGCTAGACTCCCAATTTCACTGGAATTCCCTTCCTTGGAGTTGGCTCATCAGCTAGAATTGATTGAAGATAGTGCCATGTCAGTAAGAATGGTAGAGCTGATGGAGCTAGAAGAAAAAAGGGATAAAGCTATGAAGACCCTGGAGTTGCATCAGCAACAGGTGAAAAGGAATTTCAACAGGAGGGCCAGGGACAAGACTTTCAAAGAGGGGGATCTAGTTCTGAAATGGGATGCTGACAGAGCAAAACCAGGAAGACATTCTAAGTTTGATGCATTGTGGAGTGGCCCTTACCTAATTGCCAGTTGCAAATAGGCTAATGCATTCCAACTGAGCAGACCCAACGGTGAAGTTCTGCCCATCCCAGTCAATGGGATTTATCTTAAAGCTTGCTTCTGATGAAGATTGTGAATCCATGTACATAGTTAGTCTAGTTCCTTTTCTGTTATTTCTTGCCTTTCAAGATGTACACATGCACAGGGTTCTCCTTTTGAGTTTCTAGCTTCCGAAGTTTTGACAGTCTCAGGTTGCAGAGGAAGTTTTGTTTTGCTTCAGTTATAGAGGCAAATCTAGGGTTTTAAATGTTTTGATTTCCTTGCAAAGAGGGGTTAGGGTTTTGCAGTTCTCAGATTTGTACCTTTCAGACCCATTTTGGACTCCATAGCCCAATGGATTGTTTACAGACACTAGTCTTATGCATCGAGTAGGCTCATGCCCCCTGTGAGTTGCCAAAATGTTACCACATTTTGTTTACTCTGCTAAGTTTCAAAATTTGAATGTTACCTCGCCCAACGGTCACCTCCGCGATTACTAATATTTTAATACCCACGAAGATATCAAAATTACCTAAGTTCTGAACCTTATGATATTTTTACGCCTCACAAGTTCTCCACCGTCAGATCAGGGCTGATCAATGGTCATCACCATCTCGCTATGATGAATTTGTGCAAGGGTTACTATAGCAACATAGCGATAGGGCACCACATGTCCAGTGGGTCCAGCTTGCAGGGCAGAGGATGGCGCGGGTCGAAAAAGTTTTATCACGGGTAGAAAATGTTCTGCGGCATCATAGGTGCTATGTTGCTATCATGCGTTGGCTCGAAAATTTCCATGGCAACATAGCGGCCGTCGAAAAAGGTGTGCCGATGACGGTGAGTCAGCATGTTTGGCGACAAGGTTTGGCAGGCCAGAGAAGATAGTGATGAGGTTTCACGCAAGCGGTTGGGTTACGTCAGGTACTTCATCTGCCCAATTGGCAGAGTTTGGTGTCACAACAGCAAATCAGAGGGAGCCACGTGCACCAGATCTTCAGTTCATCCAGCACAGTCAAGAGGTGAGTCTTTACGATCATCAGAGCTATAGAGATCTATGGCTGGTGTTATCTTGCCATCAAAAACTGCTCAGGAGATAACATCAGCGACATAGTGATAGGGTGCCACGTGTCCTGGTGGGACCATATTTCATCTCGCCAGCGTAGTAGGGATTGAATGACCAACAAACCAACAAGGAAGTGCCACATGTACCACGGGCCCAATGAATTATGAGGGAGGAAGGTTGCAGGAAGGTGGGTCTTCATGGCTGTTAGATTAGAGAAGATCAATGACTATCACCATATTGCCATGGTGAAGATGTGCGATCTTTACCATAGTGACGTAGCGACAGGTCACCACATGTCAGTGGGGCCAGGTCTCGCTAGGGTGCAGTCACTGAGGTATTGCCAGGTGTTGATTGGATACGACAAGGTTGCAGAGGTGGCACCAAATATGATGGGCCCAAGGTAAGAACAGTATGGAGTACGATAAGTCTTCATGATCGTCGAATCTAGGCTGATCGATGGTCATCGCCACCTCGCTATGGGTAAGTTGCTCGAGGTTTATGTTGGTGACAAAATGCCTTGTTGATGCATGTCTCGCTGGCCCAATCAGAAAGGATGATCGGTGGCTGGCGGTTAATGTAATCATCACAGTTAATATGAGTATCTGCAAGGGTGGCACGGTTAGTTCGATGAAGAAAGGTCAAGCACGAAAGACTTCCCCAGGTGGCAGAGCGAAAAAAGGTGATTGGCCCGCATGAACCAGCTAGCTTGTATAGCCTGTTTGACTTGCTTCAACCCTGTTGATTCATGAACCAGGGAGCAAAAATGATCAAGGTTATCTTGCAATCTGATCTTTGCAATCAATTCTGACCTACCTGAAATGAATGCAAGGCATAGGGAAACACTCCACCGTCTTAGTCGATCCATCTACTATGTTAGAATCATTCATTGGCGCTGCTTTTGTCTACTCGAGGCATTCTTTCAGTCGAATATCTAATTTTGTACTTCAGAACCATGCTCGAGTGTGATCTTTGATCGGATATTTTGGGGTTCAATGGCAGTAGTTGAGCAGTTACTGCAGAATCATTTCCCTCAGTTATGCCTGAACTATAAAGGCAATTTTGTAATCTTTTCCAAGGGTTGACTCTTTTTGATTTCTCTGATATTTCTCTACAACTCTCAGTGTAACATTCCCTGTGCCTTTGAACTGAATGATTCTCTATTTTATCCCTTTCAGCCATTGATGTGTTTGTGCATCCCTTTTGCCTCTCATTGTTGTATTGTCGAGATCTGTAACCTGCATACTGTATCTGTTTCTTGCCTACTGGATAATATATAAGTGAGATTCCTCTTTCCTTGTGTTATTCAGTTGTGCTTCTTGATTTGCATGAGGTTATTAGATCAAAACAAGCCTGTATGTATATATCCTTAGTTTCATTCTGGTTCAATAGTGCATATATGGGCAAAAATGGGTCTAAACACTCTATTTTGGTGCATCACCTCCGTAGATTAGGTAGGGTAGAGTTGTTTTCTGCATCTCATTCTTCCCCTTTTCCTTCTGAGAGTAGTTAGGTGTGCCTTGATAGTAAGAGGAAGCCAACCTTCTCCGAAGACTCAACCTCACAGTTCAAATCCCACAACTTGGAGGTTGTTTCCGTGTTTCACTAGGTTGTCCTTGCACGTAGGCCTTGGACAAGGGTACAAACCTAAGTGACAATAGTTTCCTCTTAGCATTAGACTTAGCTAACCTCCCCAACCTCCTCCTCCCCCCTCTCCCCTCCTCCTCTGACTCCACTAGTTCCTTCTCTTTCCCTTGTCCTGTCTCCCTTTTTTCCCAAAAAGAGTGGACTTTAAATCCATAGGGGACCTACTGGGCAAAGGTTTTGGGGTAGGGGCTTTGGGACACATGATCCTAAGGGGAACTAGTTTTGGTTGGGGGTTGGGATGAGCCAGAATATCAACCTCCACAATCCTAGGGGGGACTAGGGCAAGGTAGAACTGATACAATCAAAAAATTAACCCTTGATGTAAAATGGTAAAATTAACCCCTTTTCTCATTTTTTCTTTAACATCAGTAACTATATCTTCTAAATCATGCAATAGAAAGAATAGAATGGAAATTAAATCACGATGGAAAAAATGATTTTGGAGGGGAAAGTGGTAGTAATAATAGACACCATACCTCCCTTCTAGAGTTAGGTACTTCATCAACATCAAACAGACCTCATTCCATGGCTCAGGGAACTTCTCCTACATAAAACCACCTTTGTGACGATAGGTTCCTCCCCATCCAAGAAGAATCATTGCAAACTCACATCATCAGCCACCCTTGTCACCTTCTACCACTTCCTACACTTCATGGCCAAACCTGTCGCCAAAGCAATGACTTCATCTAAGATATGGAACAATATGACATTTATCCTAAGTCTATGGTCCTCCTAGGAATAAACAAATTGCATAGAATAATTTTCATCATGCTCATTAAGTGCCTCCATAAATGGTACAAAAATTCCTTCCTTTAGCATATACCACACCAACGGCTTCGTCGTAGTCTCCTCAATCATGGACAACTCAATGCACATAAGGTCACCACCCATCTCTACAAAATACCCAAAACTTCTCTTTTTCTTCAGAACTCAAACACTTGTTAAGAATCACTTCACACTTAAGCTAGAAATCCATTAGGCAAAAATAATGGCCATTATTATTAGTAATTATATTAGTGTCCTTAGTAGAAATTAATGTCACATGTCAAATGCCTCTATCTTCCTCCCAATCTCTTCCATCATTCCCAATATACACTAACCATTTAAATTCGAATCTTTTTTCTACTTGATGTATGAGCACATGCATAGGAAAATCATTAAAAACCTTTCTTCTCAAACTTCAAAAATCTTTCTTTTTTGAGCCATGTGAATTTATTATTGCCATTACCATCTCCTTCAATCCTAGAAATCTATCCTTCCTAGCTTTGTCCTTTCTACCAAATCAACAATATGATACAAAATTTTAAAATATCTCTCCAGCTAGGATTCATTATTCTTTATTTCTTGACTCACTAAATCTCTTACCAAATTTGGAGAGGTATTAAATTCCCTCTAACATCTTAGTCCTTTCATCTTTAGGCCTAATGTTGCCATACCATCTACCACACTATTTCCCTCCCAAAATATATGAGTCAAATCAAACCTATTAAAATTGGCTAATATGTGTTTGATGTCTTCTATCACACATTTTATGGCCCATCCTTCTCTTATATTACCTTTGATAGTTTCTATGATAATTTTGGAATCACCTTCAATTTCCACATTTCTCCATCCCACGCTCATCACCAATTTTAAACCCCAATATAGAGCCATCACCTTGATGGTATTGTTAGAAACTTTTTTTAGTTGTCTAAAATATGCCAATAGCATCCTTCCCTTGCTATCCCTAACCATTCCTCCTCCTGCAAAGCCTTCCTTCCTAGCAACACCATCAAAATTAAGCTTTACCCAATTCATAGACAAAGGTTCCCATCTAGTCCTTTTCCTAGCCAACAAGTTGGATTTATCAATCTCCATTATCCCCTCTTCTAGTTTCTAGCCCCTGGCCACTCTAACCTCCAACACTCCTGGGGGGAATACCAATTTTCTGCACTTGCTGCAACTCATATTCTCTACCATAATTTTATATATCTTTTCCACCAAAACTTCCACCTCTCTCTTCATTCCTAAACACCCTATGATTTCTCTCCTTCTAGATACTCCAACATACAGGGGGGGGTGATAACCTTCCACAACTTGACAAGGAGGGGGTGAATAAAGGGGCCTTGCCAATTCTCCACAAATTGCACTGGATCCTTATTAAGCACCCAATCCACCTCCAGCTTCTATAAAAGCCTCCCCCAAACATTAGAAGCATACCTATAGTGCAGGAAAACATGGGAAATATTCTTCTCCTCCCTCTTACACAAGTAGCATCTATTTGACAATTGGAAACCTTGTTTCATAAAGTTGTCTATAGTGAGTATTTTCCCATGGATAGTGGTCCACCATAATATATTAATCTTAGTTATTAGATAATTAAACCATATATTCACCCAATGATTGGGTTCCAAAATTTTATCAAACATTCATTTATAGGTAGACTTAATAGAGAACTCCTTTATCAGAGTGGCCTTCCAAATGAATTCATCATTTTGACCCCTTCTCGAGATCTTGTACCCTTCTAGCAGAATATTTAGCTCTTCTATTAGGTCCCCTCAAACTATAGCATTATGTTGTAGCTTGAACTTCTTCCACTTCCTCTCCAGGAAAATAAAATCAGCTACCATTCGTCCCCTACTCTTGAAGGTGATTCTAAAGAGGTCCAAACTTTTTTTTATTTAACAATTTATCTATAAGCCATAGATCCTCCCAGAAGATAATCTAATTTCCATTTCCTACCAACCACCTTACACATTCTTTCAAAATGGTTATGTTCTTCACAATGTATCCCCATATCTTAGATCCCTTAGGGAGATCATTTCTCTAGGTGTAGTGAGAGAACATCAGATTCAAGATACTTAGCCTTCATAATATTGCACCTATTGGATTCCTCCATCAGGTTCCACCCCATCTTGGTGAGAAGTGCATTATTCAAATCAACTATCTTCCTCACTCCCAAACCTCCTCTACTTGGTTTACAAACAATATCCCAATTAACTAGACTTAGCCTTACCTTCTCACTTCCTCCTAACCAAATGAAATTATGTTGAATTTTCTCCAATTTATCTGCCATACTCTAAGTAAATTTAAACAGCAATAGGAAGTACATAGGTAACCCTTGGAGGGAGGAAATCAAAAGTTGAAGCTTTCCCACACTACTCAAAGTTTTACCTTTCCATCCAATCAACTTCTTTTTCCATCCTTTCCAGAATGTAATTCCAAAAGGTGTTACTTACATCCTTCACAGTCAAGGGGAGACCCATATAAGTGTTAGGTAACTCTACAGTATTATGCCCTACAATAGTTACAATCCTATGCTTTATATTAGGGAGGGTGTTAAAAAATAAAATTTTACTTTTATCCAAGTCAATTTTCTATCTTACATTAGCTGCATATATCTCCAACACTAACTTCTAAGCTCTAGCTTCTCCCACTAAGGACTTGGGCCCACTTAGGAAGGTGTCATCCACAAACTATTGTATCACCTTGGGTGGAAGCATGGATGTAGGTCTAATGCCTTTAATCACCCCCCTTCCATATTTCTCAAGAACGCTCTACCTAGAACTTTAAAAACCATGATAAATGAATAGGGAGAGATAGGGTCACCCTATCTTACTCCCTTTTCCTTGCCAAAATTTCCCCAAGATGAACCATTCACCATCACTGAGTAGTTGACAGTTTCCACCATCAATTTCACCATCCTTATAATTTTTTGACTAAAACCAATCTTACCCATGACTTCATATAGGAAAAAATAATTAATCCTATCATAGGCTTTAGAGATGTCGACTTTCAGAGCCATACACAAATTACCACTTTTCTCCATTGAGTGCAAAACTTCATGAGTTGTTATGGTAGCATCAAGGATTTGATGACCTAGGAAAAACCCATTCTAGGTTTTCCTAATGAATTTATGTAGAATTGGTTTTAATTTGTTCACCAAGATTTTCGAGAAAATCTTATAAGTACTATTATAGAGGCTGATCGGCCTAAAATTGGACAAGACCTCTAGGTCTTTTGTAGTGCCTACCCTCATTCACATCTTTTCTGGATATATTGTTGCTATTATTATCAGACTATGATGGACTAGTTTTATGTTGATGGATTAGTGGTATTGTTTTGACACTATCAGACATTATGTTATGGATTCAGTGGTTATATGATGTGATCATTTAGACTTTATGTTTCATGCATATATGATGATCATTCTATTATTTTTATTTATTATTGACGATTAGATGGATGGATTATTATCTTATGTGTTTTATTATGGATACTTACCCCATACTTGCATGTGTATGGTGTGCGTGTTTTCTTATTGTATGGCATTTTTGATGTGGTTAAGGAAGGGAGTTGTAGTCACCTGCTTAGTTAGGATGTACACGATGCACCACTTCCTACCATTGTCTGTTTAGCTTAGCATTATATATATTGTATGTACATGCATGGTTTTTTTGCAGGTCGCAGGTACCGGGTATTGACTTCCCTGAATTGCCAGGATGAGCGTACCCTATTATATTATCTCAATGATAAGAGAAGGGAGATAAATTCTCAAGTCCAAATCCCAAACCTTTAAGCCAATTTTCCTAGTGAGGTAGGGCAAGTATCTGGATATTTTACCCACCGAATGTGTCAGATGACATGATTCATGATTTTTAATCCTTTAGATTGATTTTGAGTGATTTGCTCTATGATGGGTTTTCATATTTTATCTTGGAGGTCTATGGTGAATTTTATATTAATTAAGTCTTAATAAATAGATTTAATTAATAAATTAAATATTTGAGGAAATTAATATAAAATATCATGTTATTTGATATTTTGAATTATTGAGGAAAAAGAAAATAAATAAAAGAGAATTAGAAATTTATAATTTATAATAATTATAAAATAATAATAAAAGTAATAAATAAATAAAATAATAAAAGTTACAAAAATTAAAATGAAAGTTATAAAGATTAAAATGGAAGTTATAAATATTTAAATAGAAATTATATAAAAAGTGAATTGGAGTTATAAGCTTGCATGGGAGTTAACACACTTTTCTATTTCTCATGTGTCAAAAACATGGGGGTTAGTGCATCAATTAAGCACATGGTGTCTACAACCCTATGGCTCATCTTGAAGGTTGGAAAAGACCCATGCTTAGTTGGTGACACCTTCCAGCTATTTCTAGAAGCATTCTAGATGTTTCTTGAAAACTCTTTATATTCAGGCATTCTTAGAAGCTTACACATAGCGTTTGGAGTGCAATTGGAGCATTGGAGGACTTGAGAATTCTGAAGAAGGGAGGAGCTTGCTCTGCGGATTTTCTAAGGAAGAGCGATTTAGTATTAGAATTTGGGTAGATTCTTGTGATTTTATTTATGCTATTTCCTCATCACCCATTCCTTGTCTTCTTCGTGTCTTCCATATGTCTTCTGAGAAGTTTCATATTTTTTATGCATTCTCAATATGGGTAAATTAATTTATTTGAGAATTTTATATGCATAGAACACGGGGCTAGGGTTGAGATTCATAGTCAAACCCATTAGAGTAATCATTGAAATTTTTTTGAGATCAATGGTTTATAAGAAAAATCCGAAGATTGAAATTTATATATATACCTTGTGCACACACACACACACACACACACACACACACATATATGCAATTATATATATATATATATACATATATATACATATATATATATACATATATATACATATATATATATACATATATATACACATATATATATATACATATATATATACATATATATACATATATATATATATATACATATATACATATATATACATATATATATATATATACATATACATATTTATACCTTCATATATATATATATATACATATATATTTATTTAATTTAAAATCAAAATCACAAATAATACCCAGCGACTAAAATCGCTATGTGATTTAAAAAAAATATAATATGCATTGTAGGGGGGGTGGGTGTACTCTCACCCTTCCCCGTACCACCACTGTTCATGATAGAGGTTATTAGCACAGGGGCTTAAATCTTTTTCAGTCAAGTTTGGGTGGGGCAGGTTTACCCTAACCCCGTACCCATTTACCTTTTCTTATGGTAGCAGTCGGAGCCGTATGTGCTACGGTGAGGTCTATGTATGCGGGCCGCACGGCCTGTGAAAGGTAACAATGAATTAATCACTAAGAAAATTATCACCGCTGTTGTCATATGTGAAATGCATGTTTTATATGTTTCTTTCCATATTATATGACTTCAATCGAATTTGTGTGATTCAATTTTTATATTTCTTTTTTTTATAAAATGCGATAATAATAATTATTTATATATTTATATAAGTATGTATATATATATATATATATATATATATATATATATTTATATATAAATAAATATATATATGTATATATGTAGTATGTAAATATGTATTATTTTTAGTAAATTTGAATTATTATTATTTGATAAAAGATTTAAGGGCTCATCTTTTATATTGATTAATTATTTTATAATATTATAATTTAACTATTAAGATTTAATTAATAGTTTTAAATTATAAAATATATATAGATGAAATTTGGTTGGTAGTTGATGGGGAACGATTTCAACAAATATTATAATTGGAAAATAGGTTTTTAGATTTAAGAAGGAAAACCTTTATCCATCCAAAATAATACATGAGTAGATAAAACATGAAATTTCTCCCCTTAGCAGGGAAACGTAAAAACTGAAAACCTCCACACTTTATTCAATGATGTAATTTAACAAAAACCAAAACATGTGTTTGCATTGTGAATTCTTTATGCTATTGTTTTGGGTTTTGGGTTGACTAGTGTTGACCAGTATAGGACGTCTACCAGAGGCTTGGGGGTTATGTGATTGTGATGTCATGATGATGTTTTAATCTCGATCTTTATAAACCCAACCATGGTTATGTGATGGAATGCTCTATGTATTGGTTGTGATTATTGATTGTTATAGTTGAGATTCTTATGTATGCGATACTTGACTTAACCATTATTTTTGGTCATCAATCAGTTAACCTTGGTTATTTTCTAGTCACCATGATGGGACTGAAATGTAGATTTATTCTTGATGATGTCATGATGTGACATGTTTGACTCAACCATTTTTGGAGTCTTCGATCAGTATGATTGAGATATATATTTTGGTTATTGAGATCCATTAGATACTTTTGATTATCAATAATGCTTCAGTTGCCAATAGAGAGCTGTTGTGATCATGATTTTCTATGGATGTTTGCTCATGGAGATTTGATGCTTTTATGCATATTTGATGATTTTATTATGGATTATCTTTTGTGATTTTGAGATTTATGATTCCATGAGCGTTAGGGTAGGATATCTGCATGTAGTGACGGGAAGTGGCTTGCAATGGGGCCGAGGCCCTAAGAGGCTGCCAGGGTAACTCATTGTAAGTTGGATTAATAAGTGATAACATTCACACCTAATACTAACTGAATGAACCTAAAAAGATAAGTGTTTTGTTCTCACCCATGCCTTGAGTGTTTGTACAGGCTAGGATGGGAGTAGTGAGATGCATGGTTGCGACCTTGCATTCTGTAGTATGCCTCCTCAGTATGAGAGGATACTAGTGGCCGCATGAAATCAGTATGGACCTGTGGAGTTTAGCTAACTACTAGGGTAACTTGTATGTGATAATTGCGATGACACTTTCTCGCTTGCATAGTAGGTTCCTACATGTCATTGTGTGCCTCTGGGAATTAGATGTCAAATTTTTTGTTTGGAACCTTTGAGTTAGTATACTTTTAGGATTCCTAGACTTATGGAGATTTGTGCTAAGTGGTTTTGATAGCCTGTTTGGGACTTGAGATTATCTCCTTAGCACAGTGGGAGTGGACCACCTAGGTACCACGCGGTCGGGTGGTAGTGTATTTTCCACTCTTATCATTTTGAGGTTCATTGAGACATCGTGGCTGATGCGTCCTTCATGATGGTGGATATGTATCCTTTTTCATTGATGATTAGCATATGTTAGATGATGTTATCTTATGCTTGCATTAATTTCTACATATGATGTTGTATATGTTAGGAGTGACATTCCTACTATGTTAGTACTGATGATCTCTTCAGTAATTTGGAATGTTACGCATGGAGGGATGGCTAGGATCCACGATGGTCTAATGATGCTATTAATGGTTGGGAGGAACCGTGCACTTAGTTTATTATGTTTGATCATTATGATGGATGTATATGTTTTCTATGATGATGTATCATGTGTACCATGTGATTATCTCTACTTTGATGTATCATGGATTAGAATAGGATGATGTACCTTATTCTATGTATGTATATTCTTTTGAGGTTGTCATACCTTGTGACATGTACAGTGGATTGTTGGAAATATTCAAGATATGACAAGTTACTGAGAGGGGAGGGGTGAATCAGTAACTTTTAAAATTTCAAACAATAAAACTGCATACTGATATATTCACCATTCATCCAAGTAACCTACTGTAAGCATGAAACAAAATCATTTGCAACACTTGAACACACAGATTTGGTGACCTAGAAACCTTCCAAATAGAAAGTAAAACTGGGGTGGGGATGAAACCCACAAAGCTTCGTTACTGCAGTATGAAGTTGGCCGGTTAAGGCTTACAATGACCACTTCTAGTGATCTGCCCTGTTAGGAGCACAAAGGATTGCTAGATCCACCTTGTTAGAGGATTTACAAACATACAATAAAGTATGCACTCTGTTAGGAGATTTACAAAAGACTGTTAAGTCTACCTTGTTAAAGGATTTACAAAAACTGATTCACCTATTAGAATGAAATAGTGGATCTGATTACAACTGATTGCTGATAAGATCCGCTATGCTCTGATTCACCTTGATGTGATAGATAAAACTTTTCTGCTCCAAAACTTGACCTTGCTGAATACCTTCACAACTCAGCACACATACTTTCGCACACATGTATTTCTTTCACACTTTCACATTTTCATTCATTACCATTACATTTGAATGATACAATACATTGCATATATATACCATCCAAATAAACAATACATGCAAGGTCGGCCAAAACAAAAAGTGCAAATCTCTATACAAAGTCGGCCCAAGGTAAAAACTCGGGTTCACTGAACTGACTCGGTGTCCTTCTGATACTCGGCATCCACTGCGTTACTCGGCATCATCATGCACTCAGTAGAAGTGAAGGCACGGTCCATACTAAACACTTCGAGTAGTTCTAAACTCGGTAACCACTGGAGACTCGGTAGAAGAGATGTCACTTGGTGAACACTTCTATCTGAACTGTAGCTCGGTGATCAAAGGAAACACTCGATAGAACCTTGTGACTCGGTGATAGTTAGTTTCCTTGATAACCGTCTGAGCTCGGTAAAATTAATTTCCTTGATAACCTCAGGAGCTCGGTTATCACGAAGTTCTTGGTCAATACTAAGTACATCTTTACTCGGTCAAAACTGATTCCTTTCTTTACCTCAAACACTCGGTAAACACTGGCTGCTTTGTTCACCTCGATCACTCGGTAAACACTGACTTCTTTGTTCACCTTGATCACTCGGTAAACACTGAGAACAAGGTAAAGCTTGGCTTACAAAGGAATGTCCGGTGAGAGCTCGATAAGCATTCAGAATCCAATAAGTGTTGTAACTAATGACAAAAATGTATCATAATGCCAACAGATTGAGTATTTGAAATGTAATGTATAACATTGGACTTATTATTATTGTTTCATTGCCTTGGGTCTACTGGCTCATTTACCAGTGCTTCAATGATATCCCTTGTTTCATCAATATTTACCTCATATGGAAGAGGTTTCACCCATGCAACTCGGGGTCTAACTGCCTGTATGTACACCTTGTCAGTGTCAACCATAAAACATACGTCATCTTTATATTCTTCAACAAGCCTAGGAGGAATTCTGAATCGGTTATTCATCCTCTCCTTAAAGTCTTCAAAATAGTTATCCATGATACTATCAAAATTTTCTCCCATCTCTGCTATAAACTCTTTAATTTGATACAAAATTGGGACATCTTTTCTCCATTCTACGGTTCCCTTTGATGGAAAGAATTTTTGTACATAAAATAGTAAACATATTAACAGAGATCCAAATTTACAGGGGTTATTCTTCGATGTCCTTATACTGTCATGTTCTTGTTTAACTGCTTCAACATTACTTCTGACAGATCAAACTCAAGATTCTTCTTTACAATTTTCAGGGCCAAATCCACAGCTTCACACGGTACACTATTTAACCTGCTGGAACTATATAACTTATATGCAATAATATGTATGCCAAATCTGTTACAGTGTTAACCTTCAAACCTCTACCATCCCACTCGGCTAGGGTTTGCCTCTGTAACTCATCCCGTCCTAGGGTTTTGGTGGTTTTGGCTTTGCTGAGCATCGAGAGACCTGTGATTTTGTGAATCATCTTCTTGGTTATCAAAACAGGTTGTTCCATCCACAACTGACCATTATGCACTCGACTCAAGATATACCTAATCCATTTGGTTTGGAAGTTTCTAGGCATATGCACAATGTGAGTCAAACCTTTAGTTTCCAAATGCTTGTGCTCGATTTTGAGAGAACCATTTACACATAACTCCGCTAGGGCATTATCCATGTCCAATGTTTCTATTTCTTGAATAGCACACTTAAAATAAGTGCGAATGTCGTTCACAAGGAGTACCTTGGGTGGAATCTGTGATTGAGCTCCATTGGGATCGAGCGATTCAGCGATGGCAGGAACGAGCTTGAACGTAGGTGCCTTCCATTCCATTCCCTTCACAAGCATTTTGGAACCCTTCTTCGCCTTGCTGCTGCTGGTGCTTGCAGATGCCATTGCTGCTCGGTGAGTGAAAAGGTTTCGTAAGAATACTTCGCTGGAAAATCTCTTCAAATCACTTGAACTCGCTTGAAAGACTTTTTTTTTGTGTAAATCTCAAATTCGCGATGAAAAATGAGGTCGAAATTTGCCCTTTTGATGAAAAATTTGCCATTAATGTTTAGTACAGAGGTAGCTGCGATCGACAGACTGTCATCCACTAGCTCGGCTTAAACTTCGCAACTTGGTGACCAAAAGAAAATAGGTTAAATTGACCTTAACTTGGTAAGAGAAGAACCAACCATGCTCGGTAAGTGCAACTTGGTGAAAGAAGCCTTATTGCACCTGACTGAGCTCGGTAAGGTCATGTACCGACCATGATCCTGATGTATCTGAAATACTGATTTGATCATATTTTCATTCTAAGACTGCTTAGGATATTGCTTTGTAGATATAGTCCTGGTCTTATCCTGATGAGTCTTAATTGGAAATGGTAGAGTCACTCACTTCTTGAGTGACCATTCCATCACTTGAATTATCTGGCTCGGTAGACTTAGGAATCCATTGCTGCTTCATTTGCTTTCGAATATTGTCTACTTTGATTTTCTTCTCATCCTCAACTTTCTTTATGTTCATGCAGTTTTTAGATATATGACCAAGTTCTGTACATGTATAACATCTTACAGTGGTATCCCTTTTTCTTAGGCGATGCCTTGCACAGTTTATGCCAGTATGACCATATTCTCCACAATAATGACATCTGCACCAAGTGTTGTAGTCCCAACCAAATATTGCTTTGACAAGTTGTTCAGCTGGATTAAATGATTTGGATTTGCATTGTGATGCCTTATGATCTTGCTTTTGGCATTTGTGACATTTACCTTCAAATTTCGGTTTCTCTTTGCATTCATTGGCTTTGTGTCCATGCTGATTGCAATTGTAGCACTTTCCATTAAATTTGCCTTTTCCATTGCTCCAACATCTGTTAGATGTATGACCTAACTTACCACAGTGGCTGCAAGTAGGTCTTTGATTCTTTTGAGTACCCTGTTTGGAGGATTCACCTTCTTCCTTGTATCCAAGGCCCGCTTTACCATTTTGTTTATGAAAGTTTTCTTCATTTTACAGATTCAATTGATCCATGTCCTTTTGAGATTTTACCATTCTCTCATTGACTTGTTTTTCAGAGATTAGATCACTTTGTAAGCTTGCATTGATTTTCCTTTCAGTAATTAAGTCATTTCTCAAATTCTCATTCTCAGATCTTAGATTCATAATTTCTTCATTTGCATTAGATAATTGAGTTACAAGATTTTCAAGCTGAGAGGATTGATTATTCCTTACCTCTAAGTCTTCAGCTACCTTGTTCCTTTGCTCCAAGATTTCACATAGCCTGATGGACTGGATTTCTTGTTCCCTTTTGAGCTTTCTTACTTCTTCCTGCAGAGATCCATTCTTTTCTAAAAGTTCTTTGATTGCTTTGTCAGCTTCATCTGAACTACTTGATGGTGAGAGATCTTCAATCTTTTCTTCAACATACTAATGGTCATTCATTTGCCTTACAAGTTCTTTTCTTCTTTTCAAGGATTGTGAAAGATGCTCTTTTGCTTCATTGAGTTGAGCCATGGCCATTTTCAGATCTAGCTTTTCATTCTCAATAGATTTGTCAAGTCTAAATATCTCCATTGTCCTTGATCTTTGCTCAAGCTGTGAAACTTTTATCTTGAGAATCTTATTGCTCTGATACCAATTGTTGGAAATATTCAAGATATGACAAGTTACTGAGAGGGGAGGGGTGAATCAGTAACTTTTAAAATTTCAAACAATAAAACTGCATACTGATATATTCACCATTCATCCAAGTAACCTACTATAAGCATGAAACAAAATCATTTGCAACACTTGAACACACAGATTTGGTGACCCAGAAACCTTCCAAATAGAAAGTAAAACTGGGGTGGGGATGAAACCCACAAAGCTTCGTTACTGCAGTATGAAGTTGGCCGGTTAAGGCTTACAATGACCACTTTTGGTGATCTTCCCTGTTAGGAGCACAAAGGATTGCTAGATCCACCTTGTTAGAGGATTTACAAACATACAATAAAGTATGCACTCTGTTAGGAGATTTACAAAAGACTGTTAAGTCTACCTTGTTAAAGGATTTACAAAAACTGATTCACCTGTTAGAATGAAATAGTGGATCTGATTACAACTGATTGCTGATAAGATCCTCTATTCTCTGATTCACCTTGATGTGATAGATAAAACTTTTCTGCTCCAAAACTTGACCTTGCTGAATACCTTCACAACTCAGCACACATACTTTCGCACACATGTATTTCTCTCACACTTTCACATTTTCATTCATTACCATTACATTTGAATGATACAATACATTGCATATATATACCATCCAAATAAACAATACATGTAAGGTCGGCCAAAACAACAAGTGCAAATCTCTATACAAAGTCGGCCCAAGGTAAAAACTCGGGTTCACTGAACTGACTCGGTGTCCTTCTGATACTCAGCATCCACTGCATTACTCGGCATCGTCATGCACTCGATAGAAGTGAAGGCACGGTCCATACTAAACACTTCGAGTAGTTCTGAACTCGGTAACCACTGGAGACTCGGTAGAAGAGATGTCACTCGGTGAACACTTCTATCTGAACTGTAGCTTGGTGATCAAAGGAAACACTCGATAGAACCTTGTGACTCGGTGATAGTTAGTTTCCTTGATAACCGTCTGAGCTCAGTAAAATTAATTTCCTTGATAACCTCAGGAGCTCGGTTATCACGAAGTTCTCGGTCAATACTAAGTACATCTTTACTCGGTCAAAACTAATTCCTTTCTTTACCTCGAACACTCGGTAAACACTGGCTACTTTGTTCACCTCGATCACTCGGTAAACACTAACTTCTTTGTTCACCTTGATCACTCGATAAACACTGAGAACTAGGTAAAGCTTAGCTTACAAAGGAATGTCCGGTGAGAGCTCGGTAAGCATTCAGAATCCAATAAGTATTGTAACTAATGACAAAAATGTATCATAATTCCAACAAATTGAGTATTTGAAATGTAATGTATAACATTGGACTTATTATTATTGTTTCATATGGTTGTTGTTCTAGATGGATTCATGTATGTAATTCAACGTTAAGGGATCTTAAAGAATGTAATCTGTTATGTATATTATGTTTACTTTCAGATGGACATTACTATTGCTTCCGTTATTGTGCATAAGTTATATGTGATGTTTACTTTCATAAAAAAAAAAAATGCTACTAAACTTAGTGAAATTCTAGGTTAATTCTTTGGATCCCTTGGTGGGGAATTACATCTTTAACCTTTAGGATTAGAGAAATAAACATTTTATTAAGTTGTTTTTGAAGTTTCCTAGTTTTGAAGAAGTCACGAGCCACTCAAAGGAGATCCATTTTAATAACATCCCAAAAGTGTTGGAAGAACACCAGGGGGAAACCATTAGGTCTCGAGGACTTATAGGCTTTCATGAAGAAGATACCTTTGTAAACTTCCTCTTTGGTGACCATTCTTACTAGTTCCTCATTTTCTTCAGCTGAGATCACCACAGGCATGGAATTAATCAGCCATCGCCTATCCTCTTCCCTAATATTTCTCTACTCTTCCAAATAAGAGTTTTTGAAATAAACAATCGCCCAATTTCCTATTTCTTCAATTTTTGTAAGCTTCACATTATTTTCATCTTTGACATTATTAGTAGTATTCCTCCTTTTATGAATTGAGGCCAATCTATGAAAGAATGTGCTATTCCTATCTCCAACCTTGAGCCATAATACCCTGGATCTCTACTTCCAAAAGGTCTCCTCTTTGATCATTGTATCTTTCCAAACCTTTCTACATTTGTCCTCTTCCAAAATCATATTTTCTGTGATGAGACCCTCCCCCATTGCTTTCTAAAGCTCTTCTAACTTTTCTTCCACCTTTGCCTTAGTCTTAAAGATATCACCAAAATATGTCTTCTTCCAGGGACACACATTCCTTCTCACATTCTTCAACTTAGCAAAAAGTCTATACATAATAGTCCCTTCCACACAAATCCCCCACCACTCCACCACCCTAGCATTGAAATCAGGATGGGATTGCCACATAATTTCATATCTAAAAGGTCTTAGGCCTCCCTAGGACTCTTATTTCCAATTAGAAAAGGTAGGAGCATGATCCAAGACAATCTTGGGTAATCTCATGAGAGAGGAGGAAGTTAGGCCTTCCCAACCAGCTAAAACCAAAAGTCTATCAAGTTTGACTTGGATAAGGTCTGCTCCCTTCCTATTGTTATTAAATATTTTGATTAAGAAGAATTTTTTTATGTTTATTTTTAATCCATATTTTTATTTCTAAATTTATTAATGTACTCTTAGTTGTAAGGGAATTTTAATTAAAAAAAATAGTTTTCTAAGAATTGTCACAAAGAGAATGCAAGTGAGAATAGACAATTGGAAATAAAAAAATGAGAGACAAAATGTAAAGCAATAGATTAGTGAGAGTGAAAAGTGAATATTGAGGAGGTGTCTATATAGAGAAATAACAAATGAGAGACAAAATTCAAAACAAAGGAGAATATTGGTGTATTAGTGAGAATGAAAAATGAATTTGAAGGAGACACCAATACAAAGAAGTTATTCTACCTACCATGTCACATAGGCAAGCCACTTAAGTAGCCATACCTAAGTGGGATTAATGGATCAACATGCCTCATAGGCCTAATTTAGGTAAAGAAAAAAGTTGGTCTCAACATTAAGGTCTAATAAGGTACCTAAGTGTAGTCTACTAGTAAACAAGAGGGAAAATCATTGTGTACTAACATTTTAATGTTTAAATTGTGTTTTAGTAATAGGGGTCTTTATAATTAATATATTATCAATTGCTTCATAACAAGTATGTCCTCTAAACACTATTTAACATAGTAGATAAATAGTTAGTTCTAATTAAGAAAAAAATTTAAAATTAGATAAATTAGGAGTATAATACTCATGCGAAGTGTTATACTGCCCTTCTCAACACATTAGAAAATTTTGACATTAATGATGACACTATAACAAATTACTTAGTATTATTTCATTTTTTTTATTGAATTATTAGGAATGGAATTAGGAACCACAACTTACTAGAGTAGTTGTATCCTTATCGTTGCCTCAGAGAAAACTAGAAGAAATAAGACATAAAACTTGTAATATTCATAAGAGAAGTGCCTCAATTCATATTTTTTTCAATCTTAAAGAAATTATTTTATTTCTAAAAATTTTAACTTTAAGTTTATAATCAACACTAGTGCTTTAGAAAAACCATATTCATTAAACAAGTGTAAAAGACTTCAAGTTAGCATGAATCTAATTTCAAGCTTTTTGAGTTTTAGTGTTAAAAAAAGGAATGCTTTAAAAGTATTACAGTATCAAAAAAATCAAAATCAAAATGAGAAATCTCATTAAAAAATGCACTAATCAAAACGAGTTAAGAATAGTGAAAAAAAGTGACTGAAAATTTGTAATGACTAAATTTGTCAAAGTTAATTTAGACAATTGATCCTTCATAGGAAGATGCAAAGGAATTAATTAGTATCATTTGTATATTTTAACTACAAATTATTGTGTTCAGGTAGCATCTCTAGTCCTTCTACCATTTAAATGATAAATTTATTATATTATTTTTCAAAATTTTAGCTATTATTTTGTATTTATCTTTTAGATTGGAATAGATGTTACATTCAATAAGATTTGATTCTTTGTGAGTTATTAGTTCTTGCCATAGGTAGGATGTTATAGCATTTGGGTAGCTATTTCTCAATTAATTTGTCCAACCAGAATCTTTTATTTTTCAAAAACTTTCAATTTTATATAGTTCTCATATATTTTGATATTTTATTAATTTCAAGAAAATTATTTTTTTCCAACCTTATTGGTTGTAGACTTACTACAATCATGGATTGGCTTTTAGTTTTCTACTAAAAATTAATTTTTTTCCAAACTTCATAGCTACCATTAATATGATAAGACAACTCAATAAAATGAAATAAAATTGTGTGAAAATATGTAAGAATATCTTCTTCATATTTGAAATATCTTATCTTGAGAAATTAAATTAAAATATTTCTCCCCTCAATTTTAGACTTTTTAATAATGTAAATTTCTAGAATTTAAATCAAAGCTTGTTCTAGAAAAATCTAACCAGCCTATAAAAATCTAGTATTGGTTATGGAATGTATTCTTTATTTATCTTCAAACCATGTGCTACTTGCAAACCAATTTTTTTAGGAATACCCACAATTTTTTTACAAACATAGAGCCCACATTTATCTGGGCATTTTGTTTGAGTTCTTCATGGGTGGAATCCCTACAATTATTGGCAGGGGTTCAACAAGTGATTTACTCTTACATTGAACAAACTCTATGCATGGACGCTTGTGGATTATGAATGCATTGTCATGCTTGATGCAGACAATCTTTTTCTGTAGAATATAGATGAGTTTTTTCAGTGCAAGCAATTTTGTGATACCATTATAAAAACCCATGTTTTCCATACATATTTTTTTGTATTGCAAGTATGATATTTTAAATTATTTTTAACCCTTTTTTGTTCTCGTAATTTACTTTCCTAGATTCTTTAAATTTCTTAGAGAATTGATCCATTCAGAAAGTCTTTAATCCATGCCTATGAATCATATGGATGCTTCATATTTTTGTAAGTAAATCTAGTTCTATAATAGGTGCAAAGGTTCCTTAAGATTTTTAATGTATTGTAACCTAAGCAAATTTTGTACACTTTTATTATAAATTCTCCGATCTTGGTGGAAAGTATAGTAGGAAATGCCTCTTCTAGTCAATTTCAAACAATTAACTACAAAGGAATGAGAATAATATTCTCATTTTAGTTAACAATCAAGGACTTGCATGCCATTCAATCCAAAGTACATATTAAATAATCATCAAGTGAGTAACTTGTATAGGTCATAACATATCAACTGAAGAAAAAAAATTAAGAAAAGCTTTTGGTAGGGCTCCCAAATTTTGTATATGTATATTTCCAAATTATTTGCAAGTAAAAATGGTTTAGTATGAGCCAATTGTGCCTTTAAAGTGTTAATTAAATTCAATGAAGAATGGTTCTTCTACTTTGTACATATCTCACTTCACCACTTAGCAAAATGTATTCCTATCAAATCTCTACCAGTATCGATCGTATAAGCCTACAGAGCTCTCAAGCATCATTAGTTTTTAAAACTATTTGTTAGCCAACTGACTCTATTTATCAAGATGAACTCTTTATTGTATGTTCTCAAAGGCTACTTTTATATCTACTAGATTTTGTATTTGCTTGAACAATAGTAAATTTGGAGACCCTTTTCTTAACACTGCAACAACATTCCTCATCAAGCCACATATTTTTGTCACTTTCTATGTTTTCAGTTGGAATGAAAAATTTTGCAGTAACCTACCTAAATTATGTTGCATGCATGTTCTTGTCGATATTGTTCTTTAGTGGTATATTATGATCTCAATGAAGTTTATTTATCTAATTAGAGTATTATTTATAAATATTATAAATTTTGTCTAAATGGCTATCTCTTATTGAAACTTGACAAATGATTTTAAAATTGTTTTTTACGATTTCATTTTATTTGGATTGTGATAAATAGAATTACTTTTAATATTTTATAACAATTCTATTTATATTGTACTAGGTAACCAAAATATAATGTAATCTACTTACAACCATTCAAGAACTGAAAGTACACTGCTCATTTTATTTAGATTGTTCACATCACATATTATAATTGATTTTAATTGAAATCTTAATTGTTATATTAAAAATATTAATTTTGTCATGAATCATAGATTTTTAATTTAGTGGAACTAATTAGTTTAATTGAAAAATTCTCTTGCTACTATTTTCACTCAAAATGAAGAGTCTTTAAAAATACATTCAGGTTTTTAGACCTATACAAACTTCAAATTGTTGAAAAATATAAATATAATAAATAATTATAAACATAAATAGTTATATGATAATTATTGATATTATATTTCATATCATATTATTAGATAATTTAAATTTAAATGAGTATGTATATTTAACATTTTATACATAGAATAAAAATCTCTTAATTTTTACCAAGGTACCAGTAAAGCTTACATTATAGCTCTTATTTTATGTGATTTAGTTTAATAAATAATAGAATAAAGATTTTTTTTTTTTTATTCATTAAAATAATTAAAAATTAAGTTGATTAAAAGTCATTAAAAAGAAATAAAAATATTTAAATGTTAGATTTTTAAAACTTTTTTTGGTAAAAATACACGATTGAACATTCTATATAGCTAGATTGCATACATTTTTAATACTTTAACCATAACCTTCTACTAAGATGTAGTATTTGCAGGAACTAGATGTATACACTAATATGTTAGCAAGAAAACACTAATCTATTTAAAAAACCAAAGCATGAACTAACAAGATCAATATAACATATATGAGAGACTAAAGAGGAACCCCTAATTAGAAATGTGAGCCAAATGAATGGAATCTCCCTATAGGATTTCACTCTTTGCTTGGTAGATGAGTCTAAGTAAAGGATTGGGAAGTATGCTCAAAGGGCTTCAAATTTGCTTCAATGGATGTTGGGATTTGGATGTGGATGTATGTAAAAAGTATGGATTTTGGCTTCTCAAAATAACATTATAACTTTAGCTTAAGGATTGTGATGAAATGGCTTGGGAGGGGATCCAATCTATAGGCTAATGGCTTGACGGTTTGAGGGCTAAGATGCAAGGATGGGGAAAAGCTCATGGAGGGCTCAAATTGCATGAGAGGAGAGCACATGGATTGTGTTTTCTTACAGCCAATCAGGGAGTGACACATGTCACAGGGTGAGTGGATGGAAGAAAGGGCAAGGATGAGCCAACAAAGGAGGCTCAAGGCCTTAAAGACCCTCATAAATGGCTTGTAAGAGCAATGAATGAGTTTGTAAGAGTCTTTATGGCCTTGTAAGAGCATTCATGGCTGGGTGGTTGGGATATTTTGGAGATTGTTGACTTTGCTTGGCTTAGAAAAGTCTTAAGCTTGCTTAGGGAATGTGTCAAGGTTAGGGGGGATTAGAGGTGATTTAGGATTTAGATTAGGGATGTTAGAGATATGAAAGTGGATGACATTCAATGAGGGTGGGTGAGTTAGTGGTTAAGCTTGGTTAGTATGGGTGGATGGGGTGGATTAGGCTAAATAGAGGATTAAGGATAGGCTTAGGATGAGGATGAAGACTTTCTAGAAGGGTCTAGAACTTCCTAGGATGAGGATAAATAAAGTTTATTTATCTTAAAGGTTTGGGTTGAGGAGATATTTATTAAAACATAATTAATAAATATGAGGATTAATATTTAATCTTAATTAAATATTTTGAGTTGGGATTAGGGTAAGGAAATGATGGGATTAGCCTTTAATCAAAATTAAAGAAGGATTAGAAGATTTTGGAAGAGGTTAGTGGTCTTAAGGAAATTGGCCAAGTTTTGGGCAAAAAATAAATTAAATATTTATTTTGAGATTTTTAGTCAATTTATTAATTAAATAATTAATAAATAAGGAAAATAATGTTTAAATAAGATTTAAACATTTTTGGGAGGGATTCCTTAATTAAATATTTTTAATTAAGACAAGGGGATTTAATGGCATAAAAATAAATAAATAGATTAAATAATTAATTAAATAATTAATGATGATGTCATCAGGGACTTTTCATAAAATAAAAATACTTTATTTTCTAAGGGATTTTAGGTGTCTACACTGGATGCTATGCATCCTTGTTTATATATCATTCAACTTCACTAGACTAAAAATTGTTTGATCTATTATACTTTATAATTATCAACCTATTTAAATAAGTTTAAGATAAAATAATAGGTGGATTATATATTTTTCTTTTTTAATAATTTGAAATTGTAAATTTACATAATGATATGAATTATTTAAAATATAATATTCAGTCAAGAATAAAATTATCTTAGTTAATGTTAATTCTTATTTAACTGATATTCTATTTGATGAAACTAAAAAAAAATTGTACTTGTTATATTGAAGCAATACTACAAATACTTTGAGGTGTAAAATTAGGTACATAACAAGAATCTCATATTTTTGATACGTTTTGTATTCTATATAGTGTAATAAACAAAATACAAGTACACTTCAAGTTACATTGATTAGGCAATAAAAAATGAATAGTTTTGTTGATGTTGATAGTTATAAAAAGATTTGTAAGCCAATTCCACCTACAATTGATATTGCATTAGAGACTGAAAACTTATTTCAACTAAAGTCCTTTCATTACATTTTAGGAGATTGCTTATTTGATTCTCTAGAAGTTTTGCTACATTTTCTTTATACTTTAATTGAAATACAAAATGGGTTAGTTGATCAATTTTTAGAATCAATGTCAAAGAATGGCTTAGATGCAATGCAAGCATTTGCATGAGAGCTACATCTAGATCTCTTGAATGAAATACACTATATAAAAGACATGCCTACATACTTAGAAAGAATGAGGTTTTCTACATCAACTACTTAGCAAGGACAACATGGGCTTTGGGCTGATACATTTTTATTCAATGGGTCTCAAAGTGGCTAAATATACCAATTGCAATATGGTCAATGACAATTGAACCAAAATATTTACATTTCAACAATAACATTAGGAACATACATATAGTATTTTATTCCATGATGAAAATCTTATTGATGGTCACTATGAACCACTCATATGTTAAAAAACTTCCATACCTCACAATCACACATCATCAATTTACCTCTCAAAATCTTGTTTTGCATTAGAAAGAAATTGGCAACAAATTACATCTAAAATGAAAATTCAAGGTATCATGACAAATACAATTCCAACAAAAAATTGTAGTGATAGCCTCTTGCATTCGATTTCATCTTTAATGGATGGGGAATTTGATATACACTCTTTAAGACTCTACATTGCACAATCAATTTGAAATGCAAAAAAGAGTAATGGTGGAAATGTGAATCATTACATACAATGTTATTTAACAAGAATGTTGCAAACAATATCATGTCTTGCAAATTGGAATGACTATATTATCAACATGGCAGTGCCTTATTGACAAGGTTGAATCAAAGGGGGGGCCTTTTTGTTTACAATGGTTTGCAATAATATTTAAAGCAACTATTTACGTATGGTCCTCAACAACTCAACAAATTCAACATATTTTTAAAAATCTAGGGATATCAAACAAAGTATATAACATAATATCATTTGAAAGAAATACTACACATATACATTATGAGCCACTACATATGTTGCATAACTCAGAACTATTTGAAGTACACCATTCAATTTGCACAAGTTCAATTCTAAAAATGAAAGAAGTAGATAAAATAGAAACAAGACAAAAACATCAAACTGGTACAAAAACTATAGGGATACAAGCACCAAACTATAATACAATACATTGTGATAATAAAATAGATAGGGTAACAATGTCACTTCACAAATAAATAATAATAATATGTAATACTAACACAAATCAACATGACCAATATTCAAAGAAAATAATGTGTGATACTAATTCAAACATAATTGAAAGATATCACTCAAATAGTAGTTTTACAACTTCATGTTTCAAAACATTAAAAAAAAAGAGATGAAACAATTACAAAAATGGAAAAAAAAATTACACAACAAAAAAATACAATAGATAATAACATAACTATTGGAAGAAAATTTATATCTCTCCATAAATTAAAATTGTTTATTGTGTAACAATAATACAAAATAAAAAAACCAATGTCATAAAAAACATAAACACATTAAAAAAAATCCAACAAAAACATATTTCAAAGTAATTCAAGATACACCTCAACATGAATGCTATATTTGTAAGAGATTGCAATTTTTTCAAAATATAAAACTGTTGTGCAAAACAAACCAAGAAATGTACAACGAGCTTACTAGAATAACAGTAGAACAACACATTACAAATGCTTGCATACATTGTAAGAAAAAGATAAAGAATAGGAAACTCTCACTTTTTACTACACCACAATTCATTAGACAAAATAGGTCAATTATGATGTTGTCATCTATATCAGAACTAGTTGAACAACTTATATTACCATGGATTGTTTTTGCACAAATTAGACAATGGGGGCACAAAAGGTCAGGACTAACTAGTTCTATAATTAATGTGCCTACAAATATAAATATTATTCAAACATTCCTTCCACTTTTAATAAATGAGACCGTGATGATTGCAGTTTCTTTAAAAAGGAAACTACAATATAAAAATTCATATCATACTGGAATGGTTCATCGAAAACTAATAGTAAAATCATTTTATCTTTTATGCAAAATAAAATTATACAAAAAAGAAAACATCACAATAGACAAAACTTGGGAAACAAATTTTGAAAAAAAAAAAAATGTCAATGTAAACACAGAAAATGAATATGATAATAATGATTCAAGTTTTGAACAAGAAGGAAATTTTGATGATGTAAAAACATGTACAAATACACTTGTACATGGTTTCTTGGAGTCTCAAACTATATATGACTTACACGATAAAATAATTAAAATAACACATGTTGAAGGAAAGCAACCACTAGGAATTTTTAAAGATAAATATGTAGAAGAGTTGAACTTCCCAACTCTATTTTTTGGGGACCCTTAGGATGTTGAAATAACCCATAAATTCAAGTATCAAAAAATTGTGCAATGAGAAATACTACACAACAATGGTGATTTTGCAACTCACACAACTAACTTGTTCTTCAAAGAAGTGTATATCATCATAGAGAAAATAATTTCTAGTATATCTATAAGAGTTAGAAAAGGCCAATTAAAAGGATGAATATTACTCTCAAAAGATGTCAAATACAAACCAAATATAGAAAAGTATTAAAATCATATATTGAATACATGAATTTCAAACATATCTGCATTTCTTCGAATTATCTATTGCAAACAAAGAAAAATTTGTTTGTAATGATAAGACAACTAGGTCCTCCAAAAATTTTCTTGACCTTATCAAGTGTAGAACATATATGGAAACCACAATTATTGGCTTTATCAGTGTTACAAAACAAATACAAGAGAAAAAAAATTTAATTGAACAACATGAGCCTGATATTGACTATATCATTCGTAACAACCTAGTCACTTACACACATTATAATAGATATAAAGTAAATGTCTAAAAAAATTCTTGCTTCATGGTGACACAATCCTATGACATATCAATGATTTCTTCTTCATTACATAATTTTAAAATAGAGGTAATGAACATGACCACACTTTAGTAGAGCTTGAAAATGTACCTATATATTGAAAATCAAAAAATGGAGAAATTAAAGAGTTTGTTGACAAGCTCATTACATAAAACACACAACCACTAAATAATACACTTCACAAAATGCATCAACACTAGCACACAAGAAGTTGTAGAAAAACAAGAAAATCACAATGCATATATAATTTTCCATTACCACCGATGAGAAAAACAATCATACTTGAACCAATTATACCTAGCAATGAAAGCATAATTAATAATGCTACTAAAATATCAAAGATTCTACAACATGAAAACTATGATATATTTATGAATTTTGAAACCTTCTTAAAGAAAATTAATATGAATGAAGATGACTACTTAAAAACATTACAATCAACAATAACAAAATCAACACTAGGGTAAGTGCACAAGGTTGTGGTGCCAAAAGGGGGGTATAAGTGGACACCTTTTCCTGAAATCAGCAAATTCTGGACTTCAACAAGAATTTGAAGATAGTTACGCTCAAAATTTTAAGATATGACAAAAACAAAAGTCGTAGTCCTTTGAATCTAGTTTCTAAACTACTAATTTTTTTTCAAAATGGTTTAGTTTTAGGTCCTCAAAAAAGGGGGCCACAGAAAGTGGTATTGTTTATTCCAAAAAAACATAACATAGTACAAAGTGTGGCCCCCCTAAAATTTTAACTTTTTTTTTGAAATTCTTTAATCGCTCCAATCAAAAGTTACCTAATACTATGTAGTTTATCCTAGATTTTTCGGGTAAATTTATAATGTGTAATTTTTTTTTTAATGAATTTTTTAATTAGACCCATCCCAAAAATGTGAAATATTTGTGTGCTCCCCCTAGAAATGATTTAAAACTAATCTAAAATCAAAACTTCTTTTTTTCAAAGTGTGTAAAATGGAGTCTAGTTTCTAAAAAACTAAGTTGTTACAAAATTTGATGAATGAGCTAAAATCTACAACCCAATTAGTACATGGTGGTTTTTGACAAAAAATGAACATACATTCAAAAGAAATTATAGATTAAAGACTTAAAATAGTTCAAATTAAAAATAAATTATATGGTTAGATAGCTAACACAGAGACCTATAATGTTATGTAACCTGATCTTATTGATACCCAACTACGAGGAATCTTGAAGGGGAGCACACAAGAAAAATCAATCATTTTTTGTATGTTTTCTGAAAAACACATCTCAGACCTGTTTATAAACTCCAAAACTTTGGGTTGGATCTCCAAGGAAAAACCAAGCCTTAGGCTTGGTTTTAATGCAAATCTTTGAATAGCACGTGTGCCCTATAGCGCACATGCACTATTAAAATGCTATTGAATTTGAGGTAGGGCGCACGCACTATTGAGACCTAAATTACAAACCAAAACCAAGAGAGAGCTAGGGGGGGTGGGGCAAGGGAATGGCTATTTGTGTGTGTGAGAGAGATAGAGAGAAAGTAGGGGATGGGAGAGGGGAGAGAGGAAGTGAGAAAGAGTAGGGGTGGCAGAGAGAGTATAGGATGGGAGATAGAGGAAATGTGAGAGAGTAGGCAGTGGGAGAGGGAGAGAGAGTGAGAGAAAAAGTAGAGGATGGGAGAGGAGAGAGGGGGGATGGGTGTGTGTGAAAGAGAGAGAGTAAGGAATGAGAGAGGGGAGAGAGAGATATAGAGAGTAGGGGATGGGATAGAAAGAGAGTAGGCAATGGCAAAGGGAGTGGGAGAGGGAGAGAGAGGGTGGATGGAAGAGAAAGAGATTAGGCAATGGCAGAGGGAGTGGGAGAGGGAGAGAGAGGGGGGATGGAAGTGTGTGTAAGAGAGAAAGTAGGGGGATGGGAGAGAGTTTGAGAGTGTGAGAGAGAGTAGGGGTGGCAAAGAGAGAGAGTGAGAGTAGGGGATGGGAGAGAGAGGGAGAGAGTGAGAGAGAGAGAGATAGTAGGCGATGGGAGAGGGAGTGGGAGGGAGAGAGAGAGGGGGAATGGAAGTGTGTAAGAGATATAGAGTTGGGGATGGGAGAGAGTAGGCAATGGGAGAGGGAGTGTGTGAGAGAGAGAGGGGGGGAATGGGAATGTGTATAAGAGAGATAGAGTAGGGGATGGGAGAGAGTGTGAGAGCTTCAGAGAGAGTAGGGGGTGGTAGAGAGAGCTTGTAAAGGATGGGGGTGAGAGAGAGAGAGAGAGAGAGAGAGAGAGAGAGAGAGAGAGAGAGAGTAGGGGATGGGAGAGAGTGTGAGAGAGAGTAGGGGATGGAAGAGAGAGAGTGAGAGTAGGGGATGGGAGAGAGAAAGTAAAGAGGGAAAGAGAGTACTTGAGAGAGAGAGAGATAGTAGGTGGTGCAAGAGGGAGTGGGAGAGGGAGAGAGAGGGGGGATGGGAGTGTGTGTCTATGAAAGAGAGAGTAGGGGATGGGAGAGGGGAGAGAGAGAGTAGGGGATGGGGGAGAGAAAGTAGGCAATGGGAGAGGGAGTGGGAGAGGGAGAGAGAGAGGGGGGGAATGGGAATGTGTGTAAGAGAGACAGAGTAGGGGATGGGAGAGAGTGTGAGAGTGTAAGAGAGAGTAGGTGGTGGCGGAGAGAGCTCGTATGGGATGGGAGAGAGAGAGTGAGATTAGGGGATGGGAGTGTGAGAGAGAGTAGGGGATGGGAGAGAGAGAGTGAGAGTAAGGGATGGGATGACAGAGAGAGAGAGAGAGTAGAGAGGGAGAGAGAGAACTTGAGAGAGAGAGATCTAGTAGGCGGTAGGAGAGGGAGAGGGAGAGAGATAGGGGGGATGAGAGTGTGTATGACAGATGTAGAGCGTAGGGGATGGGAGAGAAGAGAGTGGGGGGATAAGAGTGTGTGTGTCTATGAAAGAGAGAGAGTAGGGGATGGGAGAGAGTGTGAGAGTGTGAGAGAGAGTAAGGGGTGGCAAAGAGAGAGTACAAGATGGGAGAGACAGAGTGAAAGGATGGGAGAGATAGAGTGAAAGGATGGGAGAGAGTGAGAGAGAGAGTAGGGGGCGACAGAGAGAGAGAGAGAGAGTATGGGATGGGAGAGACAGAGTGAAAGGATGGGAGAGAGTGTGAGAGAGAGTAGGGGATGGGAGAGAGTGTGAGAGAGATTTGGGAATGGAGAGAGAGAGAGAGAGAGTAAGAGTAGGGGATGAGAGAGAGAGAGAGTAGAGAGGGAGAGAGAGAACTTGAGAGAGAGAGATAGTAGGTGGTGGGAGAGGGAGTGGGAGAGGAGGAGAGAGAGGGATGGGAGTGCGTGTGAGCGATCTAGAGAGTAAGGGATGGGAGAGGGGAGAGAGAGAGGGGGATGGGAGTGTGTATCTGCAAAAGAGAGAGTTTAGGGGATGGGAGAGGGGAGAGAGAGAGTAGCCTGAGAGAGAGAGAGAGAGAGAGAGAGAGAGAGAGAGTAGAAAATGGGAGAGAGGGGTGGATGGGAGTGTGTGTAAGAGAGAGTAGGGGATGGAAGAGAGTGCGAGAGAGAGTAGGAGGTGGCAAAGAGAGAGAATGGGATGGGGGAGAGAGAGAGTGAGAGTAGGGGATGGGAGAGAGTGAGAGAGAGAGAGTAGGGGATGGGAGAGAGTGTGAGATAGTAGGGAGTGAGAGATAGAGAGAGGGGGATAGGAGTGCATGTGAAAAATCTAGAGAGTAGGGGATGGGAGAGAAGAGAGAGGGGGGATGGGAGTGTGTGTGTGTGTGTGTGTGTGTGTGTGTGTCTATGAAAGAGAGAGAGTAGGGATGGGAGAGAGTGTGAGAGTGAGAGAGAGTAGGGGGGTGGCAAAGAGAGAGTACGAGATGGGAGAGACAGAGTGAAAGGATGGGAAAGAGTGTGAGAGAGAGTAGGAGGTGGCACAGAGAGAGAGAGTACGAGATGAGAGAGACAGAGTGAAAGGATGAGAGAGAGTGTGAGAGAGAGTTGGGGATGGGAGAGAGTGTGAGAGAGAGTTGGGGATTGGAGAGAGAGAGAGTAAGAGTAGGGGATGGGAGAGAGAGTAGAGAGGGAGAGAGAGAGAGATAGTAGGTGGTGGGAGAGGGGAGAGAGAGAGAGAGAGAGCAGCTCGAGAGAGAGAGAGAGAGAGAGAGAGAGAGAGTAGCGGATGGGAGAGAGGGGCGGATGGGAGTGTGTGTAAGAGAGAGTAGGGGATGGGAGAGAGTGTGAGAGAGAGTAGGAGGTGGCAGAGAGAGAGAATGGGATGGGAGAGAGAGAGAGAGAGAGTGAGAGTAGGGGATGGGAGAGAGTGTGTGAGAGAGAGTAGGGGATGGGAGAGAGAGAGAGTAGAGAGTAGGGGATGGGAGAGGAGAGAGAGAGGGGGATGGGAGTGTGTATCTATAAAAGAGAGAGTTTAGGGGATGGGAGAGAGAGAGTAGCAGATGTGAGAGTGTGAGAGAGAGTAGGGAGATGGGGGAGAGAGAGAGAGAGAGTAAGAAGTGGGAGAGGGAGGATGGGAGTGTGTGTGAGAGATCTAAAGAGTAGGGGATGGGAGAGGAGAGAGGGTGAGAGAGATAGAGAGAGTAGGCAGTGGGAAAGGGAGAGCGAGAGAGAGTAAAGGATGGGAGAGGGGAGAGAGAGAGAGTGTAGGGGATGGGAGAGGGGAGAGAGAGTAGGAAGAGAGAGATAGTAGGGAGAGAGAGAGAGAGTAGGGAGGGTGGAGAGTGATGTGTTCTCACATAGTGCTTACACACTATAGCGCGTACACACTATGTGAAATCACCTAAAAATGGTCAAAAAGCAACTTTGGGGCCTGTTTCATTTATTCTCTGCTTTTTTTCTGTTCTGCACTCTGTTATCCCGACAGAAATTGCAGGTTTCAACACAGCAAACACTCTTTCAAGGTGGAAAACACTATTTCAAGCTAACAAACACTATTTCAAGGTGGCAAACACTTTTGGAAGCTAGCAAACACCAAATTCAATCATTGGATACACGATTTGAAGACTTTTTGAATATTCGTTGTATAGAAAAGGTTAGTGCAATCTATTTTAAATATTGTTTGTTGATATATAGATACAAATTTGATTATAATTTGACATGTTGTTTAATATATAGTGAATTCATTGAAATTTGTATGTTTCAATGAAATGTTATTTCGAAATGGTTAGAAATTTGACAAGTCATTATATATATATATATATATATATATATATATATTGTGTATTCATTCAAATAATTATAATTTTTATATGTATTTGAATAATTTGTAATTTACACATTTTAAGTAATTCAAATGTTTGAATAATTTGACATGTAGAAATCATCATCATGCCAAGGAAGAAACCAAAAAATCAAACAAATGAAGATAGGGAGAGAGATTTGGCAATTAAAAGAGATAAAATGAAATTACTACATGAGCAAAAAAAATTGCAAAGCAATAATGAAGAATTGACTTTTGAAGAGGATCAAGAACCACCGGTACCAAGAAACAAAGAGGAAGAATTGGAAAGACAAAGAGAACGAATGAGACTATTACGCTCAAGAAGACAATTGAATTGTGAAGCTACACCATCTTCTAATGTTGGAGTCATATCGTCCACTACACCATCTTCCAATGTTGAAGTCATATCGTCCTCTCATGTTGAAGAGACATCGATTTGTAGATCCAACGATACACACACTCCATCATGGCATGTTGAAGGCACAACATCAATACATCAAGTAGGTGATATTCCATCTTTTGCATCTTATTGCCAAGGCGCATCATCTTTGGTTCAAGGTATGCAATACACTCAACCTTATGTTGATGTTCAAAATGTTGAGAGAATTGAAGAGATTATAACACCTTCTAGAATTCATTTTAGAAGACCAAAATATTTGATTGATATTGATAGTAACATTTTGAAATCAATGCCTGACAAGATTAGCAAGCATACTTGTCAAAGAAAAGTTAATCGTATGTGGAGATTATTTTTTGATGAATTAAATATTACAGGTCAATGCCAATTATTTGTTGAAATGATGAGGAATTTAAAATTTAGGCCTATCATGAAGATTCTTGGGCTAAGAACGATGGATGATTCAAATGAAAAAAAACATTGTAAAGAATCTAATGAATGCTTATGACAAAGTGGGTTCTAAATCATGCACCAAAGATAGTAATATCACAAGACGAGTACTTACATCGACAATAGTAAGTAGCCAAATGAAGAAATCTCTACTCATGAGAAAGACAAGCAAAATATTAAAAATTGGTAGAGGTACTCTAATGAGAGCCATGCTAAGGTGTGAGAGATTGGAAGATCCAACAAAAAATGAGTTATGGACATTTAGCGGTAGACTACCACGAAAGGATAAAGAAATTAGTGAAGCCTTGAAATCATTGATCGAAGATTTTTGGAAAAATAACACACGTGTTTCCCCTAATCAAAGAGATGTTGTAAGAAAGAGGATTGGTAGCCAAAATCGCGAGCCACATGCAAAACATTTTTTGGACATAACTCAGACACAATTTTTTGCAAAATTTATTGGTATGTATCCTCAAATTCGAATAAGTCAAAGATTTTTTGAGATGGGTAAACCTTTTTATGTGAAGATAAATCACACACGCACAACTTGTTGTTGTAGGATACATATTGAATTTTCTAACCATTTTGATGTTTTTAGGTACATATGCGTAATTTTGCATTCTCAGTTTGTTTTGCAGGATTGTAACATAAATGAGCCACCAAGATCTTCAAGGGAATTCATATCCAACATTATATGTGAAATAAGGGATGACCAACAATTTTACAAGACATCATGCTTGGATGGTACGTGCTTATTTTGTGGTTCTTTGCAACTTTTATCAACTTGTCAACATATGGATAGTACACATGCAATTGTAAATGAAATAGTAGATTACGAAAAATTTAAGAGTGTGACATATGCTCTAAAAGATGGAAAACATGGTTAAAGATGTGATTTATTCATTGAAAAGATTCCGGTGTATGAGTTCATGAAGATTTTTCGTGAAAATATTATTTACGAGTATGCAAGGCATACCCATAGAGCTCGATGGTTGGATTTGCAATTCAAGTTGTGCAAGGATACATTTCCACTGGATACCATTGTTTTGGTTGTAGATTTTGCAGAGAACTACACACTACAACAACAAAATGAGGTGCAAGCAAAGTATTAAACTTCTCAATAGGTTTCCATATTTGTTCACATAAAATTCATGCATTCACCTACAAGTACAGAGGATGACAGGAAGATTTTGAGGGAGTACCATCTTTACATCAGCGATGATCGATCACATTCTACGAAGTTTGTACATGGTTGTTTTCAACTATTTTATGGAGATTTGGCTAACAGGGGCATCACATATCATCAGCACATTATTTGGTCAGAAAATTGTGCATCTCAATTCAAGAATGCACGGATGTTCTATTGGTTGAGTAGGATGCACAAGTTGTGTAGAATTCAATACATGTGGAATTTCACAGAGGCTAGTCATGGAAAGGGAGAGCACGATGGTGCAGGTGCATGCATCAAAAGAGCCTTAGCTCATGAAGAACTAAAGTAAAAAGATGGAGCAATATTGACAAATGCAAAATCTATAGTCTAGTGGTGTAATGCTACAATGGGTCCAGGTAAGGAAGGTGAGTCTACGGTTCGTAGATTTTTTTGGTTGATAGATAATAGTAACATTGCACCATATCAGGATTGTTGCACACTAATAGGATCCATTGAGTTGCACTCTTTTAGAAGCTCTGATGCAGGTTCATGGAGTATCCACACAAAAAAAATGGCATGCTATTGTCCATCATATGCAGAGGAAAATTGGGATGACTGTGAGTCGACTGAATGGGTGGACAAATGGGATATACGGGTTTTGGACCCAATTGACACCTATCATCCCCCACAAGCACTGGAAATGGTACAGATGGAATCATCTATTGACTTTGACCGCTTGTCTGATCTAGTGCAACCTGGTAATATATATATTTATATATCTTTGTAATTTCAATATGTAACTTTATAACTTTTACGCAAGTATTTTCTGAATTAATGACCGCATTTTGTACATTTGTCACTGCAGTCCATGTTTTTGTTGTTATTGCACCTGAAGATAATGAAGAAGGGACAGATTATTATTTGTGCCATTGTGTTTAAGCCAAACAAAAATTGAATCACTCAGTTATAGATGGTGAAGGTTTAGAGTACCATGTCGGTGTGGTGGTTGTAACCGACACATGGCTTAGACGATATTCTATGAAGAACCCTAACTTGTGGTTATTTGAGGATTGGCAAACAGAGAGGAAGATTCTTCATTATTCAAATCTTGTTGTCGCATCAAATTTCCACTTGATAAAATATGGTGGAAAACCACATAATAAGAATCTTTGAAAAGTTCGCGAGTCAGACCACGAGGCAATACTTGAGACATTAAAATGTCGAGCATATCTAGTTGGCTCATTAGATTGAATACAGAGAGAGGGAGAGAGAGAAAGAGTGATCAACTGGATCCAAATACATTGTTGCAACCTCTTCCCCAAGATTGTCCACATGACTAAGGTGGACTATATTGTTATGATGCGTAAGTGATGAGATTTAGTTTAAATCATAGATTTTATGTTTTGATTTGTTTAGAATCTAGATTTTATGTTTTGATGTCTCCAATTTTTTTAAAGCTAGAACAATATTTTTCATATTTTCTTATTGTGACGATATTTTTCTTTCATTGCATGTTCTCTTGGATGACAGGAGGGAGAGAAGAAAAATAAGTAAATTTCCAAACAGCCAGCCACCCTTCTTCATGTAATTTATTCATTTAAGGTAAAAGTCCCATTTCCTTTGTTTGGCTTTGGTATTTGGTTATTTAAAGTCATTATTCTAGTTGGACCTTCATATGTTTGAATTTGGGATTGTTTAGTGTCTATTTGTTATGATTATTTCTATTATTTAAAATAAATTAATTCTATAATATATCTATGATGAACTATTTATATTTGTAAACTTTACATATTTTAAATTAGATATCTCTCGACTTAATTTACCAAAAAAATTAATTAAAAGTTTAGGTATGCTAGTAGTACACCATGACCAACAATCAAACTATTATAACAATACAAATACATTTAAATAGTAATGTAAGAATGGTTTAGTTCACATAAAAAATAAGTCTATATTAGATATTCTAAATACATCACAAAACTTTATCGCTTCAAAAAAATTGGAATTTCTCCCATCTACTTGAGTTCCCATCAATTGTCCATAAAACTGGGAAAGGGAATAGGTGCTATGCTCCCAATCCCAACATCCTCCTATCCACTACTAGGAGATGTGTGTAATGTAGGATTCAGCTCCATCAACTTAGTCATTTTTTTCACTAGTTGATTGGGACTCTCACCATTTTTTGCCAACTATGGTGACAATGCTTGGGGTTACACTTATTAAGTAAGAATATTTCCTAATCTAGGGATTAGAGCATTGAACATATTAGAATGTGATTTATGGTATGGGAGAAGAGGTATGTTGGGCATTAGCCTCAAATATTTCTTCATGTAAAGGTATATCAGAATATTTCCTTCATGTAAAGTGCATTAGCCTCAAATAACTTCTTAGCCTCTCTTGTTCCTTAGAATTTTGTATCCTTTTCTTTGGTAGCTATAGGAATCTACTAGGTAAACCACTATGTTGTTTTCTATCTAGTGTCATGTAACGTATAAAATCAACATCTCCATCATAGTCATTTTGGGCCTCGGTATCAAAAAATTGTTAACTATTTATTTCATCATGGTTGTCACCATTTGCAAAGCATTAGATGACGTCCTTGGGGTCAACATGTGGTGGGGATGGAATTAAAAGGGAAACATTTTCATCCCCACAAGTATTTGGTTACCCAAGGTTTGTGACAACCTCCTACAACCAATCTGGTTGTGAATCTTGCATTAGCAAGCTTAATCTAATATCATTGTTTGTTGTATGCTCAAGGTTTTATCTCCTATAATAGTCCACTGGCTGGTTTAGGTTTTCTGGTTGGGTATTTTTAGGTGCAATTGTACCTAGTCCCTTCATATTTTGTCCATAACTCCTCAACAAAGTGTTAATTGGTTCATCTAATAAGCCATTTATTTTTAGGAAGGATTCAATAGTGATTTCCTCCCCCTCGCTTTACAACTCATCAATATTTCCATCATCTACAGTAGTTGTTTCTTCTGATCCACTACTTGTGGGTTGTGGTTTAGATCCCTATTTTCCATCCTCATCAATAATGAAGCACTTTCTTGGGCCTATATCATTCACTAAAACCTCCCTATTCAAAGACCATATCCCTATCCTATGGAAACCACTCATTATATTATCGGGTGTAAGTGCCAAATTGGAGGCTTTTCTGGATAACATTCCTAACTCCTCACAACAAATATTGATTTGAGGGTTCCTAGCCAACCACACATTCCAAATATGTTTTAAGTAAGATTTTAATGGTGAGAAAAAACTAACATCCAATGATTGACACCTATAGATGGTATACGCTACAAGTGACACACAATCTATGCCCAACTTCTTTGCTTTATCAATTATTTTCCATGTCATATGGATTCAATGATCATCAAATACTAGAAGACACCTTTTTGAGAGAAACACCCCACATGGAATTGTTCTTACAAAGTGGTCTAGCCAATTCAAGAATAATTATTTCATCATCCATCCATGTACTTGGACTGCCATGTAGGCCTTGAGATCATAATTGAAAATGTAGTTTTTTATATGTCTCTTAGCCTTGAACAAATAAAAATTGGAATTCTCCAACCAACAGTAATGTAAGGAGACCCACCCTACTAGTTTAGGCCACTATGCCCAAACTAACCAATGACTTCTTCTGATCCTATAGGGTTTCTTCCTGACCCTATTCCCAAGAGGATATCTCCCAACTATCCCCTTCCCTAGGATCTATGCACACCAATTGACTATGTCAACTTCAATCACCCCAATATTCAAATGAAGGCATTTTCTCTCTACTAGGAAAAATTGGGCACAAACCCCAATGCAATATCTAGGGTTATTATATGGTCCTCAACTTGATATTTCCAAACTCTCCTAATCATCACAAGACTTCACTCACCAACCCAAATCATAGATGTCCTTTTCTTTCTTACTTGACCTACTAGGTCTAGAGCCCCAATTAGGCCAAAATTTTCAAACTCACTAGGTGCTCTTGCACCATTCTCCCCATGTGACAAAGAACTCATGGTGGATAAATCTGAAGGAATTTCATAGGAATACCTTTCTTTCCAAAATCACTCTCATCTATCCATGTTACTTTAGATTTTGGTTGATCCTTCCATTTGATAAGATGCTCCATATAGGTGCCATGACAAGTCTTCTTCTTGATTCTTGAATCCATAACCTTTTCAGCTTTTGGCTGAGATTATAATGGGATAGTGACTTCTTCAACCTTTGATTTTGTTTTTCCTTCTATGAATGTAGGCCCTTTATATTGAACTTAGTCCTTGACATTAAAGATAAGGTAAATTTCCAAGTTTGGTGGGAGTTCTATTTTGTCAGCATTAGAACCATAATTTGCAAGTACCTTACAAGGTCCTATCCTATGCATTTGTAGCTTGGTTGGAACACCCTATGCAAGTACCAAAAATCATCCTTGGCATCATATCATGGCCTCAACACCTTGGATCATCTCAAAACATCTCATCTAACATGTTCCAACTCCTTGCACACTCTCAGCAACTCATCTCTTACACTTTCTCAATTTTGCCTCTTCTAGGCTTGTTCCAACTAGCCCTTGCCAGTCACTAATTTGTTATTTTCCATAGAACTTCCTAAACTATTGGGTGATTAAAATACCCTTTTCCTCACTCTAAAATATACTCCAAAACCAACTACACTTGTTTTATAAAATATCACTCAAAATTGGCTATTTCAGTCTGCCAACTAGGCCTAGTTTGAGGCCATTTACAAAGAAACTCACAATCCCTTCACTTTTGGAACTCCCATGACCCAAAAAAGTCTTAAGACATGACTCAAATGCAAGGATTCTTCTATTGTTTTGGTCTCGTGATCAATTTTACAATGGTTTTTACAAAACCCTCCTTTCTAGCCCCTTTACCCTAGGGCTTTCTAGAACTCTTACTTTGCAACGTCTCTAGAACCCCAAATTGGTTCAAACACCTTCACTTTGGTTATATTATATGACTTCAAATATAAAATGCAACTCTTGTTTGGAGAAAACACTAAATCCACCTTGGGAGCAATCACATACCCCTTTTTATGCACTCAAATTTTAGGGAAAACTATGCAAATACTTCTTAAATGGTTTCAACACTCACCTTTTCAGATGGAAATGGTTATTATAGACTCAAACCAACAAAGAAAAATCCAAAACTTGAGGTTTCTCAACACTCAACAATCAAATTTCAAAACTGTTACCAGCACTTACTACTAGGACAATTTCTAGTTTTAACAGTCAAACTCCCAAACCATACAAAGGACCCCCCACTATTTTTGCATTTTTAAACACTCTTTTTGGAGACCTACAATAACCTCTCTCACTTTTTGGAGATCACACTCCGTTTTCATTTTACGACGCCATCTTGGGTGATGTTGAAACTTGCAATGTCGGCTAGTACAAAGTTGCCAACTGCCAAATCTCTCTCACCTTTCCTCGTGGGATCCAACTGTCTACCCTATTAGCTCTACATGGCTAGGTAAACCCTATCCCCAACCTCATCCTATCCCCTTCAGTGCTCGAACATTCTCAGGCACGCCAATCCAGAATGTCCCCAAGGATCACTAAATGCCATAGGGCTGTGATCTTTGACGGGGCATATCTCAGAGCTCGTGCGAGGTATGGATGCAATTCTAGTTCCTACAGGACCATGTTGTGAAGACCTACAATAACCTCTCTCACTTTTTGGATATCACACTCCATTTTTGTTTTACAATGCCATCTCGGGTGATGCTGAAACTTGTAGTGTGGGCCAGTACAAAGTTGCCAACTGCCAAATCTCTCTCACCTTTCGTCGTGGGATCGAACTGTCTGCTCTATTAGCTCTGGGTGGCTAGCTAAACCCTATACCCAACCTCATCCTATCCCCTTCAGTGCTCAAACATTCTCAGGCACGCCAATCCGGAATGTCCCCAAGGGTCACTAAATGCCATAGGGCTGCGATATTTGATGGGGCATATCTCGGAGCTCGTGCAAGGTATGGATGCGATTCTAGTTCCTACAAGACCATGTTGCAGAGCCCTACAATAATCTCTCTCACTTTTTGGAGATCACATTTTGTTTTCATTTTACAATGCCATCTCGGGTGATGCTGAAACTTGTAATGTTGGCCAGTACAAAGTTGCCAACTGCCAAATCTCTCTCATCTTTCATCATGGGATCAAACTGTCTACTCCATTAGCTCCGAGTGGTCGGGTAAACCCTATTCCCAACCTTGTCTTGTCCCCTTCAATGCTTGAACATTCTCAGGCACGCTGAACCCGAATGTCCCTAAGGGTCACTAAATGCCACAGGGCTGTGATCTTTGATGGGGCATATCTCGGAGCTCATGTGAGATATGGATGAGATTCCAATTCCTATAGGAATATGTTGCAAAGACCTACAATAACCTCTCTCACTTTTTGGAGATCACATTCCGTTTTCATTCTACAATGCCATCTCGGGTGATGCTGAAACTTGTAGTGTTGGCCAGTACAAAGTTACCAACTGCCAAATCTCTCTCATCTTTCGTCGTGGGATCAAGCTATCTACTCCATTAGCTTCAGGTGGCCAGGTAAACCCTATCCCCAACCTCTTCCTATCCCCTTCAGTGCTTGAATGTTCTCAGGCACGCTGAACCAGAATGTCCCTAAGAGTCACTAAATGCCATAGGGCTGCGATCTTTGATGGGGCATATCCTAGAGCTCGTGCAAGGTATGGATGCGATTCTAGTTCCTACAGGATCATGTTGTAGAGACCTATAATAATCTCTCTCACTTTTTGGAGATCCCATTTCATTTTCATTTTACAACGCCATCTCAGGTGATGCTGAAACTTGTAGTGTGGGCCAGTACAAAGTTGCCAATTGCCAAATCTCTCTCATCTTTCATCGTGGGATCAAATTGTCTGCTCCATTAGCTTTGGGTGGCCGGGTAAACCCTATCCCCAACATTTTCTTGTCTCCTTCAGTGCTCGAATGTTCTCAGGCACGCCGAACCAAAATGTCCCTAAGGGTCACTAAATGCCACAGGATGCAATCTTTGACAAGGCATATCTTAGAGCTCGTGTGAGATATGGATGCGATTCCAATTCCTACAGGACTGTGTTGCAGAGACCTACAATAACCTCTCTCACTTTTTGGAGATCACATTCTATTTTCATTTTGCAATTCCATCTCGGGTGATGCTGAAACTTGTAGTGTTGGCCAGTACAAAGTTGCCAACTGCTAAATCTCTCTCATCTTTCGTCGTGGGATAAAAATGTCTACTCCATTAGCTTTGGGTGGTCGGGTAAACCCTATCCCCACCTCTTCCTATCCCCTTCAGTGCTCGAACGTTCTCAGGCACGCTGAACCAGAATGTCCCTAAGGGTCACTAAATGCCACAGGGCTGCGATCTTTGACAGGGCATATCTATGGGCTGTCAATACTTCAACTATACTTTAAGTCAACGATTATCAATATGTGAAAAAATGGAACTTGTTGTATTTTGAAGTACTAAGAAGATGGCCTTGCCCTTCCCCAGGAGTTTCAGAAATGGGAGACATTAGGTAAGAGAGTGAAAATGTTACTATCGCTTCAACGCACATGACGCAATTGGAAATGCAAATTTTGATGGTAATCATTTTTTGATAAGGGAGAGACTAGGGATGATCATTGTTACTATCTCTTTAGTAGTGTAATTTCATTTTCTCTTGAATTTGGTGGTGGGGGATCAGTGGTAAGTCTCCGTGGATATTCCTTCTTATGATGTTAGTGACAAGTGTTTCTCTTTGAAAACACTTGTACAATATTTTTTAAATTATTAGATAAAAATAGAGAATTGTAAGTATTAAACATGATTAGCCTTTAGTTCCTAGAAGATCTTTATTTCCCCATCAATGCATTTAGAAAGTTAAGTTTTAAGAAGATCATAAATAGAAAAAATTAGAGAAGCAATTTAAACATTTATATTGATTGGAAACACGTGAGTCTTGAGTTTCCTCTACCTTTTAAAGAACATTCCTTAGCTAGCAGACCTAATTCCACATTCCATAAGACTGGCATTGCGCTAAAGATTTAGGAAACCAACTACTCTAAGATAAAGCTTCCCAGTCAATAATAATCTAGCCTATTGAGGAACATAATAATTCTCAATTAAACTTGTGTTAATTCAGTATTAATTTTGTAATTAACTACAATTTCAGTATCTCTGTACAGGGGGTGACTGAGAAAACTATTTGAGGTCCAATTTGAAAATATATTTGTAAGGATCTTGACCAAGGTTCACAACTTCGATGATTAATACATTCATTCAGGCCAGAACCTCACTACAAAAAAATAATATATAAAAAAGGTACTGAATAACGTCATGTCTAGACCCAAATCAACCAATGAAAGTCAAATTAGCATAATGTGGAACAACAATATATGCATTGAGTGGGTTGTCATAAAAAAGCTTCATAATAAAATTCATGTCTAGAATTAAAAGACCTTAAAGAACATTTATGCTTGTAACACAAATGGCCATTCAAAATTGAATATGATTACAATATGTGAAATAGCATTACAAGAACTTGTAATGCTCTTGTGAACATCGTGTTAATTCTTGTAAGAATCCCTAAGATGCTTGTTATACTCAAAATTTTGTTGAAATTGAATTAATTTTTATCCTGTCGGTTAATTGGCTTAGGGTGATATATGCTTCTTAGATGGAATAATGAGTTCGTGATTAACTCTGTATTAAGATTTATAGCATCTTCTAGTTATTTGCAAAGGAAATTTATAAATTACTTGCTAATGTCATATGGCTTTCTTGAGAAAGATGTCCGTGTTCTTATTGATGGGTACTAATGACTATCCACATTTAGTTCTTCAATATCCTATTTGACAAGCTTTCCATAGACATTTCTTTGCCATACTAAGTATTTTTGAAAACATATTTGAGTAGAAGGACTACAGTAGATACTACATGATGTTTTAACAAATAAAGTAATGGGTTAAAGACTATTATTTCCAAGGTATTATGTCATAGTATTTTAATTGTAATGATCTTAGACTAATGATATTCTTGAAGGTAACTTCGACATGTAGCAAGAAAGACAACCTACAGCCAAGGAAATATTGTGCCTACAACCAAAGCCATAAATGCTCACAGCCAAAGCCACTAGTGCACATAGCAAAAGTCATGGATGCTTATAGCCAAAGTTACAAGTGTTCGCAGCCAAAGCCATGAGTACATGAAGTTGATGATCACAATTGTTTACAACTATTCACCAGAAACAACTTCTTTGCAATTTTTGAGAAATACTAATAAAGAAAAAAAGAACATCTACTAGTTGGTAGACATAATGGCAACTCTCTAGCAATTGAATTTAATTTCATACATGCACATATCTAATTTAATGTCATACACGAACATATCTAATTTAACGTCATACATGAACAAACATATAATATAAAATGATAACCAATAATGTCATATACATTAACAAACACATAATATATTATGATAACCAATAATGTCGTATATGAACAAACATATCATATATTAACCAATAATGTCATACATCAAATATGTCATACATCAAATATAGAATGTCATATGTACATCAAATGTGTATCGAATATGTCTCTCAGATGCCTATATATATACATGGGGAAGGAAAAAAGTCTCTATATATATGTATCAAATATCTCAACTACATCTTTTCCTTCCCACGAGGGGAAGGAAACAAGTCTCTCGATGTCCTCTACCATCGTGTGGAGGGAGACAGTGGAGATGACGGGGCCCTCCTGACATGCTCACTTGACCTCTTGTTGAGGCTCTTCTCCAGGTCCAACTGATGAAAAGAAAGTAGATATGAATCAATATTTATTATACATTGAAATCAAATATATGTACTCACAAAATTAATTATTTTCTTACCACCAACAAATAGTCACTCTGTAAGTCCACCTCAAATGCTCGTGGATGATCAGGCGTGACAAGACCCTACAACAATTCAATAAATATAATCACTTATAAATAACATTATAAATTTTGAGATTAACTATTATAAACAACAACTAAAATGAAGAAAATTCTTTCATACCTCTGTCAGTGGCTATGAGCTAGCCACAGCTGCGGCCACTCCGCTATCAACAGACTGTCTGTCCGACATCATGAGCTGCATGTCATACAATGCACGTTATATCTAACATGAAACATGGAATAAATATAATCAAATGAATTAAATTAACATGAAACAACTGTACCTGTGTGAAGCTCGTATGATGTCTCTGCTCTACATTTGTGGTAAAGGTTGAGGGTCCTGTGGAGAACTGATGCACATGCATATTTTTTTTGGTCAATCCTTAATATGATTAAGTAATAAATATATGTATTAATTAAAATGATTAAATTGATACATACCTCAGGACTCGTTGAAGGGACAAAAAATGGGCTTGGAGGATCGCTGCTAGGCCCAGGAACACTTTGACCCTAAATTTTGAACAATGTCAATAAATCCTAATTAATTAATCATTCACTATATGTATGAAATGTGATCAAATTAGTAATTTACCTGTGTGTCAATGCCAAATGTCTCGTTCAGGAATTGATTGGTGACAAGACCATCATCTGCACCATCTCCGACATGAGTGCCAAATGTGCATAGGGATCCGCATGAAGTGCACATGTGACCATGATGTATAGAAGGCTCCCCCTCAACTAATGGGCTCATGGAATGGATGAGGGTCTGCATCAAAGCATTAATGGTCCCTAGAGTGCTGGCCTCTACATGTTCCTTCACAACTGAAGGAATAATCACATGCTCGCACTGTGGATGGACCACGGCTGCCCTAACTACATTAGGGTCACGACGTGCTCCTAGCCTCTCAAATGATGACCCCCCACCTCTACCCTAGGAGTCTAACATAAAAAAGTAATTGGGGATCTCCCCAAGGACAAACTCACAATATAATTTCTTTAAAAAATACATGGGGACCTCGTGATTGTTGCAAGGAGGGGCATCAAAAACCATCCACCATCTATCCCAAAAATTATTTCTAATAGCATCATGTATGCACCAATGGATGGGGAATTGTTTAGTACCCTCTCTAACAGTATTTTTCTCACCGAGTTTTCTAAATAATGCACATATACTACCTTTTGGTATTTCCTTTTTTCTAACATCTTCATATGACAATTTATTTGCATAAAATCTCTTTTGTTCATCCCTCTTAGCCCACCAAATATCTAACTGACCACTAACTGAGGCTATCTGAGTGTTAATGGATTCGAGCGATGATGCCAATTGAGCCCTCATTAGATTGGTTTGTCCGGATTCTTTCAACCGAGCAATGATTCCTTCTAATTCAGTTCTGCCTCTCTCTATTTCATTTCTTATATTTTCTTGTGTGCCTGGTGGAGGTCTTACAATTGGTTCGGGTTGTGGAATTTGTTCTTCTTCTTGAGGAGGGTTTTGGTTTTGGGGTTCTTGAGGGTTTTGATGTTCTTGTGGATTTTCTGGTTTATTATGAACATTTCCTGATAAAAAATCAATTGAAATTCAAATAAATAAACAAATCTAAATGAAATTTGTAAAAACCCTACAAAAGAATATAAAAAACTTACAAAACAATATGAAAAATATATCAAACAATGCAAAGTTAGGTTTATATCACTTACGGTGTCGTCGTGGGTGCGCTTTTGGTATTGGATTTCGTCGACGAGGAGGCATTTTGGCAAATGGTGGTGCAAATGTTGAGTCTTCAACTCGCGTACGCGCTGCTCACTGTAGGAGTAGAAGAAAATGCTGATGAAAATGATGGGCTGCGGGATTGCAACCCATCATGTATACTTTTTGTTTTTTAAAAGCGCGTACGTGCTTTTTAAAATAGGAAAAAAAAATTTCCTTGTCACCTTTTTGGCACCACAACTCGGTGCATATGCCCACTACTTAAAAGGATGCTCCTGGAAAATTGGTAATGGGCTAAAGGTGAAATTTTGAGAGGATATCTGGCTTAAGGACCATCCTTTGATTGGAGAATTTCATGACAAGGCTTTAGTTAACTAATGCAAGTAGAGATTTTTCTTTCTAGTAAGTCATTATTGGCAGAATGATTCTTGGGTGAATTTAACTGATGTTGATCAAGGTTTTAGTAATATCCAACTATCCCTAAATGTTGTCTCTCTTTACCCTTATCTTGAGGATGAGATTATTTGGCATGCTGATCCTAGTGGTCAATTTAAAGTCTCTGCTATCTTTGCTTCAAAGGATAAGGGTAATCAACCTTTTTGGTCACATGCTTGGATTAAGGGTCTCATACCCAAAATTAACATATTCTTTTGGATTCTTCTCCAAAACAAAATTTTGACCCTTGAAAACTTGCAAAAAAGAGGTATAAATGTGGTTAATAAGTGTACTTTATGCAAAAATGGACTTGAAGATAGAGATCATATGTTTTTAAGTTTTTCCTATACCCAGGAAGTCTAGACTGAGATTTTAAATTTTTGGAGTATGAAATGGGTCCATAAAAACAATGTGGATCTTTCTTTCAAAAGTTGGAGCTGCCCATCAAAGGATCCTAATGCTCAATTTCTTTGGAAATTAACCCTCCCTCACCTTTGGTATGGCATTTGGAAAGGAAGAAATAATAGGATATTTAGAAATAAAGATCTTCCACGATGTGTGCTAGGTCAGAATATCATCAAAGGCTTCAAGGAGAATTTTAAATCCTAGAGGAAGTCTGGTCAAACTTTCCAACTTAATAACCCTTTATGATCTCAAGGATCTAAGTTGAAAATTGATAATCCTAGATCGATCATAAAATGGTTTGTTCCTCCTAATGGATGGATCAAAGGGAACTTTGATGGAGCTACTAAGGGAAACCTGGGAAGAGCAGGATGTGGAGGTGTTCTTAGAGATCATGTGGGAAATGTTATTGATTTTATAGTAGTCCCTATTGGTCACTCGAATAGCCATATTGCTGAAGCTACTGCAACCCTCTATACCATCAAATTAGCTGTTGATTTGGGGTATTCAAAATTATGGTTGGAAGGTGATTCTCTAAATATTATTAATACCCTAAATAATAAAAATTCTATCTCATGGTCTATAGAGGCTACGGTTATGGAAATCAATACCTTATGTCAAAAATTTGAAAAAGTGGTCATTTCCCATACATATAGAGAAGCCAATTGGGCCACTGACTAGATAGCCAATAATGTAGTTCAAATGGGGCATAAGGTGAGGTGGCTTGATGAATTAGACAAGCATGTGGATCTTAATGTGATTATTAATTATGATTCTATTCATTCCAAAGTGGGAAAGATTTTCTTGGATTAGAAATTTAATGATTTGTGGGAGTGGCCTTATGACTGTCAGATTACCTTCCTCAAGGAGGTACATTCATGTGAAGGTTATGTTCTCTCTGCACGTATCATCAAAAAGGCAACATCAATCTCAAGTCACAAAAAATTGGTCTCATTTCAACCTCTCTACTATCAATATCTGGGTGTCTCTGGTTTTTTGCTTGCTTTGTAAAATGGGGGCGAACCGAGGAAGTAGGAGCCTAAAAAATGTGATGATTGGAAGGCTAGGTAGGACGTTTGGAAGATTCTCTAGAAAGAGAAGGTGGTCATTTTTCTAGAGTGGTTGCATGGATTCAAACCCCATGTCACCACTGCCTTCTTCAAAAATTGGGTCAATGACAAAGTTACTCTCCATGGAGTCATTGTGAAGCTTACTGAGGAATTCATAGCCGAGGTTACTGGGCTCCCCATGAAAGGTATTAAATTCTCAAAATAGACCACTATTTCCATTGTAGCCTACAAAAAATTCCTGAAGATGGATGAAGAGGAGATGCAATTGGAGAAGAATGGAGACTTCTTTGATGTGCAATAGATTAAAGGTATTTGGCATGATGTGCTTGGCTATATTTGTGAGTACTTTATCCATGATGGTAGGAATAAAAGGGTGCATAAATTCCATTTTTTCTTTCTTAACCATTTTAGGTATAAGTGTTGGAAATGATTGAAAAGATCATGAGGAAAGTTGTCGAAATGATCATATGGAACTGGTAAAGAATGTTCTCAATCATTGTTTTGTCATTGATGTCAAACTTGCTACTTGTAGGAATGAAAATTGCTTAAGTGATCCTAATACTATCAATTAGTTGATTGACAAGGAGGAGGCAATCAATAAGATGTAACTAGAACACTAGAGAAAGGTTGAAGTTATGATGTTGTAATGAAGTACAAGGATCAGCTAAGCTATTGATGAAAAAGTGTATTGATGACATACTATAAGACACAGAGAATGGGCACACTGAAACATATCAAAGATGTAAGGTTTTAGCTAAGTCTTTTGTAAAGCCCAACTAAGTTCATTAGAGAGAGGGAGCTGAGCAAGCTAGTAGGTGCTGAACATATTCCTAGTTGAAGTCAAGCAAGTTCAACTTTAGATGTCGAGTGAACTTCAAGTGTCGAGTGATACAGAGTTTATCAAGTGCTGAGTGATATCAAGTGTCGAGTGATAGAGTTTTGTCTAGGTACTGAGCTATCCAGGAAACAAGTGACAAGCAAAAATAACTATCGAGAAGATACAAGTGCCGAGCATCAGTAAACTAATAGTGTCGAGTAACACAGAGGTGCCGAGAATCAGTAAACTAATAATGCTGAGTTGCTGCATTATTTTGAAAATCAAAGATTCACTAGATCTAAGCCGACAAGGTTGTTATCTAGAAGTTTGTGAATTAAATGGAAGATAAGAATGATGAGCTGGTGGCACAGAACACCATGTAGAACATTTTTGAAGATACAAATGGACTCTAGATGAAGTTTCTAGATAAGAGCAAGATATAGGGTAGATAAATTGTATTCTACCTAATCCATTTGAAACCCTAAAATTGGAGAGGGAGAATTGAGTGGCAAAGGAAAACTAGATCTCTATTTAAGGAGTCATAAGGTCATGAAGAAAAGTGAAGAGAGAGGTGGTAAAGCATGGAAGCATAAAGTGCTAAAGGAGGTGCTAAGGAGAAAGAGAGCACAACTACTCTATTTCAATAAGAAGACCCTAGATATGATTGCATTGGCATGATGAGTAAGAAGACTCAAGGAGATGAAGCTTGAGAGGAAGACAAGCAGTCAGAGCTGAAGTGTTTAAAGCCAAGCAAAAGGATAGAATTGAAGTGTGATCTGAAATCTGCAAAGTATGTTGTAAGTTGTATTAGATCAAAAAGCCATTATCGTTACTCTCTAGCAATTGTAACAGTTAGTTTAAATCCTATGGACTTAGGTTGGTTTAATATCCATGAGGTAAATCCTCTAACAGGGTGACATTCGAAGTGAATGTTTAGAAGTCCTTTAACCAGGCCCATTCCTAACAGTTTGGTGAAATCCTCTAACAAGGTCACATTTAACTGTGTGTTGTAAACCTTTAATAGGGTAGACTTTTAATAGGGCATCACTTTAGAAGAGTGAACATCAAGTAGCATGTTACTGGTGGTTTTTCCCAAATTGGGTTTCCACATAAATCACTATGTCATGTGTTGATCTTGCATGTTTTATCTCTGCATGTTGATTTACTCTAACTTGCTAATATGGTTGATTTAAGTTTGGATGGATGAAAAGTGTATGGATTCATTAAAAGTAGTGAAAAAGTATTATTAGGGAATTTGGACCTTGGATAATTCATTCACACCCCCCCCCCGCCTTAGTTATTCTAAAAAATTTTAACAATTAGTATCAGAGCAAGACTATTGATTCAGTTTAAAGGGACTATAAGAAGAACAGATCAAAATGCCTAAGAGAGAAGTTCCCAAGCTCAACAAAGACAACTTTGTTGCATGGAAAAGCTTGATGAAGCTACATATTGGATCCATAGGAGATTATGCCCAAAATTCAATTGTTACTGAACATGTAGATCCAATTGGTACTCTTACTGCAGAAGATATGAAAAACAAACAGGAACACAATCAGACAATGCTGGAGATTGCTTCTACACTCAACTATGCTAAATTTGATGATATCAAAGGATGTGACACTATATTCAAAATATGGAAAGCCCTATCAAACATCTATGGAGGAGATCAGAGTGTACAAAGAGCAAAAAGAGAAAGCCTCAGAGGAAAGTTTGATGATATGAAAATGGAGGAAAATGAGAATGTTGCTCAATATGGTGCAAGAATAAAAGAAGTGGTAAGTGCAATAAGATGCTTGAGTGGTCAATTGGATGAAGATACTGTTAATAATAAGTTCTTAAGAACCCTGCTACCTATCTATGCTATTAGAGTATCAGCAATACAAGAACTAAGATGTGTACCAATAAACAATCTAAGTTTTGAAGGTATAATAGGTAGACTCACTGCATTTGAGTTATCTAATTTTGACAACTACAGACCAGAGAATGTTGAATCTTCTTTCAAGGCCAAGCTGTCACTAAAAGATGTTGAATAGGTGAAATCAAAGAAAGGAAGAAAAATGAAATATGTATCCAGTGACAGTAGCATTGATAAGGAAGATGTGGAACAATTGGAAGCATTGCTTGCTAGAAGATTTCACAAAGGTAAAGGAAAATTCAAAGATAAGATGCCTATCATTTGTTTTAATTGCAATGAAGTAGGTCATATTTCTGCTAGGTGTACACAAAAAAAGGATTACAAGGAAGGCAACAAAAACAAATTCAGAAGAGATGATGACAAGAGAGATTACAAAGAAAAAGGCAAGAAGTGTTATATTGTTGAAGAAAATTTTGATGATAATGATGATGAAGTTGTTTATGTAGCCATGAAAGACCAATCTGATGAAGAAGAGCCCACAAGACTAGTAACATGTATGAACAAGAATGACAGGTGGATCATAGAGAGTGGATGCTCACATCACATGGCAGGAGACAAAAGTAAGTTCATTAACTTTACTCAGTATGATGGAAATAGTGTTAGATTTGGTAATGATGCTCCATGTCAAATCAAAGGAAAAGGTTCCATTAAGCTCATAGAGAAAATTTCATGTGATAATGAATACTATGTTGAAGGATTAAACTACAATTTGCTGAGTGTCTCACAGTTAGGCAATATAGTATGCAAAGTAGAATTTGGAAACAAAACTGCAAAAATCTATGATACTGATGGTAAACTGATAGGAAAAGGAGATCCAACAAGGAGTAATTTGTTTTACCTTGATATGGATGATGTTTCTTGTTTTATTGCAAAATTTGATGATGAATGGTTATGGGATAGAAGATTATGTCATGTCAACTTTGACAATCTGGTCAATATTAGTAAAATGAAGAAACTCAGAGGTTTACCAAAATTGAAGAAGCCTGATAATATCATGTGCAAACAGTGTTAGCTAGGAAAGATGACAAAGTCAAGTTTCAAAAGAAAAAACTATACATCTAAAGAAGTACTTGAGTTAGTTCACACTGACTTATGTGGTCCAATGGAAGTACAAAGCTACAAAAGAGATAAATATATAATGTTGTTTGTTGATGACTATTCCAGGATGATGACTGTTATGTTCTTAAAACAAAAATTTGATGCTTTTTAAATGTTTAAATGGTGTGTGGCTAGAGTTGAAAAGAAAATAGTAAAGAGCTTGAAATGCCTAAGATCAGACAGAGGTGGTGAATTCACATCAAATGAATTTGAGATATTCTATAATGATAAAGGAATTCAAAGACAAACATCAGCTCCTAGAACTCCCCTAAAAAATGGAATTCCTAAAAGAACAAATAGATCTATGATTGACTATGCCAGAACATTAATGATGGAAAAGACTGTTGCTCTAAAATATTGGAGAGAAGCTATAAGTGTAGCTATTCATACACTGAACTAAGTATAAGTCAAGAAAGGTACAAATACAACACCTTTTGAATTATGGTATGGTCACTCACCCAATGTAAAACATTTCAAAATGTTTGGTTGCAAATGCTTTATCCTTAAAGATGCTAGAAATGGAAAATTTGATGCAAAAAGTGATGAAGGCATATTTCTTGGTTACTCCACTAGAAGTAAGGCATACAAGTGTTTGAATACTAACACTAACAAAATTATGGAAAGTGCAAATATAAACTTTGATGAGCATACAGAAGTCCAAGCTAAAGAGCCAAAGAGAATGGATGAATACAAAACCTTTGTGTATTCTTATGAAGGAATGTCTATTGATGAGGAAGTTGTCAATCAAATCAAAACTCAACAACAAATTTCAGTTTCAGTGGAGTCACAACAAGTGAATACCGAGTTGCATTTAGAAGCCAAGTTGTAGAATGAAGGAAATGCACAATCTGATTCTGAAGATAGTACACATGAAATAGATGAACAACCTGACAACGAAGTGCATAGTGATTCTAAATTTGAAAGATCAAACATGGAAACAAGGACAGAGCCAAGATTATCCAAATATGTAAAAAGACATCACCCTGTTGAACAGATAATTGGTGACAAAAATGCAAGACCAATGACAAGGAATAGAATGAGACATGAATCATGTCTGATCAACAAATTTGAACCTAAGACAGTATATGGTTTATTACAAGATGATGACTGGTATAAAGCTATGGAAGAAGAGATTGATCAAATAAAGAAGAACAAAACCTGGAGTTTGGTTCCCAGACCAGTTGACAAGAATGTGATTGGCACCAAGTGGGTATTCAAAAACAAGCTAGACTAGTGTGCAAGGGTTATGCTCAAGAAGAAGGACTAGACTATGGGGAAACATTTGCCCCTATTGCTAGAATGGAAGGAGTAAGAACTTTACTTGCATATGCTACATATAAAGATTTTAAAGTCTATCAGATGGATGTAAAGTTTTCTTTTTTAAATGGTATACTAGAAGAAGAAGTCTACATTGAACAACCAAAAGGATTTGTTGATGAGAACAATAGGGATATGGTTTGTAAGCTACATAAAGCACTCTATGGTTTGAAACAAGCACCTAGAGCATGGTATGAAAGACTTCACAAGTATCTAGTGCAAATATGATTTGAAAGAACTGATGATAATAGCAACATGTACGTCAAAGCAAAAGAAGGTAAGGATATTATTATATCTAAAATCTTTGTGGATGACATAGTGTTTGGAGGAAAGAAAGTGCTTTGCAAAGGCTTTGCTAATAAAATGAAACATGAATTTGAGATGTCTATGTTTGGTGAGATCAAATTTTTTGTTGGATTACAAGTACATCAACTCAAACATGGTATATTTGTGACATTAAAATGTTTGGGTTAGAGGAGTCCAAACCAGTCGGCATGCCAATGACAATAGGAAATAAGCTATCCAAAAATGATGAATCGACTAAAGTCAATCAAACAATGTACAGATCCATGATTGAAAAACTACAATATGTTGTACATAGTAGACCAGACATAGCATTAGCAGTTGGAATAGTGGCTAGATTCTCTGCTAATCCTAAAGAAAATCATCTCATAGCAGTAAAAATAATAATGAGATATCTTAAAGGAATTGATAACTTTGGTCTATACTACAAAAAGAATGGAAAGTTTAAGCTCAATGAATATACAGATGTAGATTGGGGAGGCAAAATTGATGATAGAAAAAGCACAAGTGGAGGTGCATTATTTTTAGGCAAAAGGCTAGTTACTTGGACTAGCAAGAAACAAACATGCACATCCCAGTCCACTGCAGAATCAGAATATGTGGCAGCAATAGTCAATTGCACAAACATTGTGTGGCTCACACATTTATTGAAAGGAATGAAAGAAGAGGTAAAAAAACCTATGATATTGTATTTTGATTACACAAGTGCTATAAACATATCCAAAAATTCAGTAATGCATGCAAAAACCAAGCACATCACAATCAAGTATCACTATGTTAGAGAATTGGTAGAAGACAAACAAGTGAAGTTGGAATACATTCACACAATGGAACAAACTGCAGATATCTTCACCAAACCATTGCCCAAGGATGCTTATGAATATCTTAGAGGCAAGTTGGGGGTAATACCCCTAACTCAAGTAGTTTAAAGTAACAAGGAAGCTGCCCTGCATCAACAATAATAAATTATTGAAATATCAGAAGAATGATGTAGAGGATGACAGCAGGAGCATGAACTCCAATTAAGTCACAAGCATGGTGATAGAGGGAGAAAACATCAAGAAGCCAAAGCTTATATTTTGCATGATAAAGATGCTACATCTTTGGCATTTATGTCAAAGAGGGAGAAATATGCAAAAATTTGATCAATACAAAGCAAGAGGGAGATATATATGAAAGAGGGAGATATATGAGATCAGTAGTAAAGATGCAGCAGCCAAGAAAAGTAGCAGACAACGTATACAATCTTGGTGGTAACTAAGTTGATCAATTGATCAGTTTGGTTTGCCATCTATGCCAAAGAGGGAGATTGTTGGAAATGATTGAAAAGATCATGAGGAAAGTTGTTGGAATGATCATATGGAATTGGTAAAGAATGTTCTCAATCATTATTTTATCAGTGATGTCAAACTTACTACTTGCAAGAATGACAATTTCTTAAATGATCCTAATACTATCAATTAGTTGATTGACAAGGAGGAGGAAATCAATAAGATGTAACTAGAACACCTAGAGAAAGGTTGAAGTTATGATGTTGTAATGAAGTACAAGGATCAGCTAAGCCATTGATGAAAAAGTGTATTGATGACATACTATAAGACACAGAGAATGGGAACACTGAAACATATCAAAGATGTAAGGCTTTAGCTAAGCCTTTTGTAAAGCCCAACTAAGTTCATTAGAGAGAGGGAGCCAAGCAAGCTAGTACATGCCAAACAAATTCCTAGTTGAAGCCGAGAAAGTTCAACTTCAGATGTCGAGTAAACTTCAAGTGCCGAGTAAACTTCAAATGCTGAGTGATATAGAGTATATCAAGTGCCGAGTGATATCAAGTGTCGAGTGATACAATTTTGTCTAGGTGTCAAGCTATCTAGGAAATAGGTGCCAAGCATAAACAAGTGCCGAGAAGATACAGGTGTCGAGCATCAATAAACCAATAGTGTCAAGTAACACAGAGGTGCCAAGCATTAGTAAACCAATAATGCTGAGTTGCTGCATTATTTTGAAAATTGAAGATTTGCTAGATCTAAGCTGACAAGGTTTTTATCTAGAAGTTTGTGAATTAAATGGAAGATAAGAATGATGAGCTGGTGGCACAGAACACCATGTAGAACATTTTTGAAGATACAAATGGACTCTAGATGAAGTTTCTAGATAAGAGCAAGATATAGGGTAGATACATTGTATCCTACCTAATCCATTTGAAACCCTAAAATTGGAGAGGGAGAATCAACCGGCAAAGAAAAACCAAATCTCTATTTAAGGAGTCATAAGGTTATGAAGCAAAGTGAAGAGAGAGGTGGTAAAGCATGAAAGCATAAAGTGCTGAAGGAGGTGCTAAGGAGAAAGAGAGCACAACTACTCTGTTTCGATAAGAAGACCCTAGATATGATTGCATTGGCATGATGAGTAAGAAGACTCAAGGAGATGAAGCTTGAGAGGAAGACAAGCAGTAAGAGCTGAAGTGATTAAAGCCAAGCAAAAGCATAGAATTAAAGTGTGATCTAAAATATGCAAAGTATGTTGTAAGTTGTATCAGATCAAAAATCCATTATCATTACTCTCTAGCAATTGTAACAGTTAGTTTAAATCCTATGGACTTAGGTTGGTTTAATAGCCATGAGGTCAATCCTCTAACAGGGTGACATTCCAAGTGAATGTTCAGAAGTCCTTTAACCAGGCCCATTCCTAACAGTTTGGTGAAACCCTCTAACAAGGTCACATTTAACAGTGTGTTGTAAGCCTTTAATAGGGCAGGCTTTTAACAGGGCATCACTTTAGAAGAGTGAAAATCAAGTAGCATGTTATTGGTGGTTTTTCCCAAATTGGGTTTCCACGTAAATCACTATGTCATGTGTTGATCTTGCATGTTTTATCTCTGCATGTTGATTTACTATAACTTGCTAATGTGGTTGATTTAAGTTTGGATGGATGAAAAGTGTATGGATTCATTAAAAGTAGTGAAAAAGTATTATTAGGACATTTGGACCTTGGATAACTGATTCACCCCCCCTCTTAGTTATTCTAAAGAATTCTAACAATAAGGACAAAATTTCCTTCCCTTTCTATTTGCATTTCTATTTGCTTCAAAGCTTGCATGCCCATAGAAAGAAAGAGTCACAACCCATTCTACATGAAGGTTTGATATTGCCCATAGAGGGTTTTTGTAAAAATAAATCCATTGCTTCATCTCCCTCCACTAGAAAACATAAGGATTCTCAGTCCATAAAATGTAAAATTGATGAGAATGTTAAAGGGAAAGATAAGGAAAAACTAAAACCCTCTAGTTCTCAAAGACAAATTGTTGAAGAGGATATTGAGGTGGAGAGTATTGAAAGCTCAGATAAGGAAGTTCCAGAGGAAGAGGAAGGGATGGATGTTGGGAATTTTAGCTCTAACCTGGAAGGTTATCTAAAAATGAAAGGCAAAAATAAGAAAGGGAGAGAGGAAGAAACAACTGAGGATAATTCAGAATAGAGCAAGTATGATAATGAGGGTACTCACATTGTGTCCGGGGGAGCTGATAAAGATAAAGATAATTTAATTGATTGCCCTACCATTATGAGTGAGGAGGAAAACATGGGGAATGCTTCCACTCCTATAAAGGAGATTGAGGGACAATATAAGGAGGTCCATAGTCAACATGACCCTATGGAGACTAGAGAGCAGGAGTCGTTGGATGGGGAGGAACAAATTGATAAAGTTGGGTCCCCACCACATACCACTACTAAAGACGTGGGTGACTCCTTGGAGAGGGAAACCAAGCTCTCCTTGCTGCATTTTACCAAACTTAAAGTTGATTCTTTCCTCCAAGTTGATTCTTGGATTTATAATGAAATAATGGTGTTGAAGAAGAAAGTGGAAACCTTGCAACATAACCAGGAGGCTGATCGAGCTATTATCAAACACTTGGAGGAGAAAATGGGAGACATCCCAAAAAAACTTAAGGATTATGATCAGAATCTTAGAATGCTTATCAAGGAAAGTGGAACAAAAATGGAGCAAGTAACTTCAAGCATATGTGCTACGACGGTGAGCCTGGGAAAAAGAGCAAATGAAGGAACCATATCTTCAAAGGGCCCTAGTAAGAGGAAAAGATAGAGTTTGAGGAAGAAAGTCTTGATTGTTGCTTCTTCTTTGGCTACTAGATCCATCCAAGATATGGCTAAGGTTGGTAACGAAGTAGTTAAGATGATCACAGAACTGCAATAGTTTCTTTGGGTCTTCTTTTCTAGTTGGGTTCCTATTTAGGTCTTTTTTGCTGGTTGTTACATCTAGTTCCTATGTTTGGTCTTATTTTCTGGTTTTTAGTTTTAAACTGTATTGGAGGTTCCAGGTCTTTGTAAAACCTGGGTACTTTATTTGGACTATGTATGTGGTTTTAGGTCCCTATAAAACCCGATTTTGGTGCTACTTCTAGTAGGTTTAAGGACTCTTTTCCTGATGACTGTATTTTTTTCTCCCTTTTTGAGGATGTGAAAGGGTTTTGGGGTCCCTTCAAAACCTATTTTTACCATAATCTAAAACAAAATCAACACTTTTCCTAAAAAGAAAACCATCACATATTTGGAATAATAGTTTTGCAAAAAAAATTACCACTATGGGAGGCAAATATAGATGCACAATTTGTACTAAATGCATATGTTGCTACGGCATATTGTTCATCATACATGACAAAATTTGACAAATCAGTGAAAAAAGCTTTTAGAAAGATAAGAAGAGATCAAAAACAACAAAAAATGATGCTATACAAATGATTCACACCTTTGGAAATACTATGCTTAACCTCCAACAAATGTCCAGTTAACTAGTAGTACATATTACAATATCACTAAATTTACATTCAAGCTCTAGAAAATGTGTATTCATCAATACATCTTCCCAAGAAGAACACACATTTATCCTAAAGTCTAACTCACTCTTACAAAAGGAATTTGAAGATTCAAAACAATAATGTGTCAATCAATAACTGATTACTATACCAATCATCCACATAATTTTAAAAAATACCTCTATAGCAGATTTTGTAGTAAACTATAAAATTATTAAAGGAAAACTAGTAAAACAACAAAATTCAAGTGTCATTAGATTTGTTAAATATAACAAACACATTGACTATGAAAACTACTATAGAGAAAACATATTGTTGTATGTTCCATTTGAAAAGAGTGAAAATACAATCAAAGTTGGATTTGAAACAATACAACAAGCATACAGACATTGTGAAAACATAATTCAACAAAATGAAGTTAAATACACATACAATTTCAATTCAATGTGGGGAGATTTAGATGACACATTTGAACAATTTGAACAAAACAAAAACTTGGATGAACAAAAAAATCAAAGATAACATTACAAAGAATATTACTGAAAATTATGATCACAACTTAGATTTACAATATATAAAAGGTAAGAAAACTAAATTTGATATTGGATTCCAAATTGTAGACAACTTGACACTCCTTGAAAATGTCCAATATTATCAACTAAGACAAAAACTAAATGAAGATAAAAAACAAATTATAAAATATATTGCAATATATAAAAAATGTAAAAAAAAGCTATACACCTATTTCTCACAAGAGGTGCAAGAACAGGAAAAACTTTCATAACAAAAGAAATATTCCAAATGTTATTACACATGTATAACATGGATCCTAGTTCAAATCCTCTCCAACCAAAATGACTAGTAATGGCCTACATAGGGAAAGCAATTTTCAATGTAGGAGGGACAACAATACATTCTACATTATTGCTTCCCTTCAACAAATCCACCTTCACTCCACTTAGAAATGACATAATGGATTCTCTACAAAAATATTATGAATGTTAGGACTAAACCATAGATAGAAATAAAAATTAAATGCAAAAATAAACAATATCAAAAAACAATAGATCACACAGAAAAGAACACAGGACACTAAGATTTAATGTGGTTCACCTAGTCCTTGGGCTACATCCACCAAAAAACAAATCTGATATTATTACGACCTAGTAATTATAACTTGATTACAATCTGTAACCCCTTATAGCTCAATAATGTAGCAAGAACCAATTTTGCATCACCACAATGAAACAATCCCTAACCCTAAGCCCTTTATATAAGTATTTTTATGTCGCTTTAGGGTTACAATATGTCGGCCATACATCAGCCACAATGTTGGCCATGGGCCAAATTTTTTTTCAAAAAATGTATGAAGTATGTATAGTACTTTCTTAATCAGTCACCACAAACTAACAATCTCCCACTTGGTGACTAATTAGACTCCACACTAGACAACAATTTCCCAGTTGGAGACTAATCTTATAGAAATATTACTACCACATGGCTCTCCCAATAGATCAAACCACCCTAGACTCTATTGTTCTTTTATGCATGTTTAGTATAGAAGATCAACTAAAACTGAAGAGGAATTCAACTTCTTCCTTGTCACTACCTTTGTAAACATATCTGCTAGATTTTCATCTGTATGTATCTTATCTAGCTTTAACTGTCCATCATCCAAAACTGACTGAATGAAATAGTACTGCAATTGAAAGTGTTTAGTCTTTGAATGTAGAGTTGAATTCTTTACAAGATGAATGACACTCTGGCTATTTATAAACAAATAATTATCCCTTTGAGGGTGTCCTAATTCTTCCAAGAAGAACTAAAGCCATATCATCTCTTTGGCTGCCTTTGTAGCAACAACATACTCTACCTCTATAGCGGATAAAACATTAACCTTCTATAACCTAGAAACCCAGCTTATGGGTGCCCCACCAATAGCAAAGACATAACCTATAGTACTCTACCTGATATCAATATCTCCTACCAAATTTGAGTCAACATAGCCATGTAAGTTAGTAGTAGAGCCCCCAAAGTGTAAACACTTACTAGATGTTCCTCTCAAATATTTGAGTATCCATTTGACTACATTCCAATGCTCAATTCTAGGATGACTCATATACCTTCTTACAACTTCCACTACATGCACAATATTTGGTCTAGTGCATACCATAGTATACATCAAGCTTCCTATAGCTAAAGCATAGGGCACCTTTGACATCTTATCCTTCTCTTCTTGTGTCATGCGACACATCTCTTTAGTCAACTTCAAATGACTAGGTAAAGGTGTGTTAATAGCTTTAGCATTCTCCATAGAGAAACATTACAACACCACCTCAACATAATCAGACTGAGATAGCATCAATTTTGTATTCTTTCTATCTCTAGAAATCTTCATACTAAGGATTTATTTTTTTGCCCCCAAATCCTTCATAGCAAATGCATGTGCTAACTGGCATTTTAGCTCCTTAATATGATCCATGTTAGACCTAGCTACAAGCATATCATCAACATATAAACATAAAATAATGTAGCTATCATCATCCAACCTCTTAAAATAAACATAATGATCTGAATGACACCTATTGTATCTATGTTCATGCATAAAACTATCAAATTTTAAATACTATTGCCAAGGTGCTTGCTTCAAGCCATATAATTTTTTTTTCAATTTGCACACTAAGTTCTCCTTACCTTTGACCACAAATCCCTATGGCTAAGCCATACATATCTCTTCATCCAAATCACCATGAAGAAAGACTATTTTAACATCAAGCTACTCTAAATGCAAATCTTCAATAGCCACAATACTTAAAATAGTATGGATAGAAGTCATCTTAACAACAAGAGAAAATATCTCATCAAAATCAATGGCCTTTTTCTATGCAAATCCTTTTACAACTAACCTAGATTTAAATCTTTTCTTACCTCCATCCTCTTCTTTTATCCTGTAAACCCACTTATTGTGTAAAGCTCTTTTACCTGCAGGCAACTTGCTTAAATCCCATGTCTTATTCTTCATCAAAGAGTCCATTTCGTCTTTCATTGCAGACTCCCACTAAATCTTAGTATCCATCCGCACAACTTCATCATAATATTCAGGTTCACTAGCATTAGTAAGTAAAATTAAATACAAAGAGGGAGAAAATATTTCTAGAGGTCTAATTTTCTTTGTTTACTATCTAAAATTCACTGGTGTGCGTGGTATTTGTTGTTGCGGTTGTTGCACATCATGAGGAATGGCCGGAACATCATCTTTTGGAGTATCATCCAACATTACATAATCATCTTCTTTCTTCTCATGTTGATGCAATAGATCTTTGTACAACACTTTCTCATTGAATATTCTTCTTACAATTTTATGATTTTTAAAATCCCAAAGCCTATAACCAAATTCATTAATTCCATATTCAACAAATACACATTTCTTTGACTTAGGTTCCAGCTTGGTTCTATTTTCAGAATCTATGTGAGAAAATGCTTCACAACCGAAGGTTTTGAGAAAAAAATAACTCATGCTTCCTCTAGAATTCCACATCCCAAAGGAGTAGAGGGACCTCTATTACTCAAATATATAGTAGTATTAATAGCCTCCACCCACATCTATAAGGGAAACCCAACATGCAACCTCATGCTCTTTGCATGCTCCATTATAGTCATGTTCATGCATTTAGCTACTCCATTTTCCTATGGAGTCCTTGGAATAGTTTTCTATCTAAGAATACCATTAGTGGAGCAATAATATTCAAATTCATGACAACAATACTCACCACCATTATCAAATCTAAGACATTTTAATTTCTTACTAGTTTCATTTTCTAGCAAGCATTTCCATTTCTTAAAAGTTTGAATACATCAAATTTATGTCTAAGGAAATAAATCCATACCTTTCTAGTTGCATCATCAATAAATATAACATAATAATAAGAGCCTCCAAGGGAAGATACCTGAGTTAGTCCCCATACATCGGTATGTGCAAGCTCTAATTTCTCCTTTTTGTTTTCCTTCTCAGTCTTTAGAAAAATCACTCTTTTATTTTACATACACACAACTTTCACAGAAATCCATATTAACACATTTTAGACCTGAAAGGACTTTTTTTGAATGAAGTACTTTCATACCTTTCTCACTCATGTGCCCAAGTCTATTGTGCCATAGTGTTGTATCAAAATTTATAGGAGCTATTTGTTCTCCCTGCTCAACTGCAACAATTGTTCCTAAATATTCGTTTTTCTTTGAACAACTAAAATAGAAGAAATAATATGACTTGTACAAAGATATAAGGTGCCTACTTTCACACCTTTTTCTACTACAAGGGAACCTTTTGTAACCTTCCAATTTTTATCATTAAAAGTAACTACACAACACTCATCATTGAGTTGCCCTTCTGAAATTAAATTCCTACTGAGCCTTGGAACATGTCTTACCTCATGTAGTAGCCAATGATTCCATTCTGCAACTTAATCTTAACTTTTCCCTTTCTAACAATCTGACAGGGTTCATTATGCCCTATATAAACAAGTCCAAAATATCCTTGGACATAATGAATGAAATAACCTCTATGAGGTGAACCATGAAATGAAGCACTAGTATCTAAAACTCATGAATCATAAACACTTTTTAAAGATAGAAGCAAAGCATCCTCTTCAAATTTGTTACTTACCAAATTTACCTCCTTGTGTACATCTGGTTTCTCTCCTTCATTTTTCTTTTGAGTCCAATAATATTTCTTTTTATGCCCTAGTTTCCCATAGTACCAACAATCATTTAGTCCTCTCAATTGAGACCTTCTCTCTTTTGATTTTCCTCTTGATTTCCCATGATTTTTGGAATTATTTCCTCTCAGTCATTTTGCCTAAACTTTGTGCATTCAAAGCACTTCCTGATGTAGATCCACTTGAGGATTTCTTATGAGTTTCCTCACTCAAAATAACACTGATCACACTATCATATTTTAGGGTACTAGATCCAAGAACAAAATTACTCACAACCATTACCAACCTATTCTAGCTTTCAAGCAAAGAACACAAAATTAAGAGAGCTCTAATTTCTTCATCAAAGTTGATACCCACAAAAGATAAATAACTAGTAATGGTATTAAACTCATTTAAATGGTCAGTAATAGATCCACCTTCTACCATTTTCATATTAAGTAAATTCTTCATAAGAAAAACCTTGTTTGAAGTAGAGGGATTTTCATATAGTGTTGCTAGGATTTTTATCAACTCTTGTATTATCTTCACTTTTATAATATTAAATGCCACTGATGGTGCCAGGGATAATCGAATGCTTCCAAGTGCCTTTCTATCTAAAAGATTCCAGTCATCATTTGACATAGATCCCTAATTCTTGGTTTTGCTTTCCTATGACTTCCATAAATCCTTTTGATAAAGATAGTCTTCCATTTGCATCTTCCATAACTAATAGTTCTACCCATTAAACCTATCAATCCTCAACTCACCCTCATTTTCCATTGCTCCCACTTGATTGTAAGACTCCCACTCAATTGTGTGACTTTCCTACAGAGGATAACTAAAAAAATAGAACCTCACTCTGATACCACTTGTTAGGATTAAACCATAGATAGAAATAACAATTACATACAAATATAAACAATATCAAAAAATAATAGATCACACAAAAAAGAACACAAGACACCAAGATTTAATGTGGCTCACCTACTCCTTGGGCTACGTCCACCAAACAACAAGTCTGATATTATTATGATCCAATGATTACAACCTAATTATAATCTATAATCCCTTACAACTCGATATAGCTGCAAGAACCAATTTTGCATCACCATAATGAAACAATCCCTAACCCCAAGCCCTTTTATACAAGTAGTTGTATGTCACTTTAGGCTTACAACATGTCAACCATATGTCGGCCATACATCAGCCACAATGTCAGCCATAGGCCAAAAATTTCTTTCTAGGGCACTGCCCCAAACTCCAAAGAATTCATGAAGTATGTATAATATTTTCCTGATCAGTCACCACAAACTAACAATGAACAATTACAAGTACTTTTCATAGATGAGGTCTCTCTAATAGGAAGTTAATTTCTATATCTAATTGATAGAAGACTTAGAGAATCAAACATATCCCAACATTGTATTTTGGTAGTCTTGACATTATCTTTTGTGGAGGCTTCTATCAAGCACAACCAATACAAGATAGTCTCATTTTTTAAAATTCTATTATTTACAATGAAAAGATGTCATACAATTATTGGAAAGATATAGTAACCTGTTATCAGTTACAAACTATAATTTGATAAAAAAATAGTCTATTCATTTCTATACTAAACAAAATGTGAACAAATTCAAAAATAGATTATGAAATAGACTATTTCAACAAAATATGTTTTAGACAACCTCCTATTGACCCAAATTTTCTATATCTTTTTCATACTAACAAGTTATTGAATTTACATAAACAAAGAATGTTATCCATTGTCTATGGTGAGCCATTTATCATTAATGGAATCAACAAAATAGATGAAAACTATGGTAATGCATTAGAATATCCTAAAAAAGCACTACCACAATAAATTATATTAAAAAAAAACATGTTGGTTGAATTATATGTAGGAAACTATAACATTAAAGATGGACTAGTAAATGACACAGATGAAATTTTCAAAAAATACACAACATCAAATGAGGGAGACATAATTTGGATTGAATTCAAATAGGGAAAATCCAATAGAAAATGTTTCAACATCTATGTACACTAAGTATCTCTAAACAATGGGTATCTATTCTATGAATAACAAAACCAAAATCTCAAAAAAAAAACCATCACATGTCAAGTTTCGCAAAAAAAACTCCATACAACTAGCATGTACCCAAACAATTAATAGATCACAAGGACTAACACTTGATAGAATTCCATCTGATCCAGTGGGAGTTAACAATCATGGATTAGTATACACAATGCTATCTCATGTTTGAGATATGAATTCACTATTCTTTCTAAATCTACTAACAAAACAAAAATTCAAAGTCATGAATAAAATATCTGTTGGTATCTCTAACCATTGTTGTCTAATAGTGTCAACCACTAAGTCATTTACAAGGCAGAGTCAAATGGTCATCACTATGATCGAGCTATACTACATATGCTGAGTCATGTACATAAGCAAGTATATACTAAACTCTATAGGAGTCAAGTAAGTGTATGGTCATTGAGTATTTCAATACAAGTCAAGCTCATCAGCAATTGAGAAAGTATCAAGTATACAAGTATCAAGTTACATAGTGTGTGTCGAGCACAATACATGTCAAGCATCAAAAGAGTAATACAAGCCAAGAAATAGCAATGTTGAGCATCAGAAAACAATAAAGACTAAACAATACAAAGTTTACATAAAAGTTAGAAATGGAATAGAATTTGAGGTAACACATTTTACAAGCTGACATGGAAGGAACATTTAAATATTGTATAGGTTGTTATAGTTAATTTTAAATGACATGGATCATAGATACCTATGTTGTATGATCAACAATTTAGATGGAGAGGCTATTATGGGAGAATTTAGAAAACTATTTACGAAAATCTTTAAATAGAGATTATCTTAACCTAGATCAACATGTGAGAGATGCATGTGTGGAGCAAGCTCAAGAGTAGAGAAGTGTATACATGCAAACAAGGAGTAAAGTGAAGGATTTGTAGGGCCCATTTTCCATTGCACCAAAAGCCATGACTGTTAGTGAACATGGAACACCACATAATTAACCACCTGTGGGTAGGGGAGCACGTCGCATCACCCAACAATCTCCCCCTCGACGCGCATACCAGGTGCTTACGCGGGTCGGGAAGGCACCGAGGAGATTTGAACCCATGACCAAGCCAAAACCAGGCTCTGATACCAATTGTAGGGCCCATTTTCCGTTGCACCAAAAGCCATGACTGTTAGTGAACATGGAACACCACATAATTAACCACCTGTGGGTAGGGGAGCGCGTCGCATCACCCAACAGGATTGAGATCAGATCAAAAGTTAGTAATAGGGTTCTATTATCATCTATCAAATAAAGTAACCTATTCATGGCAGTGAAGTGAAATGGTTCAAGAAAAGTAATATCATATCAAAGGAGAGGATTAGTTAGCAAGGGGAAGACTTGAAATCAGCTTGTAGAGAAAATCAAGAGGAAGGTATTGAATCATTTTTAATCAACTTCAATCAGGGTAAATCTCTTAATAGAATGGTCTTAACAAATATTTATAAATCTCCTAACAAAGTCCTTACTTTGTTGTAAGTGTGAAATCCTCTAACAAGGTGAGACCTAGCAGTCTCTTAAGTATCTAATCAGGAAGACTCCTCACAGGGTAGATCATATCTTATGATGAAACATTGTAATCTTAACTGGTTAACTTTATTACTACAATAGTGAAGATTTTTTGGTGTCATCCCCACCCCAGTTTTACCTTCACCTTAGAGGGATACTGGATAACAAATATTTTGTTATGTGTTTCATTTTCATGCATGTGATTGATCAGATTTAAGTTTTTAAGGTTTTGATTCATCTCCCCTCTCAGTATATTGTTTATCCTATTTATACATCCATCAATCAACAATAACAATTGTGATGTGTCAATTAATAATAGATGCAAAATGAGAATTAACAATAACAAATTTGAGAGTGATACAAATAAGTTAGTAAAAATTATATCACTAAATACAATAAGCCTTCCATTACATATTGATCATATCACAAATGACTATGATTTTTTGCTGTATGACATAATATTTTTACAAGAAGCACATACATTTTAGATACCATTTCATGAAAAACTAAAGTTGTTTCAGTATATTTCTATGCATCATAGTCATGGACATAAACATTAGTTAAGAATAATATCATCATGAAAATTCCAAAAAAAAATAGTGAAAACAATGTTGAAATATTGGAAACAAATTTGGTTATCAATATTAATGAACTTACAATACTTAACTTGTATTCACCACCAAACACAAAAATAACCTCAATCATTGATAGCATTGAACAAACATTACAAACTAACATATTCAACAATAATATACTAATTATCGGCGATTTCAATATCAATATGGAAATCAATAATACAAACACAATTATACTACAAACATCTTTAAACAAGAAAATAATATATTTCTTTCTTAATGAAATAAATCATTTGCAAACATCACTTATTGATCATACTTGGTCAACTATTAACAAAAGAAATTACAAAATCTCAATGATAGAAGCAAATTGGAGTGATCACGATGCTATAGATCTCTACTACTTCAATATTGACAAATATATTATAATAAAAAAATTAGTAAGAAAAAATGACTTCTAACTATTTTCTTTCTTTTCTTCAAAAAATACTCTTCTAAGATTTTTTTCTTGTTCATGTTTCATAGAAATGGAGAGCAATAAAATATTAGAAGGAAACAATGATATCATTCAACTAGGACAACTAAAAGTGTAAGCTTATTTTTTAATCTCTTACAAAATTATGTATGATTAACATTTTGTACTTTCTTAAGAAATTAACAAATATAAACTTCCATACATTTCAACTCCAAAAAAGGAGATTCATAATGAAGTACAAAGCTGGTAATATTTTTAGGGTGACATTATAGTGGCATACAAAAAAAACCTTGATAAAACTAGAAACACAATTAAAGTCATGTGCACAAATTTAATAGATAAAAAAGGAGAGATGATTGTAACCCTCAATGTGATAGGAATATTTTTTTAGAAGTATGAGCAAATCATTTGTCCTAGGTCAAATGTTAAAATAAAAGATTTTCAAATTACTTCAAAAATAAGGTGTGACCATTGTGACTGTGAATGCATTGTGTTACTTATTGGAGAAAGCACTATTGAACCCATATCTAAAATTTGCTCATTTTTTTTCTTTATAACCAACACAACAATAAAAATTCTCCTACTATCTACAAAAAAATATATAGTGGGCACAATTGGTGCAATTATAGTGCCAACAAAGAGGACTACCCGTCACTATATCCTGGACATAAAAGATGGAGAATTAGAACATGATTCTGCATAGGTGAATAATAAGTACCTCATTCAAAATAATATAGCCTATTATTTTGCTCAAAAAAAATTATTTATAACACACACACATTTCTAACAAATAATACTCTTTAGTTATAATAGATATACGTTCATCCTAGTCTTTTACACAATTATATTGCCATTGAGGAATGCATCCATGTTAGATTGTGGTGACTGATCAGGAAATTGTTGTACATCCTTAATAAATTCTTTGGGGTTCAGAGCATCGCCCCAAAAAAAAAATTTGGACCCTATTTTGTCAAGATTTTGGGCTGACATGTAATTATTGATTATAACCCTAAAGTAGTTAAAATACTTGTATCAAAGGGCTTAGGGTTAGGGATTGTTTCATAAGTTGTGATGCAAAATTGGTTCTTGCAGGAGTACTAAGCTATAAGGGATTACAGATTGTAATCAAGTTGTCATCACTGGATCATAAAAATATTGGACTTTATGTTTGGTGGACGTAGCCTAGGGATTAGATGAACCACATTAAATCTTGGTGCCTTGTGTTCTTTTTCATGTGATCTATTATTTTTTGTTATTGGTTATATTTGCATGTAATTGTTATTTTTGTCTATGGTTTAATCCTAACAAGTGGTATTAGAGCCTTGTTGTTTTTCAGTTATCCTTTGTAGGAAAGTTTCACAGTTGAGTAGGAGTCTCATAGTTGAGTGGGAGTAATGGCAGATGTGGGTAAGATGAGGGTTGATAGGTTTAATGGGCAGAACTTCTAGTTATGGAAGATGCAAATGGAAGACTATCTGTATCAAAAGGATTTATTGAAGCCATTGGAAGAAAAAGCCAAGAATCAGGGATCTATGTCAAATGATGAATGGTGTATTTTGGATAGAAGGGCACTTAGAAGCATTTGGTTATGACTGGCACCATCGGTGGCATTTAATATTACACAAGCAAAGATGATAGAAGAATTGATGAAAACCCTAGCGACATTGTATGAAAAGCCCTCCGCTTCAAACAAGGTATTTCTCATGAAGCATTTATTTAATATGAAAAATGGTAGAAGATGAATCTATTACAAATCATTTAAATGAGTTTAATACTATTTACTAGTCAGTTATCTTTTGTGGGTATCAATTTTGAAGAAGAAATTAGGGCTCTCTTGATTTTGTGTTCTTTGCCCAAAAGTTGGAATGGCTTGGTAATGGCTATGAGTAATTATGTTCTTGGATCTAGTACTCTAAAATATGATGATGTGATTGATGTTATTTTGAGTGAGGAAACTCATATGAAAACCTCAGGTGGATCTAGATCAGGAAGTGCTTTGAATGTACAAAGTAGGGGCAGAATGACTGAGAGAGGAAGTAATTCTAGAAGTAGTGGGAAATCAAGAGGACCAAATGGCTGTTGGTACTGTGGGAAATGAGGGCATAAAAATAAATATTTCTAGAACTGAAAGAAAAATGAAGGAAATAAATCAAATGGAGAAAAGGAGGCAAATGTGGTAAGTAATAAATCCTCGGTATGAAGATTTGTAGAGATAGGAAGAATAGAACATTGATGCTATCTCAGGCTGATTATGTTGAGAAGGTGTTACAATGTTTCTCCATGGAGAATGCTAAAGTTTTCAACACACCTTTACTTGTTCATTTGAAATTGACTAAGGAGATGTGTCCCAAGACACAAGAAGAGGAGGATAAGATGTCCAAGGTACCCTATGCTTCAGCTGTAGGAAGCTTAATTTATGCTATGGTATGTACTAGGCTAGATATTGCACATGCAGTGGGAGTTGTTAGTGTTGAAATATCTTAATGGAAAGAATGCTTCTGAGAGGGGGGTCCGGGGGGGGGGTGAATCAGAATTATTAGCTTTTATCCTATTTTTTAACAAATCCTTAATAACATAATATTGAAATGTACATGCATGCATATCAACATTAAGCAATTATCAAAAACACATGTGCATCACCACATAACACTAGAAATTTTGGTAACCCAGAAACCCTCCAGGAATAAGAAGGTAAAACTGGGGTGGGTATGATACCCACAGAATTACTGCAGCGATAATGTTTGACCACTTCTGATGATTTGCCTTGTTAAAGGCTTTACACTGTATCAATAGTGACCTAGTTAAAGGATTTACAAACACTTTACATGAAGTGTTACCTTGTTAAAGGATTTAATCACCTATTTAAAGGATCTACAAAATAGTTGTTAAGCTAACCTATCACCATAGGGTTTCCTTTCTAATACAATTGCTAGAGAGTATTAGGTGTAATAAACCTGATAGTTTGCAATCCTTTGATTGCTGAATACAGGCACTTGATCTGCTTTCTCTAATCTTGATCCTCTAAGATCTGATATTCTTCGCTCTGAAAAAAGTTTTCCCTTACACACCTTTTTCCATCCTCATACAATGAGAGTTAGTCTTCCTTATAAAGACATTCAAAGACTTAGGGTTAGATGTGCATCTATGATCCATATTGAATCTCTGTTTTCCGTTCATTCCTTGCAGTTTTATTATTGGTTGCATGCCTTCTCCATTTTTCTTATTGGCTACATGTAGATTGCATAGAAAATACAAAAGATTTGATCTTATCATTTAATCCTTCGAGATTCATCATATATCAGCCATGAAAATAGTTTACATCTGCATTTCTAAAGTTACAGACTCATATGTGTATTTTGTGCTACTCGGCACTTACTAATCCCAAATGCTTGGCACATGTAACAAACTAGCTTACTCGGCTCCTGTTGCATTTCTATATTTCTCAGCATCGTCTGTGACTTGACACTCAAATATCACTCGACACTTGTATCATGCTTGGCACCTAAAGTCATTCGGCACTTGATCTTCACTTGGCACCTGATCCTCACTCAGCACCTGAAGGCTACTCGATACCTATTGGATTTTTTGACTCGACTTATGCTGTGGCTCGACATGCATAGTGTGCTCAGCTCCAATGTAGAAAATGGTTAAGTGTGATGGCACTCAAATGTCAAAACCATTTTGAGACTAACAATCTCCCCCTTTGACATGAGTTACAAAAATACTTAACTGACCTTATGAGTACATTCAAGTTTTAAAACCTTGATCAAAATTTTGTAACATACAATATATACCTCAAAATTATTGTAACTCCCCCTGAGTTGATTGTGCCATTATCTATGCTATCTTGGTAACCAAAATTTTATGATGTATATCATGCTCCCCTTTTATTTGTCTTCCCCTGTTAACTTGTCTCTTTGTCTCCCTCATTCATCTTGTCTTCCCCATCTCATCTTGTCTCCCCCATTTCATCTTGTCTCCCCCTTTTTGACACTTATGTCAAAGGGTTTTAAGGGTTAAGACCATATTTTTCCAAAAATGTGTTATTTACCTCCATAATCATCCTGAGAGTTGTATCCCAATTATGCAAAGCAATTTCCAATGACTTGTGCTAGATGGCGGTCCCTGTAGCAAGGTGAATAAGTCCTTCTAAAGTAGAAAGATTAGGATCTTTCTTGAGAACAGCTTTAGCATAGACTTGCTCTTTATGGAGTACTTCTAAATGTGGGGTAATGGAGGATTGGAGCTGTATCAATTTTGCCTTGATGGTGGCCTCTTCTACTGTTAATACAACTATTTCTTTCTAAGTGTGAATCATTTGAGCAAAATGCTTCTCACTTTGAGCTGGATCTTTGGGTAGTTGCATGCTTGAAATATTCAAATTACTCTCCATGCTCATTATCTTTTAGCTTGTCTCCTATGTGAAGTATGAAAAGTCACACAACTTTTTGTACAATGAGAATATATTCTCAATTACCTTTTTCACTTTGTCTATGACCTTTGCCAATTCAATCTATGGAAGTGCTATTTCACTAGATATTTTCTCATTAACTTTCCCTTGAAATTTTCTTTCAGACCATTCCATAAGTTTTGCATTTATCTCTTGGTCTGCATTTGTCACTTGGTCAACAATATCTAATAATTGTTCCATGATATGCTTGGACTCATCTGGTGACTGAATACTGAAAGCATCCATAAATATGTCTTTAATTTTATGTAAAGTTTTTTTTTGTTGATACTCCTTCCTGAGTATCTTTTGCCTCTTGCTTCTGTTTAATGCTTCTTGAAACTCATTGATTTGATCAATGTTTTTTTTTTTTTGAGTCATAACTTTGTATGACTATTTCCTCATCTAATTTAGGGTCTCCATAGTGAAGTACCCTTGCAACTTTTGTAGAATTGGATCCTGGTGCTGATATTTGCAATGGCTTTTGTGAAGGAGTCCCTGAGGTAGGAAAATTTATCAATGTTTGTATTGCCTCCTGATCTTTAGGGGTTTCCTCTATTTTCTCCTCTTGTTGTTTACCTTGATCAATTATTGTAATTTTAGGAAGTGCACCTTGTGTTTGTGTAGTAAGATCAGATGTAATAGTCTATCCTGGTTGTTTTACTTCTTTGTCTGCTACTGCACTCAACTTTTGTATTGTTGTGTCAACTATGCCTAATGAAACAACTATTGGAATTTGAAGTTGACCATTAGTAGCTGTAGAGATGAAGGAAGGTGGTTCTTATGGATTCACCTTATCTCTAATTGTGTTTTCTACTAGTTTTGGTAATTCATCCATACTAACCAATACTAGATCTACACATAATCTTGTTTGTTGCATGGATTGGTCAAGGATTATTTTGAGATCTTCTGCAGTTAATGGATTGATGTTCTGAGCAGAAGTGTCAGGAACATCTTGTACTATCACAATTTTTGCAAGTGTAATGGGTATATGAGGAGGACTAGAGAGTGGAAATTGTGTGTCTTGCACACCCTAGTCTTTTTGTTGCTCTTGCTCAGCTATTTCCATTTCATCTTGCTTTTGTGTCTCCTCCTCTGTTTCTTTCTTTTCTTCTTCCTTCTTCTCTTCTTCTTGTTTCTTTTCTTCTTCCTTCTTTTCTTCTCTACCTTGCTCTACTTCTTTCTTCTCTTCTCTCATTTTCCTTCTTTCTTTTGGTGGAGCAGTAGCTTCTTTCTTGTATTCTTCTTCAAGAAAATCTTCAATCTTTTTGTACAAGTTCTTCCATGATTTTGTTGTTCTTTGTACAATTTCTTCTATTTTGTTTTGGAGAATGAAGAATGCCCTATACTTAGGTGTAAACCTGGTATTATGCCTTTTGACTGCTTTATTTATTTTCTCCTTAGTCAAGTCAGGTAGTATGCTTGCTAGGGTTGATTCTCTCATCTCCTTCTCCATTTTCAAAAAAAAATGCCATCTGTCTTCTAGAATTTTAGACAGTTCATTTGGCAATTGTCCATCTAGTTCAAGAGAAGTATACTTGAACTATGCCATCATTCCATACACTGATTCTTCTATTTTATTTTGTTCATCTTTAGTGAACTTATTGAAATCAACTTTATTTATGTTTCTTAAGTATCCATTTACAATATTTTTACATAATGTATCAACTGAAAAAAGGCTTACCTTTTCAGATTGATCTTCTTCATCAGTATCAGATTGAGCCACATATTTTCTTCTTTTCCTTGGCTCTTCTTGTGTCTTCTTGATTGTTTTCTTCTTTGTGGCTTCCTCTTTAGCTTTTTGTGTGGAGGCCCTTGTTACATCTCTAGTTTTTGGCTTTTGGGGTGATGACATGGTAGTTTTCTTTGGTTTAGACTGAGCTGGAGGCTGTTCTGTTGCCTTTCTCTTCTTTGGCTCAGCTTGGGTTGGTGCTTCCTTGTCTTCTTCTTCCTTAGCACCTTCCTCCTTATCTTCACCTAGGCCTTGAGTTAATTCTATTGGGCCTTGTTCTTGTTCATCCTCATCATCATCATTGTCATCATCATCTTCTTCTTCAGCTTTAGCCTCTATTCCTTCACCAAATTTCTTCTTAATTTTCTTCATCAATTTATCTTTCTTTTTCAATGTGGAGGCAGTTTTTAATTCCATATTTAGCTTTGACCTTACCACATCATAAGTGCCAAAGTGTGGGGCACTCTTGTTTGTCTCTTCTGCCAACAATGCAGTTATTTTTCTAGATGCTTCATCTATGTTGATCTCATAACCAAATGGCCTTAGCCATCTCACCCTTGGAATTGTTGCTTGGATATAGGTGAAGTTAATATTAACTAAGAAGCATATATCATTAATATGTTTTTCCACCAAGGAAACTGGTATTCTCACCCTTTGCTTCATGGATTTCTTAAAATCTTCAAAATAGCTTGTCATCAAGGTATCAAAATTGTCTCCCATTTGTTCTATGTATTCATTAATTTGGGATATGATAGTTCTATCACTTCTCCATATAACTTTGCCAAAAGAGGGAAATTCATTTAGAACATAAAAGAATACACAAACTAGAATTGCTCCAAATTTACATTGAGAACCTTTGTCCTTCTTATGGCTACTTAGTTTTCATTAATTTGTTGTAGTTGCAATTTTGCAAGATCATAGGTATGATCCTTTTTCACCAGTTTGTAGCCTACATCTACTGCAATACATGGCACACTATTGAGTCTACTAGATTGGTAGAATTTGTGGGCAATAACTCTAACAACAAAATCAACTAGAGGATCCTAAATGGTGTGAATTTTCATTCCTCTTTTGTTCCACTGAGCACCTGTGTTCTTTTCAATAACCTCCTTGGATTCACTTCTCAAGGTCTTGAACTGATCTAGGGTAGGATATCCAGTTACCCTATGAATGATTCTCTTTGTGATTTTGATAGGGACATCTTCTAACCACAGACTACCATCATGAATTTTTCTCAACACAAGTCTAATCCATTTTATTTTAAATATGGTAGGAAAACTCAAAACTCATGTTAAACCCTTCTTTTCAAAAATGTTGTATTCATCTTTCAAGACTCCATCGACACATAGCTTTGCATAGGCTTCTCTTATTTCCATGTCTCTTATGGTTCCTATCTTGCAATTATAACATCTCCTTACATCCTGAACCATAACAACATTTGGGGGTATGCAAGAAAGGGCTCCGGGGGGATCATTTTTCTATGCAACTTTAGGGATAGGGCGAAAATCAGGCTACCTAACCTCATTAGATACTAATTGGACTTCAAATGACTCTTTGTCCTAGGTTGTCTTAGAACTCAAAGCCATTTATGCAAACTAGGGTTTCCTTTAAACAAAAATATGAAACTGCGTAGCTCGGCACAAATGAAAAAATACCTCAAGATCGATGAAAACACATTGTAGGAGGTTGTAATCTGCTTGGAATGCTGGATTCACTATTATGAAGTCACTCTGCTCTCTTTCTCTTCTCAACTTCTTGATTACGATGAGGAAGAATGATTAAAATCACGATAATATACCCTATTTCCATTGCATTAAATGCTCAACTACAAACTAAGCCTCTGAATGATTTTTGACATTACTCAACTTACACTATATTTCCACTTTACTCAGCTTCCATAGGAATTACTCAACTCGACATGAGTCATCAACTCGGTTGCTGTTAGGAACTTGGCATGTATTGGAGTTTTACTCAATATTCAAAGACAGCTCGACATCATCATTTAAATTTTTATCTTAGCATCTTGTTTCATGCTTATTTCTACTTTTCAATACTTCTTTATCTTGGGATTGATGTATGATGTAACTTTTTATATCAGTCTCGTACACTTCTCTTATGCTTAGTTTGATAAAGTGTGATCACTTGACCCATTGTATGAAGTGATCCCTCCACTTGATGTGTCACACTCATCTTTCTTCTTCAAGGTCTTATTCATTTGTCTTCTTGTTTTCTTGACATCAATCTTTTCTTTGCCCTTATTTTCTTTGTTGGATTTAATTTTTGGTGCTTTGGACCTTGTAGGATAGTTTCTACTGATATGACCAATTTTTAAGCAACTAAAACATGTGGTTTAGTTCAACCATCTTTTATAGTTCCCTTTGAAATGTGTTCTTATGCAATTCTGGGGTATATGTCAATATTCCTAACAATAATGATAGCTATACCTAGTGTTGTAATCCCAATGGTACTAACTTTTATTTCCTTTTTTTTTTGTTGGTTGATTTGATGCCCACATAGGCTTTGATCTACATTCAAATTCTTTGTGTCCATACTTCTTACAATTATGACAATGTCCATCAAATCTTTGTGTCCTTGTGACTTTGGATTTGCAATCTTGTGTCACATGTCCTTGTATGTTGCACTTGTGATAGTAACTCTTGCTCTTGGATGTGTTTAGTTGATTGAATCTTCTACTCCTACAAATATTAGTAGTATGCCCCCTTTTATTATAGTAATGACAAATGGGTTTTGAATCCTTACTTTTTTCACTTCTTTGCTTAACACTCTTTGATGATTCTCCTACTTTAGTGATGTTGTATCCAAGTCCTGATGTATCATGGGCTGATCTTGAAAATTTCATCAACTATTCAAAGTACTTGATGGCTTCACTTGACTTGTTTAGATTCTCTACTACCTCTTTTTCGCTGTTCAATTCAATCACCATTTTTTCATTTTGCATCTTTAGACTAGAGATCTCAATATCTTTCATATTGAGTCCATGATGAAGGTTCATCATTTGAGCAAGTGTATCCATCTGCATGTTTGACATCCTTGTTAATTTAGTACATTTTTCTTCAAGTCTGTTTGCAAGATTTCTTTTGTCATCTTCCATCATGACTTTATCCTCAACTACTCTTTTCTTTTGTTCAGTGATTTCACATAAAATTATGGCCTGTGATTCATGTCCCATCTTGAGAGGTCTTATCTCTTCTGTTTGAACTTTGTTTTTCTCCATTAGTTCTGCTATTGCTGAATCAAATTCTTTAGTGTCTCCATTAGCAAATAGTTTTGTGGTATTTATCTCCTTGTAGTTTGTATCATTTTCAGCTATGGCTATATCCTTTCTTCTTTTCAAGGATTTTCTCAGTTCCTCCCTTGCTTCCTCTACTTTGTGTAGAGCCAGTTGCACATCAATCACTTGACTTTCAATAATCTTTCCAAGTTTGAAGACTTCCATATTCAGACCTTTTTCTCCAAGCTATTAGACTTCTTCTTGTGAGAACCTTGCAACTCTGATACCAATTGTTGAAATATCTTAATGGAAAGAATGCTCTGAGAGGGGAGGGGGCTGAATCAAAAGTATTAGCTTTTATCCTATTTTTTACAAATCCTTAATAACATAATATTGAAATGTACATGCATGCATATCAACACTAAGCAATTATGAAAAACACATGTGCATCACCACATAACACTAGAAATTTTGGTAACCCAGAAACCCTCCAGGAATAAGAAGGTAAAACTGGGGTGGGGATGATACCCACAAAATTACTGCAACAATAATTTTTGACCACTTTTGATGATCTACCCTATTAAAGGCTTTACACTATATCAATAGTGACCTGGTTAAAAGATTTACAAACACTTTACATGAAGTGTTACCCTGTTAAAGGATTTAATCACCTATTTAAAGGATCTACAAAATAGCTATTAAGCTAACCTATCACCATAGGGTTTTCTTTCTAATACAATTGCTAGAGAGTATTAGGTGTAATAAACCTGATAGTTTACAATCCTTTGATTGCTGAATATAGGCACTTGAGTTGCTTTCTTTGATCTTGATCCTCTAAGATCTGATATTCTTCGCTCTGAAAAAAGTTTTCCTTTACACACCTTTTTCCATCCTCATACAATGAGACTTAGTCTTCCTTATAAAGACATTCAAAGACTTAGGGTTAGATGTGCATCTACGATCCATACTGAATCTCTGTTTCTCGCTCATTCCTTGCACTTTTATTATTGGTCGCATGCCTTCTCCATTTTTCTTATTGGTTGCATGTAGATTGCATAGGAAATACAAAAAAATTGATCTTATCATTTAATCCTTCGAGATTTGTCATATGTTGGCCATGAAAATAGTTTAAATCTGCATTTGAAAAGTTACAGACTCATATGTGTATTCTGTGTTACTCAGCACTTACTAATCCCAGATGCTTGACACATGTAACAAACTAGCTTACTCAGCTCATGTTGTATTTCTATATTGCTCGGCATCGTCTGTGACTCAGCACTCAAATATCACTCGGCACTTGTATCATGCTTGACACCTAAAGTCATTTAGCACTTGATCTTCACTCGGCACCTGATCCTCACTCGGCACCTGAAGGCTACTCGATACCTGTTGGATTTCCTGACTCAGCTTATGTTGTGGCTTGGCATACAAAGTGTGCTTAGCTCCACTGCAAAAAATGGTTAAGTGTGATGGAACTCAAATGTCAAAACCATTTTGAGACTAATAGTTAGCAGGTATATGAGTCATCCAAGAATTAAGCATTGGAATGCAGTCAAATGGATTGTCAGATATTTGAGAGGAACATCCAATAAGTGTTTACACTTTGGGGGCTCTACTACTGATTTATAGGGCTATTTTGACTCAAATTTGGTAGGGGATATTGATACCAAGCAGACTCCTACAGGTTAAGTCTTTACTATTGGTGGGGTAGTCATGAGCTGGAGAAGATACATGCCAATGACAATCCAATAGATATGTTGACAAAGGTAGTAACAAGGGAGAAGCTGAACTCCTCTTCATCTTTGGTTGGTCTTCTAGACTAAATATGAATCAAAGAATAGTAGATTCTAGGGTGGCTTGATCTAATTGGAGCCCCATGTGGTAGTGATATTGCTATAGGATTAGTCTCTAAGTGGGAGATTGTTGTTTAGTGTGGAGCTTGATTAGTCCCCAAGTGGGAGATTGTTAGATTGTAGTGACTGATCAGGAAAGTACTGTACATACTTTATAAATTCTTTGGGGTTCTCAAAATTATTTTTTTGGGCCCTTTTTTATCGGGCCCTATTTTATCAAGATTTTGGGCCAACATGTAATTATTAATTATAACCTTAAAGTAGTTAAAATACTTGTATAAAAGGGCTTAGAGTTAGGAATTGTTTCATAAGTTGTGATTTGAAATTGGTTCTTGTGGTGGTACTGAGCTGTAAGGAATTATGTATTGTAATCAAGTTGTAATCATTGGATCATAAAAATATTGGACTTGCTATTTGGTGGATGTAACACAGGCATTGGGTGAACCACGTTAAATCTTGGTGCCTTGTGTTCTTTTCTACATGATCTATTATTTTTCTATTATTGGTTATATTTGCATGCAATTTTTATTTCTATCTGTGGTTTAATCCTAACAATCCAAATAAAAGATTACCCCATGATACTATTTCAAGCACATTACTCTTTCAATATTGTTAATCCCAAACTACTTTTTTTAAAAAAATATTTATTACAACTTCTAAGATACATGAATTGGATTGTTTAACATTATATTTATATGGAGCTTTAAGAGTAGAAAACCCATTCTCAATACCTTTTCAACCATCATGTGCCAGATGTAAATGTACACCATTTACTTTTGGTGCAATCCAAGATAATGTTGTTTACTATCACAAATACAATGAAAATATACAGTACACATATATCCAGTCACTCAAATGTATTTTAATAATTGATAAAAATATTTTTTGAATGCACTCTCCAAAATCATATGTTCAAACATTTACTTCCAAAGCTTGAAAATATCAGTTATATTGGTTACATCAAACAAAAAGAAAAGATTATCTTCATTTTTCATGGGCTCCATGTTGAAGGTATTTATACATTAGATTACAGTAATGTGATAGTTTATCTCGATGAGGATGATACACTACTCTTAGATTCTCCATCACAGGTAAACAAATAAATTAATATTTTTCCATTTACAATTGGAATTTACTAAATGACATATTCATATTCATGTTTAATGTAAAAAAAAATTACTTTCTTGTGCAGGTAAAACAAGAGATATTGCAAAGTGAGTTGTAAGTTATTATCAAATCAAGCCTTATTGTTACTTTCGAATCATTGTATCAGTCTAGGGTAAATCCTTTGGATTAAGGTTGACCTAATAGGACCATTTTTAAATCCTTTAACTAAGTGATATTCCAAGTGAATTATCTAAAGTCTTCTAATAAAGCTCACTCCTAATAGGGTGATTGAAATCCTCTAGCCAAGTCACATTTAATAGTGTGCATTATAACCTTTAACAAGGTTGGCCTTTCATAGGGCATACTTCAAAGAGTGAGAATTAGTATCATGTTACTTGTAGTTTTTCCCAAATTTGGTTTCTACATAAAATTATTATGTCAAATGTATTATTAAATCTATTATGTTTCATGCTTACATTTCTACAAAGTTGACTTGAAAGTAACCTACAAGTTTAAGTGATTATATGATATAATGGATGCATGCATGATGAATATTTTTTATGGATATGGGTTCACTAAGTTGTGAAAAGTTTTATTTTTACATCTAGACCTTGGTTAACTGATTCATCCCCCCTCATGTATTCTAAAGAATTCCAACAATTGGTATCAGAACCATCTACTTAAGTAGACTAGTTTGAAGGTACTAGAAGCAAAAGATCAAGATATCAAAAAGAGAGGTACCCAAGATTAATAGAGATAACTTCCCTGCATGAAAAATTCTAATGAAGATACACCTAGGAGGTCTTGGAGATCATGCATAATCTACCATCACCACAAAGCATGTTGATCCTACTAGAGCTCTAATTATTGAAGATATGAAAAAAAAGAAAGAACAGAACTAGGCAATGTTGGATATTTCCTTTTCCCTAAGCTATGCGAAGTTTGATGATATCAAGGGTTGTGACAGTGTAAATAAAATGTGGGATTCTCTTCACACTATTTATGGAGGAGAGACAAATTTTCTAAGAGCCAAATCTAAAAGTCTTAGAGGTAAGTTCAATGATATGAGAATCCAAGAAGGTGAGAATGTTTCTCAATATTTATCTAGGATAAAAAAAATGTTGTTAATGTAATAAGAGAAGCTACTGGTAAGATACATGATGAGACTATAATAAGCAAAGTTTTAAGAACATTGCTACCCATCTATGCTATTATAGTTTTTGCAATACAAGAATTGAGATGCATACTAGGTTCTAATCTAACTCTTGAAGGTCTGGTAGGTAGGCTCACTACTTTTGAGCTATCTAATTTTGATAATTTCAAATTTGTCAATTTTAAATCTACTTTCAAATCCAAGCTGTCATTGAAGAAACCTAATGAGAAGAAGAAAAAAAAGGTAAAATATGTTTCTAGTGACAGTGACACAAATGAGGAAGATGTAGAAAAAATTGAAGAACTACTAGAAAGAAGATATCACAGAGGAAAAGGAAAATTCAAAGGTAATTTACCTATCACATGTTTCAATTACAATGAGGTTGTCATATTGCTGCTAGATGTCTAGAGAAGAAAAATTAAAGAGACAAAGACATGTATAAAAATAGAAGAGATGAAGACAAGAAAGATTAAAAAAATAAAGGCAAGAAGTCTTAATACATTGCTGAGGACAAAACTAAAGATGGATCTAATGATCATGATGATGAAGTGGTGTATCTTGCAATGAAGGATTATTCTGATGAGGATGAGGCAACTACACTAGTGTCTTGTGTGAACAAGAATGATAGATGGATCATTGATAGTGGGCGTTCACATTACATTAACTGGAGATAAAAGTAAGTTCATTACCTTGAATTATTCTGATGGAAATAGTGTAATTGTGGAAAACTAATATCTATAGTAATGCACCTTATCTGATAAAAGGAAAAGGTTCTATCAAACTCACAAAAAATATTTTATGTGACAATGCTTATTATGTTGAAGCACATAAATATAATTTGTTGTTTGTGTCACAACTGGATAGTTTAGGTTGTAAGGTTGAGTTTGAGAACAAGATTGCTAAGATATATGATATTGATGGAAAAATAATTGGAAAAGGTGATCAAACTAGAGATAATCTATTCTAGCTTGATAAGGAGAATGCTACTTGTTTAGTTATAGAATTTGGTGATCTGTGCCTATGGCACAAGAGGTTATATCATGTTAATTTTGATAACTTAGTTAGTGTCAATAACATGAGAAGAGTCAAAGGTTTACCTAAGTTGAAGAAACCTAACAATATAATTTGTAAACAATCTTAGTTAGGCAAAATGACAAAGTCAAGTTCTAAGAGTAAGACTCATACCTTTAAAGGAATATTAGAGATTGTTCATACTAACTTGTGTCAACTAATTGATGTGCAAAGCTATAGAGGAGATAAGTATATTATTCTATTTGTTGATGATTATCCTAGAATGATCACATAAAATAGAAATCTGGTTCTTTCCAAATGTTTGAGTGGTACTTAGCAAGCATTGAGAAGAAAATAGGTAAAAGTCTAAAATGTGTGAGATTTGACAAAGGAGGAGAATTTACATCAAATGAGTTTGAGATGTTTTGTAATTATAGAGGAATCAAAAGTCAAACATTTTTCCCTAGGACCCCTCCACAAAATGGAATTTTTGAAAGGAGGAACATATTTGTAATGGACTGTGTTAGGACACTCATGATGGAGAAAAATATTGCTTTGAAATATTGGAGAGAAGCTATAAGTACATATATCTATATCGTGAACCATGCACAAGTGAAGAAATGTACTTATTCAACACCTTTTGAACTATGGCATGGATACTCACCCAATGTAAAATATTTTAAGGTATTTGGAAGCAAGTGTTACATTCTCAAGGATTTTTAAAATGGTAAACTAGATGAAAAAAGTGAAGAAGGTATATTCCTTGGCTATTCCACAAGAAGAAAAGATTATAAGTGTTTAAATAATAACACTAACAAAGTTGTTGAAAGTGCAAATGTGAAATTTGATGAATATACAAAAGTACATGAGGTTGAACTTATCAATGAACCAGAGGAATACAAATCATTTGTATATTTTTATGAAGGTATTCCTATTGATGAAGATGTTTTAAATCAAGTTGCAATCAACAACAATTTTCAACGATTGTCAAGTCACATACTATGAATGTCGAGTTGCATTCAAGAATCGAGCTACATTTAGGTGTCAAGTTACAGAATGAAGTTGAGGCACGTTTAGATTCTAAGATTAGTGTACATGAAAGAGATGGTAAACTACTTGATAGAGATGTACATAGTGATTCAAAAGTTGAGAGACCAAATGAGGAAAATAGAGCATAACCAAAATGATCAAAGTATGTCAAGAGACATTATGCTGAAGCACAAATCATTAGACATAAAGATGCAAAACCGATGACAAGGAACAAGTTGAGAAATGATACATGTTTTCTTGGTATGCATGAAACTAAAATAGTGAAATATGCCTTAGAAGATGTGGGCTAGAGTAAATCCATGAAAGAAGAGATTGAAAAAATTAAGAAAAATAACACATGGACTCTAGTTCCTAGACCAAAAGATAAAAATGTGATTGGCACCAAGTGGGTGTACAAAACAAGTTAGATGAAAATGGTGAAGTTGCAAGGAACAAGGAAATATTAGTTTGTAAAGGGTATGCACAAGAAGAAGGGATAGACTATGGAGAAACATTCCCTCATGTCACAAGATTGGAAGGAGTAAGAACTCTTCTTGCTTACTTTGCAGACAAAGGTTTCAAAGTTAATCAAATGGATATTAAGTCTACATTTTTAAATGGTACATTGGAAGAAGTTTATATAGAACAACTAGAAGGATTTGTTGATGCTAACAACAAGAACATGGTATGTAGACTACATAAAGTTTTATATGGTTTGAAGCAAGCACCAAGAGCATGGTATGAAAGGCTTCATAATTATCTTGTGAAGATTGGATTTTAGAGGACTGATGATAAAAATAATCTATAATTGAAGATAGAAAAGAAAAAGGTATTTTACTATCTGACATTTTTGTTGATGAGATCATATTTGGAGGTCAAGATACTTTATGTAAAGCTTTTGCAAATGAAATGAAGAAATAATTTGAAATGTCTATTTGGAGAGATCAAGTTCTTTATGGGTGTGCAAGTATATTAGATGAAATATGGTATATACATCACTTAGTCAAAATATGTAAAGGAGATATTGAAAAATTTTGTATTGGAAGATTCCAAGCCAATAAGAACACCTATGGTAAGAGGACATAAATTATCAAAGAATGATGATTTAGCTGAGGTGAATCAAACATTGTATAGGTCTATAATTGGCAAATTAGGTCTATGATTGGCAAATTACAATATGTAGTACACAAAAGACCTAATATTGCATTATCTGTTGGGATTTCAAGATTATCTCTTAATCCCAGGGAGAATCATTTGATGATTATTAAGAGAATAATGAGATATCTAAAGGCATAGAAGACTATTATCTATACTATAAGAAAAATGAGAAATTTGAATTGAGAACCTAAACTGATGCTGATTGGGATGGAAATATTGATGATACAAAGAGCTCAAGTGAAGGATCATTTTTCTTAGGAAAAGGTTGGTTATATGGGCTAGCAAGAAAAAAAATTACATATCTCAATCTACTACAGAATTTGAATATGTTGCTACTGCAGTAAATTGTACAAACATTATATGGATCAAACAACTACTCAAAGGTATGAAGGAGGAAATCATTGAACATATGATACTTTATTGTGATAATACAAGTGCTATAAAAATATCAAAGATTTTTTTGATGCACATAAAGATTAAGAAAATTGCAATCAAGTATCATTACTTGAGAGAGTTAGTTCAAGATAAGGAGGTGAAGATGGAATATGTTAATACAAAAGAAAAAATAGTTGATATCTTCACAAAATAATTACCTAAGGATGCTCATGAGTATCTAAGAGGTAAAATAGTGGTGATACCACTATCAAAGTCTATTTAAGGAGCATGAGAAGTGTCTTGCATCAAACAAGATGATTAACATATGTTACACATTGATACAATTGATCTTACTTTAGGAGCTACCTAAAGAAATCAAAGAGTTGGAGCTACAAATTAATAAAAAGCTAGATGAAAAATGGAGAAATTATAAATGTTCATATATGAATATTAAGATGATAATTCTTTGGCATTGTTCTCAAAGAGGGAGAAAGAAAAAGAAAGGGAGAAATATCTAGCAATCCAAAAAGAAGAGATTATAAAAGGTGCAAGGAGAAATAAATCCAAGGGAGATAGAAGAAACAAGGTATAACTAATTAGAGGGAGATATAAAAAGTGATCAATATTATTAGATGGATTCATAAGGATGAGTTGACTATCTATTGATTAGATCATAATTTTGTGACCTATACAGAAGATGAAAGTTGTTGATAGAGGGAGAGATTTCAATACAAGGAATCATTTTCTTTTTGGTACTAATGTTGGTTGTACTCATTAAGTTTTGTTTTCTATCAATGCCAAAGAGGGAGATTGTTGAAAAAATATTGATAAAACTATGAGAATGTGTTTCAATCATTGTTTTGTAACTGATGTCAAACCTACTACTTGTTGGTAAGATAATTGCTTAGATTATTTGAGTACTATCATTTGTTTGATTGATAAAGAGGATCTAATCAAATAGGTAACAATAGCACCCAGAGGAAATGTTAAGTTATGCTATGGAAAAGTGGTACAAAGATTGATTAAGATAGTGAAATTATAGTGCATTGATTATCTACTTAAGGGGCCAAAGGATGGATATACTAATTAAGTTCAGAAGAAAAAGTAAAATGAATTGTGTCTACCAAGATTAAACAATCTACATGGTAGGTACCAAGAAAAAGTTAGTGTAAGTCAAGAAGAAAATTAGTTGGATCTAAGAAAAGTTGAATTTTAGTGTATGTTGAGTGATACAATGTACATTGAGTAAAGTTTAGTTAATGTCGAGCACTAGTAAACTCTAGTTCATGCTGAGTGATTTGATAGTGGATGTTGAGAAATGCAATATGTGTTAAACATCAAAAGAAAGCTAATGCAAAGTGACAACAATATGAGAAAGATCATGAATTTTATGAATCTAAGCTTGATGAGCTGGTGACATAGAATTTAAGATGAACCATTTTGAGGAAAATTCAAAGAAGATTGAAGGAGAAGCTTCTAGAAGGGAATAAAATGAAAAGATGGGTAGATTCATTGAATCCTACCTAATCCTACCTAACCCTAAAATGAATGATAGAGGATGAACAAAAGAAGATCTAAATTTTCTATTTATAGAAATGGCTATTTAGAAACAAAGGTTGTAATGTGCAAGAACCTAAGGAATATAAGAAGTCTAAGGTATTATTTCATTCAATGACCAAAGAGAAGATACTTCTATTGGAAAGAAAAAAAAGAAGGTTTAAGGGTGTTAGAAATGCTTTAGAATAATACTTTTCACTAAGTATAGTGAGTCCATTCAACCATTCATTCATCCAAGCTTTAACTTTTCTAACTAGCAAGTTATTGTAAATCAACATGCAAGCATAACACATAAGAAATCAACACATAACACAATGATTTATATGGAACCCCAATTTGAGAAAAAACTACTAGTAACATGCTACTCAATTCTCACTCTTTTAAAGTGACGCCCTATGAAAAGCTTACAACATACTATTAAATGTGAGTTGTTAGAGAATTTAACCACCTTGTTAGAACTGGGCTTGGTTAGAGGACTTTAGAACATTCACTTGGAATGCCACCCTATTAAATGATTTAAAAATGGCTATTAAACCAACCTAAGTCCATAGGATTTTTAGATCTAATACTATTGCTAGAGAGTATTAGAAAAATCTTTAACCTAACTACAACATACAACTTAACTTGCAGATTTTAGATTACTTATCAGCTCATACCATTGCCTACCCTTCAATCTCTACAACTTTGATAGCTTTCCCTCCTCTCAAGCTTAGTCTCCTTGAGTCTCCATGCTCAATGTACTAGTGCAATCATCTCTTCATGACCACTTGTAGAAGTAGAGCCTCTGTGCTCTTCCTTCTCCTAGATGTCTTCTCCTTGACACCCTTCTAACTACTTCACAATTTGGCTCTTCAACAACAATAGTATCAACAACATTTTATTCTTGGTCTTTGACTTCTTAAATATAAGTCTTGCAGTTCCTTTCCTACTCAATTCCTTCATTTCTTTTAATTTCAATTCGTATGGATTAGGTAGGATTAATTTCATCTAACCCATATTTTTTTTCCTCCAAAATTTTCTTGAATAATCTTTTTAAATTTGCCCAAAAATGGTTTACATAGAATTATGTGCCACTAGCTCATCATCCTTATCTCCCAACTTGTTCACAAAATTCAAGGTAACCACTTTTTTGGCTTAGATTTGGTGCATCTTCATCATTTAAAATAATGCAGTAGCTCAACACTATTGAAATATTCATGCTCGACACATACTATGTTACTCGACATCAATTATGTTTTTCCTAATGCTCGACACCAACTAAGATTTTCCTGATGCTCGACACTTGAAGATCACTCAGCACCAACTAAGATTTTCCTGATGCTTAGTACCTGATCTTCACTCGACACTTGAAGATCACTTGACACACACTAGAATTTTTTGCTACTTGACTCCAACTAAGAATTTTCTCGGCTTCAACTAACTTGCTTGAGACCCACTAATGATCTTCATTTAAGCTTTGCAGTCAACCTTGTTACAAATTCTTCCTCCAATGTTTCTAAATGTGACCAACCTCTATATCTTTGAGTATGTTATCAATACATCATTTGACCATTGTCTTAACTAATCCTTGCACTTCATTAAAACATCATAACTCAACCTTTCCCTTAGGTTCTCTTGTTACATCTTGTTGATCGAATCCTCTTCATCAATCAACTAAGTGATAGTACCTAGATCTTATAAGCAAATGTCATTCCTATAGATAGCAGGTTTGACATCAATTTAAAAACAATGATTGAAAACAAAAATCTTCTTTCTTTGCAACAATCTCCCTCTTTGATCTTCAACAATGAGCTTTTCAGTTAGATTTCCAACAATCTCCCTCTTTGGCATTGATGGGAAACCAAACTAATCAACCATCAGACTAAACTATTCAACCACAATTTAACTAGGTTAGAATAGTAAGTCAAATGCCAAAAAGTAATTGTATCTTCACATCTTTCTCTACTATTCAGATTGCTTCATTTCTGCTTCTCCCTCTTGGTTGTTGTATCCTTGTTCTTTGTTTTTATGCCTGTGTATTGCTCATCTTCTGTTGTTCTAATCAACTTCTTCCTCTGTCTTCATTTGATTAGTATCTCCCTCATTCTTTAGATCACCAAATCATCAACATGTGATCAATCTCTCACAACTTCTCTTATTGATCAGTTTCTCACATCTTCTCCCTCTTTGACAACAATACCACAGACATATTAGCATCTTAGTATGCAAGTGTAGCTTTTGTAGGTTCATTCAATTTCTCCCTCTATCACCTTTCTTATGAATGATTTGGAACTTTAACACATCTACTACTTTAGGCATGAATCCTAAAGTAAACATCCTCTACATCAATGTGTAAAATCTTCAACATTCAGCTCATTTGATGCAGGATAGTCTTGTATTTTCCTCAAGTAGCCTTAGCTAGGGGTATTTCCCCTAACTTACCTCTAAGATACTCAAAATCATCTTTAGCTAGTGCTTCTATGAAGATGTCAGCAATTTATTCCTTTGAGCTAACATATTTCATTTTCACTTGTTTGTCTTCTACCAACTCTCTTTCATAGTGATACTTGATTGCAATTTGCTTGGTTTTAGCATGCATTATAGGGTTCTTTGATATGTTGATAGCACTTGTATTATCACAATAAAGTATCACAGGCTGAATTACCTCTTCCCTAATACCTTGCAAAAAATATTTGATCCATACAATATTGGTGCAATTTATAGTAGCTACAACATATTCAATTTTAGCAGTGAACTGTGAGGTACAACTTTACTTTTTGCTAGTCTATGTAATCAATATTTTTCCCAAGAAAAGTGCTCCTCCACTAGTGCTTTTTCTATCATCAATGTTACCTCCCCAATTTGCATCAGTATTCTCTTTACTTCCATTAAGTGATTTTCTCTTGAATTTGTAGAAAATCTTGCTACTATTCTAATAGCTAATGCAATCTCTGGCTTATTATGTACAACATATTGCAACTTTCTAATCATTGATCTATACAATGTCTGATTCACTTTAATAGACTCATCATTCTTGGATAACTTATGTCCTATAGCTATTGGTGTGCTAACAGGTTTTGAGTCTTCTAATCCAAATGTTTTGAGTATCTCCTTGGTGTATTTGGATTGGGTCACAAATATGCCATATTTTAATTGATGTACTTGCAATCCAATAAAGAATTTGATCTCTCCAAATATTGACATCTCAAATTCACGCTTCATTTGATTTGAAAAATCTTTGCATAGAACATATTTTCCTCCAAATATTAATCATCAACAAAGATTTCTGATACTAGAGTGTCTTTACCTTTTTCAGCTTTGATGTACAAGTTGTTGTTGTCATCTATTCTCTCAAATCCTATCTTCACAAAATATTTGTGTATTCTCTCATACCATGCTCTAGGTTCTTGCTTTAATCTATAAAGTGCCTTGTGTAGTTTGCAGACCATGTCCTTGTTCTTTTCATCTACAAATCCCTCTACTTTTTCTATGTATACTTCCTCTTCTAGTAGACCATTCAGAAAAGAAGATTGCACATCCATTTGGTACACTTTGATTTCTTTGTATGTAGCATATGCAAGTAATGTTCTTACTCCTTCCATTCTTGCAACATGGGTAAATGTTTCTCAATAATCTAGTCATTCTTCTTGTGTATAGCCTTTGCAAACTAGTATGGCTTTGTTTCTTATTATCTCACCATTCTCATCAAGTTTGTTTCTAAACACCCATTTGGTACCAATCACATTCTTATCAGTTGGTTTGGGAACTAGGGTCCATGTTTTTTTCTTTTCAATCTAATCTCTCTCTTCTTCCATAGCTTTATACTAGTCATCATATTTTAGTGCATCTTTCACTATTTTATGTTCAACCTTGCTCAATAGACATGGTTCATTCTTGAGTCTATTCCTTGTCATTGGTTTGACATCCTTGTCACCAATGATTTGATGTGCAAGGTGATTTCTTCTCGCATACTTGGCTAATATTGGTTTTTTCCTTCTTTCCATGTTTGATCCTTCAACTTCAAAGTTGTTTTGTTCTTCTTCATCTATAATTTCATCATTCCTTTCATGTATACTATTTTCAGAACTATAATGTGCATTTTCTACATTCTGTAGCTCGACTTCTAAATGTAGCTCAACTTCTAAATGTAGCTCGACATTCACTGGCTGAGACTTGATAGATACTGAAATTAGTTGTTGATTCCCAACTTGATTTGCAGCATTGTCTTCAATAGTCATTCCCTTATAGAAGTATACAAAGGATCTATAATCCTCTAATTGCTTGGACTCATCAACTTGGACTTTTGGATGCTCATCAAAATTTACATTTGCACTCTCCACAATCTTGTTAGTGTTTGTGTTTAAACACTTATATGCTTTGCTTCTAGTGGAGTATCCAAGGAATATGCCTTCATCACTTTTTGCATCAAACTTGTCATTTCTAGTATCTTTAAAAAAATAAAATTTACAACCAAATACTTTGAAATGTTTAAAATTAGGTGAGTGACCATACCATAATTCAAAAGGTGTTGCATTTGTACCTTTCTTAACTTGAACTCTATTTAGTGTGTAGATTGCAGTATTTACAACTTCACTCTAGTACTTTAGTGCAGCATTTTTCTCCATCATCAAGGTTCTAGCACAGTCAATCACTAACCTATTCCTTCTTTCAGCAATACCATTATGTGGTGGAGTTCTTGGTACTGATGTTTGCCTTTTGATACCTTTGTCATTGCAGAATATTTCAAATTCTTTTGATGTGAACTCACCACCTCTGTCTGACCTTAGGCACTTCAGATTATTTCTTGTTTCCTTCTCAACTCTGGCCAAATACCACTTAAAATTTTGAAATGCATTAGATTTTTTCTTTAAAATCATAACAGTCATCATCCTAAAATAATTATCTACAAATAACATCATGTATCTGTCTCCTAGGTAGCTTTGCACTTCTATTGGACCGCATAAGTCTATATGGACTAAATCTAGTACTTCATTGGAAGTGTATGATTTTCTTTTGATGCTAGAAATAGTCATATTTCCTAGTTAATATTGTTTGCACATTTTATATTTAGGTTTCTTAAATTTGGGTAACCCTTTGACTTTCTTTTTCTTGATAATGTTGATCAGATTATCAAAGTTAACATGACACAACTTTTTATGCCACAACCACATATCATCAAATCTAACAACAAGACATGTTGCATCTTCCATATCTAGGAAAAATAGATTACTCCTAGTTTCTTGACCTTTTCCTATCAAATTTCCATCAATTTCATAGATCTTAGCAATTTTGTTTCCAAATTCAACATTGCAATCTACATTACCTAACTATGATACACTCAACAAGTTGTAGTTTAATCCTTCAACATAGTATGCATTATCACATGAAATTTTCTCTATGAGTTTAATGAAGCCTTTTCCTTTGATTTGACATGGGGCATCATTACCAAATCTAACACTATTTCCATCATATTGAATAAAGGTAATGAACTTAATTTTATCTCTTGTCATGTGATCTGAGCATCCACTATCTATGATCCACTTGTCATTCTTGTTCACATAGGTAACCAATGTTATTGCTTCATTTTCATCTTTATCTGATTCATCCTTCATGGCCACATAGACTACTTCATCATCATTCTCATCAAAATTTTCTTCAAAAATGTAGCATCTTTTTCCTTTCTCCTTGTAGTCTTTGCTATCATCTTCTCTTTTGTTCATGTACTTATTTCCTTCTTTATATTTCTTCTTCTATGTACATCTTGTAGCAATATGACCTACTTCATTGCAATTGAAATATATGATAGGGAGTTTACCTTTGAATTTACCTTTACCTCTATGAAATCTCCTAGCTAGTAGTGCTTTTAACTATTCCACATCTTTCTCATTTGCAGTGCTACCACTAGATGCATGTTTTCCCTTTCTTCTCTTTTTTCTTGATGTCTCCTCCTTGGTGTCTTTTATTTTCATCTTGGCTTTGAAAGTAGATTCAAGGTTCTCAAGTTTGTAGTTATCAAAATTGGATAATTCAAATGTAGTAAGTCTTTCCACTATTCCTTCAAAAGATAGTGTGTTTTCTTGTACACACCTTAGCTCTTGAATGGCTAAAACTCTAATAGAATAGATAGGGAGAAAAGTTCTTAAGTACTTTTCGATGACTATTTCCTCTTCCAATTGGCTACCTAGACTTTTTATTGAACTTACTTCTTTCATTCTTGCAACATATTTATTAGCATTTTCACCTTCCTCCATTTTCATGTCATCAAAATTTCCTCTTAGGCTTTCTCTCTTTGCTCTTTGAACATTTTGATCTTCTCCATATATATTTGATAAGGTTTTCCACATTTTTAATGCAGTGTCATAGTCTTTGATGTCATCATATTCTGCATAATTAAGTGTAGAGGCAATTTCTAGCATTGCTTGATTGTGTTCCTTCTTTTTATTCAAATCATCTACAATAAGAGGTCCTGTTGGATTTACATGTTCTGTTCCAATTGAGGTTTGTGCATAGTCACCTATTGATCCAAGGTGTAATTTCATCAAACTTTTCCATGCAACAAATTTATCCTTGTTGAGCTTGGGAACTTCTCTTTTGGACATCTTGATCTTCCTACTTCTAGTACCTTGAAACCAAATCAGCAGATGGCTCTGATACCAATTGTTAGAAATGCTTTAGAATAACTTGGCAAGGGGGGGGTGGGTGAATCAGTTATTGAAGGTCCAAATGTCCTATTCAAACTTTTCACTAAGTATAGTGAGCCTGTTTAACCATTCATTCATCCAAGCTTTAACTTTTCTAACCAGCAAGTTATTGTAAATCAACATGCAAGCATAACACATAAGAAATAAACACATAACGCAATGATCTATGTAGAAACCCAATTTGGGAAAAACCATCAGTAACATGCTACTCAATTCTCACTCTTCTAAAGTGATGCCCTATGAAAGGCCCACCCTGTTAAAGGCTTACAACACATTGTTAAATGTGACCTTATTAGAGGATTTAACCACCCTGTCAGAAGTGGGCCTGGTTAGAAGACTTTAGAACATTCACTTGGAATGCCACCCTATTTAAGTATTTACAAATGGCTATTAAACCAACCTAAGTCCATAGGATTTTTAGATCTAATACAATTGCTAGATATTATTAAAAAAATATTTAACCTAACTACAACATACAACTTAACTTGTAGATTTTAGATCACTTCTCAGCTCATACCATTGCTTGGCATTCAATCTTTGCAACTCTGACAACTTGCCCTCCTTTCAAGCTTAGTCCTCTTGAGTCTCCATGCTTAATGTACCAATGCAATCATCTCTTCATGACCACTTGTAGAAGTAGAGCCTCTATACTCTTCCTTCTCCTAGATGTCTTCTCCTTGACACCCTTCTAACCACTTCACAATTTGGCTCTTCAGCGACAATAGTATTAGCAACATTTGCTTCTTAGTGCCTATGACTCCTTAAATAGAAGTCTCGGAGTTCATTTCCTACTCAATTCCTTCATTCCTTTTAATTTCAATTTATATGGATTAGATAAGATTCATTGCATCTAACCCATATTTTTTTTCCTCTAAAAACTCCTTGAATAATCCTTTTGAATTCACCCAAAAATGGTTTACATAGAATTATGTGCCACCAAATCATCATTCTTATCTTGCAACTCATTCTCAAAATTGAAGGTAACCACTTTGTCAGCTCAGATTTGGTGAATCTTCATCATTTGAAATAATACAATAGCTCAACACTATTGAAACATTGGTGCTTGAAATATACTATGTTACTCAACATCAACTGTGTTTTTCTTGATGATCGGCACTTGAAGATCACTCGGCACTAACTAAGATTTTCTTGATGCTCAGCACTTGAAAATCACTTGACACCAACTAAGATTTTTCTAATGCTCAACACTTGATCTTCACTCAGCACCTGAAGATCACTCGACACACACTAGAATTTTCAGTTACTCAACTCCAACTAGGAATTTTCTCAGCTTCAACTAACTTGCTCAGCACCCACTAATGATCTTAGTTTAAGATTTGCAGTCAACCTTGTTACAACTTCTTCCTCCAATGTTTTTAAATGTTACCAACCTTTGTATCTTTGAGTATGTTATCAATACATTATTTGACCATTGTCTTAAGTGATCCTTGCACTTCATTACAACATCATAACTCAACCTTTCCCTTAGGTGCTCTTGTTACATCTTGATGATTGAATCCTCTTCCTCAATAAACTAAGTGTTAGTACTTGGATCTTATAAGAAAATGCCATTCCTACAAATAGCAAGATTGACATCAATGACAAAAAGATGATTGAAAACAACAATATTTTTTATTTGCAACAATCTCCCTCTTTGATCTTCAACAATGAGCTTTTCAATCAGATTTCTAACAAAAGGTATGGATGCTTGAAGGGTGGACAAGTTATTAGAGATAAAGTGTGTGAAAGACAAGTAGAATAAAGGACTAAAACAAAGATTTGTAATCTACAAAGTGATTTGTAAGTCATTATCAAATCAAGACTTACTATGATTTTCTAATAATTTGATAAGTCTAGGGTAAATCATTGGATTAACATTGACCTACCAGTCAGTTGTAAATCCTTTAACTAGATGACATTCCAAGTGAATGATCTAAAGTTTTTTAACAAGGTTCACTCCTAACAAGGTGATTAAAATCCTCTAACCAGGTCACATTTAACAACGTGCATTGTAACCTTTAATAGGGTTGGCCTTTCACAAGGCATCATTTCAAAAGAGTGAGAATTAGTAGCATGTTACTGGTAATTTTTCCCAAATTGGGTTTCCACATAGAATCATTGTGTAAAATGTGTTATTGAATCTATTAAGTTTCATGCTTACATTTCTAAAAAGTTGATTTGATAGTAACCTACAAGTTTTAGTGATTGTATGATCTAATGGATGCATGCATGATGAATATATTTTATGGATGTGGGTTCACTAAGCTGTGAAAAGTTTTATTTGTACATCTAAACCTTAGATAACTGATTCACCACCCCCGATTTATTCTAAATAATTCCAACACTCCTACCCTAAGAAGGAATTTATATTTCCTTTTCTTCTCCATATATGTGCACACCCCATTGATTCAAAAGTGGATTGACTCCTTTATTATTGAATATCATATAGGAGCTTGGGAATGGAATTGGATACTTTCTTGAAAGATGAATTTTCTAAAATCTCTAATGATAATATTTCACTCCAATTGGAATAAATATAATTTCCACTCTATAATGTAATGAGAAAATCTTTTGATTATTTATCAAGTCTTCTCTTGGTAGTTTCTTTGTTGGTTTTAGCTTAAGTGTATGGTTTCTTTCTCATTGTTTCCAAGTACATATATTTATAACTTAACTATACATTTTAACAGTTCCCTTTTTGTATATCATTAAATATGATTAGAATGCACAAAGAAGAATAAGTATACACATTGGGTTTATTTAAGATATAGGCTATCCCTTCACACAAGATATGAGCTCATCAATGCTCAGATTAATGGAATCCTTATGAATTGAGCTTTCTTAGGCTTCTAATTTTACAAGGATCGCATGGGACTATGGTATGCCTTGATGAAAAATTTATTTGCATAATTTCATAGTAGAAAAGATAATTATTATTAGTATTGTAAAGGTACTACATGTTTCATCATTTGTTCATAGGACAGGTTTTTTTATGGATTCTTATTATTTAAGCAATTTAACTATATGAATTTTATTTTTCATAAATTATTAGGGATTTATAACATCTTTAGGTCTATAAACTCCTTAGTCAAGTCTTCATTGATACTCCAAAATGTATGATGTTAGGGGGTAGGAAAATGTCCTTTTGAAAGATATTAGTGAACTCAAGGTTGGGATGGTCAGAATTTCTAATAAACTAGTTTTCAAGGCTATTTTGATAGTGGTCAAGGAGGAATTATCTATTATGAGGGATAGATAAAAACATAACATGGACATTGTTTCCAAGATTTTTTGCAATGGTTCTCCATGTTGATAGAGACAAGGTTGTGATAGAAAAGTTGTGTTGAGTTGTGTTAATCTATGCATTCCTTAACAGATTTGGATGGAGTGTTGGAAATTCTTGATGAGAATCTATGCATCCCTTAAAAGTGCGAGTGTGGGTTAAATGACCAACCACTCAAGGTGTATCCAATTTTGGAGATAAAGAACTTCAAGAAATTCTTAGGAATATAGGAAGAAATCAAATGCAATTAAATGTTCTTGTTGATTTTCTTCCTATTCATGGTGTGAAATATGTATTTTTATGTTGATTGGAAGGTTTTGTACTTGTATCTAAAAAGTGAAGGCATTACGGATTAAGTTTAGGTCTAGGATGGATAGTATCTATGGAAATTTTGTGAATATTCTTGTTATAGTTCATTTTTGGGTGGGTTATCTTGGTATAGATTTAATTGGAAAAAAATTCCAATGGCATGGTATGATAGGTTATGTGTTTGCATAGTTTAAAGATATACCTAGTTTATAACCAGATGGTGGATACCAGTCCTTTTTGGGTACTGGTGATATCTTTGAATAATTTTGACTATAATGTACATATTTAAATCTAATATATGGAAGCAATTTAATATAATCTCTAAATTTTGGGTTTTGATGATTTTTATATCTTAGTCACTTTTAGTATAGATTTTGAATATTATCTTAATGGTTTTCTATGATTTTGTAGGCAAGTTTCAATTTCAATGATGTGTTCTAGGAAACAAAGAGGATGCAGATGTGTTTTAATTTTAAGGAATTTCATTTAAACATATTTTATTGACTTGTTAACTCTAATGAACAATGGTACTCAAAGGAATTTTATTTTAATGACCAAACCTCATCACTCTCCATAAGATAGACCTAGTTTATAACCTTATGGTGGATAATAGTCCTTTTTGGATTTTGGTTATATCTTTGAACAATTTTGACTATAATGTACATATTTAAATCTAATACATGGAATCATTTTAGTTTAATCTCTAAATCTTGGGTGTTGATGGTTTGTGTTTCTTAGCCATTTTTAGTATAGATTTTGAATATTATCTTAATGATTTTATGTGATATCGTAGGGATGTTTCAATTTCAATGATGTGTTCTAGGAAACAAAGAGGATCTAGATGTGTTTTAATTTTAAGGAATTTCATTTAAACATATTTTATTCACTTTTTAATTCTAATGATCAATGACACTCAAAATAATTTTATTTTAAGGACTAAACCTTATCACTCTCCATAAGGTTTCTTTGCTCAAATATGTTTGATATTTTCTTGTGCATGTGAGGTAGGAGATTTGTCCCTTTTAGGCCCCTAAAGTTTAGATCATGTTTTCTCTCTTTCTCCTAGAATAAGCTCCCCTAATGACTCATTTGATTTGTGGCTTCCCTTTCCCTTGTTGGGTAGGATGGCATGTGTTTAGAATATTATGAGATAGTGTCATGATTTTATGATTTATCCACTTGAGAATGAGTGTGTGCTTTCTTTTTCTCCTCTATTTTTTCCTACTTTCACATTATATCTCTCTTCTAATTTTGTTTCCATGAATTGCTTGGCTTTAGTTGGATTTATTTTCTCATCCTTGGTTTTGTTCCTCTCCTTGATAGGATTAAGAAGGGGACTTAGAATGTCTTTATGTATATCCCTATTTGTGGATAATGTAGGCTTACCTTTTTACCTTTTTTATTTCTTTCTCAAATTAGTTGGATAGGAATGGCTTTAGATGCTTCCCTCTTCCTAATTGTGTCCTTTTCCACTTTCCTTCTTAGTTTTTGCCTCTACTTTATGGTTATGTTTCTTTATTTTATTTTTCTTGTGTGTGTGTGTGTGTGTGTGTGTGTGTGTGTGTGTGTGTGTGTGTGTGTGTGTGTGTGTGTGTGTGTGTGTGTGTGTGTGTGTGTGTGTGTGTGAGATAACTAAGAGGGGGGGGGGGGGGGGGGGGGTGGTTGAATAAGTTATAAATAGTTGTCATGTAGGCACTAAAAACACTTTTCACCAACTCAAACACTTTAATCTTTTAGATGATAAGCTCATTAACCAATTCTAACATAAAAATATAAACTACTTATAAACTTTGTATTAAATTGTAAACTTAATATACCAAGTATCAGAGTAATCTTCTAGCTTATACTGAGTTGTAGCAATTAATAGTAAACTTAAAATAAAATTAAAAAATAATAGTTTGTTAGATTGTGGTGACTAATCAAGGAAGTACTATATACACTCCATAATTCCTCGATGAGGTTCAGGTCCAAGTTGGGCCCTGAGTGGGGGTTTGGGGGCAGTAGCCCCTAATATAGCTCAGGCCACTAGGCCATTGCTATAGAGAGTTTGAGGGTGAAGCCCCCGAGAAATTTGTTTTTGGGGCTATTTTATCAGCATTTTATGGCCAACATGTTGTAACTAATTAACCTTAAAGTGGAAAAAATACTTGTGTAAAAGGGCCTAGGGTTAGGGATTTTTTCAAAAGATGTGATGTGAAAATTGCTTCTTTCAATAGTATTGAGCTGCAAGGGATTATGAATTGTAATAAAGTTGTAATCACTAGATCATAATAATATTTGAATTTTTGTTTAGTGGATGTAGCCTAGGGTTTGGGTGAACCACATTAAATTTTGGTGTCCCATGTTCTCGTCTATGTGATCTATTATTTTTTGATATTGTTTATATTTGCATGTAATTTCAGCACTAGCTCACTTTGTTTTATCTTTTATAGAAAACTCGTGAATTTGGTTGATTTGATGAGTTCATCATCTTTTATGAACTGTTGGGCCTGGATGATCCTATCATCCAACCTTACTACTACTAGTTATGTGTCAATTAGTGTGCTCTTAGTTGCATTAATCTTATCTTGGAGGTAGTTTTGCCTTAAGTCAACAAAATACTGACTATGGCTAGGTAGAATCTGTAAGGTCCTATGTTTCACCTCTACAAGAATATGGATAAATTTCTATCTCTTATTTCCTTGTGTGACCCATGATGCCTCAGGAGTGTCCTCTTCCTCAATTTCTAGGGTCACATCAGGTTTAGGGCTATCTGGGTACACCCTTTCTTCTTCTCCAATGGGTCCCTTTGACATCTTGGCCATAGTCTCAACATGGTCAGTGACCATCTTCCTAATCCTCTGAGCATAGGGGACATCCATATACAATCCCATAATTTGGGGATCTATTCTCTTATTTCTTTTTCCACCCTTAAGACACCATCCAGCTTTGCTAACCAATCAATTGCCTCACCCTTTGCAACTATGTTTGGAATGACATCTTCATGTGCCAATTCCTTGGTACTAGGTAGTACATAATTCCTTATCTCTTTAAGGGTGATCCTCATCCAATTTTCAGGATCATACATTCTATAAGGACCATTTGAAAAACTTTAGTAGTGGAGGAAAGCATGGATATGATCAAGGGCCTCTTTTCCAATTGTAAAATTCCCCACCCTAAAAAATTTACACAATAAAGTGCCTTTATGCACTTTGGGCCTTAGATACTCCCTATTGACCATAAACAACTACCATATGAATTCTGTTATACCCAACCTAGGAGGAATAAACTTTGGTAATATGTGAGGTGGTTGGGGATAACCATAGACTCTCATCAAAGAAAAAGTTGGAATAAGAAGATGTCCCCCTAATTATGGTCTAATATTTTATACTCAAGAAGTAGGGCTAGTCTTAAAAGGCTTTTTAAAATCTTAGGATCCCTAAAGTAACCTAGATCTAACATTATCATTATTATAGTACTAAAATTATTAAAGAATGAAGCAAAATCAATAAAATGATGGTTACTATCCCATACCTATGTCAACAACTTAACTGTTAGATCTCCATTTTCAATAGAAGTATGATCAATAAAATATAACTCACATACCCAACATTTGTTTAGAGCATCAGGTGCATCAGCAATGAATAGTGATGGAACTTGAAATCTTTTAATTCTTTGCTTTGAACTTGGGTAATGTTTTCTTTCATCACCTCCAAAATATATTCAACATAGTTGTACTCCCCCCATGGTAGGAGTCTTGCACATTTTTGGCAATAATGAATTCAACACCATATACCATGTCAGTTCCATCTTTGCCAATCACCTTATGGACACCATATACTGTTGTTACAAAGTAATTTTAAAATTTGTCCAAAGGCATCACTTTTTCTACCTTCTTAGGGTAATCACCCACATTCTTTAAATCCATGGGAATATCTTGTAGCATGAACTTCCCACTGTAGGTCTTGGTGCTTTCCTCAAACTTCCTCTGCAAATACTTCAAATCTTTAGGTTGGCCCATGGCTCCATCCAATCCAAAAGCTTCAATGAATGAAATACAATCAAGTGTACAAAGGATAGTTCCATCTCTCTTATGGAAGGATTTGGTGACCAGATTGTAACAATGAAATAGAACCTTCATCAAGTCCACATCAACAAAAACTTTTGCAAATATCAATTTTCCCAAGTTCTTTTCCATAGATTACATATTGAGATCTTCTTTTCTTTGTTATAGTAGAAATATTTGAAAATTTTAGAACAAGTGACACCAAGGCATAAAACATCTCTACAAAGAGCATATGGGTCATCAAAAGCATGGTCATATGTAGCATTGGTATTGGAGGAACCAGGGAAAAGCTTAATCCATTCTTTGACAAACCTATTAGATTTCCTTTGTCTCATTTTCCCTCCTTTAGAAGTTTAAGTCTCTGCAACTCCCATATATGATGCTTGAATTTATTCCATCACTTTATCAGATGTGTTGATAATATGCTGGCAAAAAGGGTATGGACTCTACTCTCAAGCTCTTAAAACAATTATCTGTATACACTGAAAGCTTTTCAACTGCTCAAAATCTATTTTCTATAAATGGTGAACTATAATTGATAAATAGAAAAGTCTTTATAACTTAATGTGTATATTATCAATGTTCATCTTTGCATTGATTTTCAACATGCTTGAAACATAAGATCAACTTATTATGTCACCTCAAGGGAGCATCACTATTACTATCTAGTAATGCACTTTTTGTACCATACTTAAATCTCATTGGTCAAGAAGCTTGTTTTCATTTCTAGCTCAAAAAAGTGACTAGTATGTTTTATGTCAAAATAGGGTCTACGATCTTATGATCATCACTAAAGAAAAGACTCCTTGTATTATCTTATAAATGAAGAAAAATTCCCCCAATGTTACGAAACCATGGAAAAAACCCTTATCAAACAATCATAAACCAATGGGAAAACCTCTTATGACCTTATGGCACATTATTTATCATGGCATCGAAGTTGACTATTGAATCTTTCATGATCTTATGGAAAGTGGTTCATATTGAAAGGATGTAGCATCTTACCTCAACCCACCTTACCTTATGATCTTATGGTCATGGTCATCTATTACTTTGTAACATCTCAAGTTACCTGTCAAACTCCTATGACACTATGAGAAATTGTTACCTTTCCCTACCGTAGCATCATCAGCTTCATCTTTTACATTTACAATCTTATGATCATAAGTACCCTGTAGCATTGTAGCATTAAAAAATTGTCTTCATGACCTTATGATACCATAGCTTCATAACATCATAGTACCTTCTTTCTTAGACCCCAATGTCTTAGTCATCTTCTATGTCGTAACATCACACACCCAATTTGGAAACTAGTTAACCTGACATATGACCATATGATACAAATGGAATCCTAAGATTGGGGAGCTTAACTTTCTCATGCTTGATATTATGTGTAATGCCCCACCCGGAGATCCTTGGAAACAAGGATTCAAATCAAGCCAAGATATATATATATATTTTTTTTTTACAAGTATGAATGCACATGACAACATCATATAGGGATCACAACGATCGCAACAGAAGACTTCACCACCATCCTGGCAACCAACGAATCTCCAAACACCACTACCAAACTGACACACACAACCAAAGCCAACAATGACAACGCACATGATGAGAGCACAAGAAACAACCACTCATCAACAAAACACCAAGCTGGGGTAATATGCACAATCCCAAAATTTGGCTAAGCCTGAAATCCTGAAGCCCTGAAAATTGGCTAAGTCTGGATTTTTGAAGCCCTAAAATTTTCTAGAATCCATAACTTATCTCTGCGAGGTCTGAAACCTATCTCAAATGATTTGTCGCATATATTAAAATATATCTTAACTTACTGAGTGCAACACTTCTCAAGAAGGCATGCAATACTGGAAAAGTATCACGCGACATTTCTCATAAAGTCGTGCGACACTCTTCCAGTGTCGTACAACACTTCTCCAGTAATGAGTGCGACACTTTATAGTATCGTACGACATTCTTTCTATGGGCGTGCGATACTTTATCAGTGTCACACAATGCTGAACAAATGTCGCCCATAGAAAGTAAAAACAATTCCAGAACTCAAAAATGGAGAAAAACCAACAAAAGAACCTCCACACCGGGGAGTACCGGATCCACAAAGGCTCAAGGAATGAGCACTCGAGTGCAAGAACAAAACAGAAAGAAGAACATCAATCCATCTAAACTACAATAGAAAAGAACACACTAAATAGAAACATCGCAAAGATCAAAAGCAACATTTCAAAACTAAACAACCAAATAAGTGTGCGGTTCCTCCCAACCATCAATAGCATCATAAGACCATCGTGGATCCTAGCCATCCCCCGCGCGTAACATCCCAAGCCACCGACCAAATCATCGGTACTGTCGTAATAGGGATATCACTACTAAAACATGAAACAATATAAGCATAAGGAAATCTAACATGCCAGTAGTAAAGCATAAGATAATCCTACAGTAGATAACATCACCTATCACATGCTAAACAGCAATAAGCAACAGATATGCTAATACAATAATTCACAGCATCTAATCATATGCTAAACATCATAATAAGGGAATGCGCCAAATAAAATAACATCATCTAAACATGATATAAAAGCATCCCAATGAAAGCATAAATCACAAGAAAGCATACTCTAAAACCCGAAGTACCAAGTGAAAACATCCAGCAACTATCGCACTAGGATAAGAGATTGTCTCTATGCACCAGTCCCTAGCAGTGGTAAAGGTAGCTATGCCTCCCAACCACATGGAACCCGTATGTCCACACCCATCATGCTGATGGAGATAATGATCCAACCAAAAACACAACATCCATGGCTAACACTCACGCCAGATAGTATGATGGCTGCAACGAAGAACCTAAGACAATGCAAGGAGTATAGGTCCTGGTCAGACACTCAAAAGGCTACTAAGTAGGGACTAACATCATGGAGAGCTGCTTGGCATCAAAAAGCCCAAGCTAGGACTTGCGCAGATTCAACATCCCTCAACGGAAAGGCTTTTGCACCCCAGACCTTTTTATTATCTTAAGTTTTATTACCAGTCACACATTTTATTTAATTTTCACCTAATTAAAGCTTCCTTCGCCAACCCTCTGGGCGCAATGATCACCAGGCTACGAGGTGGAAGCCCCTCCATATGCTACCCTACCCTACCCATGCTCATCCTATGACAAGTGCCCGTGGGCATGAATACTCCCATCCCAACCCCAATGATCATAACTTTCGGCAAATCCATGAAAGATCGGGCCTCGCAAGTCACCCAAAAAATGTACGCTTACGTACTCGTGTGTGGTGCACCACCATCACGAAGATCATAACACAAGGATAGGAATGAGAACACAATGCAAAGAAAACACCCAACTAAAAGCAACATGGGAAGGATGGATTCTACATGAATCCCAAAGCCAATAAAACTATACATCATAAAATCACTCAATCGGCCTCAATCCGAGAGTATGGATTCTACATGAATCCCAATGATGTAACAAGACCACACATCATGAACTCACTCAACCAGCCTCAATCCAAGAGTATTGATTCTACATGAATCCTAGCGTTCACGAAACAAAAGCAAAGGTCCAACAAAAACCATAACAGGTATAAAATCACTCAACCGAATACAACGTCGAGAGTACGGATGCAACATGCATCCCAATGCAACATAATAGTGCAAAAGTGGTCTAACTAATATCCAAATGGATCATCAAGGTCCACGACCCACAATGTGCCAAGAAAACTCGAGAAAACAGGGTGGCATGCAAAACGAGGTAAAAACCTCAAATTTTGGAAAAACTTTGAAATTAAAACCCATTTGGCCTTTAGGTTTAAAAACTCCAAAAATCCAAAAATAAATGGAATCAGACACCATATGCAAAAACGGCCAGCATAATGATGCAAAATCCCAAACCCTCATCCCGAAAACAGGGAAATGTTCATACCCACCCAACCGGGTAGAACTAGCATACAGAAACGGAGAGGAACACTAATTCTCAGCCTCCAAACAAATGGCTACCAAAAATAGAAGCAAAAATGGAGTAGAAACAATAAAATAGGAAAGGCCTACCTCACAGCCAAAAGGGCAAAACGGGAATCTGAACCATAAAATAAATATCTTGCAGAAGTAGCTAAAAATCATGGCAATCCAAGGTTTCCTCGAGTTGGATCCAACGAGCTCAACCTCGTGACGATCCCACGCCCGTAGTTCCCACAACGAACAAAATAGTAAATCCTCATGAAGAGGATTTTTGGGTTTTACTCTCCAACTTTCCAATTTGAAAGTGAGAAGTGAGGAATTAAATTCCTCTTTGGATACTTATTCACTTTTCGGGTGAATAATCGATTATGGCAAATAACCAGCCAACCCAGTTAAACCCCGAATAGACCCAAATGAAAATAGGCTATTCCTATAAATAGGAATTCATCTATGGAAAAGCTGCCAAAAATATAAAATAAATTAATTAAAAGCTCGAAAACCCAAAAACACAAAAATCTCTTCAACAACTTTCGCAACAATGCGAACCTCTAAATGCACAAACACACTTACTAGTCTAATCACATAATGCAAATGAGTTTCAGTTTAATAATCACCAAAAGGTTTAAATTAAACATTTAATAAAGGATACATCGACCATACAAGGATGACATTGGTAAAATATGAACGACTGAATCACTAACTCCATGTGCCACTGCCAGGGATATAAATCCTGCACACTAAACAACACGATCAAGTGCAATTGCATATAATAACATAGCTGAAGCAATAATGCGTTAAATCACCTAATTTAACCATTTATTTAATTATATTAAAATAATCTATTTACCTCACTCACGTTTGCAAAAGGCATAGCAACGCAGGAATGAAGTAGATAACCATAGCATTAAATCCATCACATAACAAAATCAAAGGTATGTCCAAATACCAGATAACTAGATAACATCGTAAAACACACTGTCATCTCAAAATGGCATCATCATGCAATATGATTAACTGAATAGCATAGTAGTCTAAAATCCATGATACTAGAATCAAAGAGTAACATTTGACCCTCAGGTCATCTCAAATGTAAACATAACATGAGTAACAAATATCTCTCTAATCAGAAGGTAACAAGGTAAATGTTCGTAGCACATAACCAAATAATCTCACATGAACAATCCATTTAATTACTTACGCATTAAATAATGATTGATTACTCTGCATTAAAAAGGCATTTAAAAAACACAAGCAAACATAGTCATAAACATGACTAACCACTGCTACATGAACCTAGTCCAGTGTAGCATGGTAAAAGAACACAGTGCAATCTCTGCACACATCTTAGGGTAATCACGAAACAACCTCATGATACCACATTGATCCTGGTAACCACTGGCACAAACCTCAGTGAACCAAAAATCACATCGTAATCTCAAAGATCAGACAAAAGCATAACCAAAGCAATTGATACAGAACATAAACCCAAACACCTCAACAGTGTAGACCACTTAGTGTCACAATCATGATCCCATCACAACAAAAGATTAGCAAGGTTTCATCCATTAGGATGACTTACAGAAGTCAAATGGGAGAGGCACTACATTATGACACACCACTTATCTAAAGATCGGGAAAAAGATCAAGAAACTTATAATATTTCACCTCAATCCTTTTCCAACCCCTTCATTGTAACATTGTAGAAGATGATGTAAGAGACAAGTAAACTCCCACTCAACTATAAAACCTAGGGTTAGGGCTAGACTCTAATTTTTTATGAAGATTTCTAGTAATATCAGATGGAAACATAACCCTAGGGCACCAAATTTCACACTTGGGGCCATGAAAAATAATTGGACTAGGGAAGATAAAACCTTTTTGTTAGGGCTTTCATCTATAGATGAAAATTGATAACACATAAACCCTAACATCACAACACTCCTTTTAGAATATTTTCACCATAGATTTCACAAAATTTAAAATCAATGAAAATAAGGGCTATCAGATTGTAAATCCAAAACCAATTGGTCGTCAAACAAGCAAACAAAGACAAAGAAAAATGGTAACTCTTATAATTGGGATTATAATACAAGGTATAGTTTTCACTACTGTCAGGAGTATGGAGATATTCCTAAAAACTATATTAGAGCACACTTTAGAAGTGATTACAAAAAGTGGTTGAGTCAAACAACATGTTTTAGTTGTTTGAAGATTGGTCACATCAGTTGATATTGTCCAACAAGTTCAAAAGCACCAAGTTTTGAGTTCAAAAAAAAAAAAGGCAAGGAAGCTATTGAAAATGTTTGAGATGAGATGAATAAGACATGGAAGAGAAAGGAGGATTGTAGCACATCAAGTGCAGATGGGATCACTTCACCCAATGGGTCAGGTGATCACACCTCATCAAACTAAGCAATCAAGAGGTATGTGGGATTGATATTTACAAATATACACCATAAATTAGTTCCAAGGATTTAGTTTTGAAAAGATTACATATGCACAAATAAAGATGCAAAGTGTCATTAAAAATCAAGGAAAAACCTTTAAAGTTTTGTCAATTTTTCATGTTACTCCCAAGCATGAAAAGGTTTCTTATGGTTGCCGAGTAAAATGTTAGTGGATGCCAAGATAATAAAATTAGTTAGTTGAGGGCAAGCTCATAATGATCATGAAACAAAAGGAAAGACATTTGGATTCCAAGTGAGCTAGAAAGCTATTGATGCCGAGCTTACAATTGTGTAAGCACTTAGCCTTAATTGTAGCATTTTAAGGGATATTTGATCATTTTTTGCTAATTTAACATCATTTGAATTTGAGAAAGAATACAAAGAGCTAAAGGTGATCAGGAAAACTTCATTTGAAGTGTTTGTAGGAGATTTGAACAATTTTTTGACACCATTTCATTAGGATTTGTAAGGTATTTATAATGTGTCAAGCTACATAGTTTCAAATTTCACAAACCCTAGATATATGTTATGGTGTCTAGTTCTTCCAAAGTGAAAGTTGTAGAGGGAAAGTAGGTTTTAAATGTTTAGTTAATCAGTAATGAGATAAAACAACCTATTTTCAAGTCTATTCCATATATAGCGTACAAGCAAGATCCCTTTGGTGCATTGTCTATGATACAACCATGAGTGTTAATGATTCAAGATGTCAGGAATTGTTACAATTGCAAGATTGGAAGCATTGGAGACATGGAAATCAGAGAAGAATATGGAAGACTATGTGAGAATGGAATGTCAAAGGAAGAATACAAGATTGTAGAGAAGAAAGGGTTAACTCATGCCCTATATTTCCCCATTTTTTCAAAACTAAGTGGATTAAGATTGTCTTGAGCAAAATTCATGATAACTCCATATGGTTAGAGAATGGGCCAATCAAAATCACAAAGAAGATAATTCATAGGGTAATAGGGTATCCAATCCTAGATTGGTCAAAGACTATGAGGATTCAAAGGAAGTCATTGAAAATAATATAAGGGTTGTATGGAACAAAATAGGAATGACCATTGACACTATCATAGATCCCCTAATAGCTTTTGCAGTAAGGGTAATTGCACATAATTTTTATCAATTAAGTAGATTAAACATTGTACCTTGCATTGTAGTAGACATGAGCTACAAAATTGTAAAGAAAGATCATACTTATGATCTTTTCGAGCTTTAGTTACAATGATTAATTGAAAATCAAGGAGCAATAAAGAAAATAAAGAGTGCTTAGTGAAAATTTGGATCTATTCTGGTATGTATTTTCTTCTATGTGCATAATACATTTCCTACATTTGGAAATGTTGCATGGAAGAAAAATAGATCAATTGCAGTTCATATAGGAGAATTTTCTAGACAATTGGGCAATAACTTTGAGTTAGTGATGACTAGTTATTTTGCAGATTTCAAACAATCTATAAAGAAAATATTAAGGTACTAGTTTCATTAGTGGAGAAACATTATGATGATGTTTGTTTCCTAGTTGATACTAATCACACATTTGTACAAGAATCAATTTCTGAAGTAAGATGGTTAAGGCCATTAGGTTATGAGATTGATGTTGATGAGGCCTATGTAGCAATCACAACATTACTGGTAGAAGATGTAGACAAAGAAGCCAAAGCATTTGGTAACTATGAATTAGCCAAATCAAAGATAACTATGGATTTGAAGACTACTTCTATAATAAGAAAGAAGAAAAAATTGGTGAAGAAACTAAAGGAAAAATTTGGTTAAGGGGCTGATGAAGAAGAAGAAGAGGATACACAGGTTCAAGCACCATTGACACTAACATAAGGTCAAGGAGAGGATCAGTAAGAAGAGGAAACATAAACTACTAGAGGTCTCAAGCAAGAAGAAGCTGAGGAAGCACCTACTCCTACTGACAAGAAGAAAAGAAAGGCAAAGACATAAGTAGTGACAAAACCAAAGTAGGTTGTAAAACCTAGCCAGCCCAAACCAACAGCACCTACTAGAAGAGCTAGTACAAGAGCCACTACAAAAAAGGCTAAAGAGGTGGTCAAGCCTATAGAACAGGCAAGTGGAACACATGAAAGACCAAGAAGAAAGTATGTTTCTCAAGCTAAATCTAATGATGAGAGGATTGAATTTGATGACAAAAACCAATTCCAAGTGGTGAGTCACAATCCATCCTTAGGCTTGGATAACTTATGTGAGAATATTAGAAATAATGCAGATTTGTCAAGTTTCTCTCACATTGAATTTGATAATCTTGGAAAAGTTTAGAAGAATCAAGTAGAGGAGGCAATATATGCCATGATGGCTAATTTTAATAAATCTCATCTAGATATTGCCAACTCCATACCTAAGAGTTTATATGAAAGAGTTGAGAAAAAATGGCACTATTATTTAGACATGGAGAAGAAAATTAGTGAGACATCTCTTGCTCAAGTTATGCCAAAACTGAGCAAGGCTGAAATGAAAAAATCCATTAAGAAATATGTTGTCATATTTGTACCTAAGTATAGGGCATTTAGCATATTACAGAATAACATAGAGGGTGTTTTCCATAAGTCTAAACTAATGTGGAAGATTACATATGGACTAGCCACAACCAAAAATGATCAAAAAGAACCTATTAAGGTAAAAGATGATGAAGAGGATAATAATGAAGAAGGAATAGTTGAGGGAGGAACTAATATTAATGTTGATAATTAGGAAACAACTAAGGTAGAGTAGCAACAAGACTAGAGTGTACAAGATTCACAAATGTCGAGTACCAACTATCTACAAGTGAAAAATGCAATTATTGAAATTGTCAAAGTTAAGGATGTCTCTGATCCTATTGATCAGAACAAAAATCCCATAATAGAGGAAGATTTGAAAAGGATACCTATCCAATCTAATTTTCAAGCCAAGTTATGTGACAAACCTATATTGGTAAGTGTAGATGAAATTTAGAAGCTAGAGTCTATGACTCTAGGAGAGGAAGTGAAAACATAAGAATTGCCTACAATCACTCCTCAAGTCACAAGTGTGCAACGTTCACAACCCTTAGTTGTATATCAAAGGAAGGAGACAATATGATACATTATCAGTACACTCATGGAAGGTACTCCAGTCTCAAAAAATGCACAAGAACTTAAAAAAGACAAGGTTGAGATAGTTGGAGAAGACAAGGTAGACACACCAATCAATGATGGGACATAAAGCCAAATAGGTCAAGTAGATACACTTGCACATCCAGCACAAAATCAAGGTGCAATAGAAATCAAAGAGGTAGAAAAGGACAAGCTTGAAGAGACAGATTTGACACCCAAGCCAAAGGAGCTTGTAGCAATTCAAGCACTACTAACATTACTAGAATCAGGAACTCCTTCTAGTCAAACTCTTCAAAGGCCGAGCATAGATGCCACACCTTTGTAATTCTCAGTGTCGAGTCCTAGCTCATCTATGGTAGAAGAGGTAATAACTTATGGAGGTGTTAGCCTAGATGAAGAAATTGTACTACCTATGTTTGATCTTGTAGCAATAACAATTGAGAAGATGGGTATACTTCAAGAGGCTGTAGCAAGAAAGAAACATCAAAAACTACTCAAAAGGGAGCATAGGCAGAAGCAATCTTTGATTGAGATCAAAGAAAATTTCTTAGATGCATGCAGTCTTCCTACTGCAAATAAAACTAAGCCAGTCATTGAACAGTTGACCAATATAGTGGAAAGAGTAAGTAACATAGACCTGTATACCAATGTCAAACTATTAGAATGGTCTGACAAGAATTTTCAAAACAAAGTAAATGAGAAAAAATCTAGTGATATAGCACTAACATAGGTTGCATTTGCAACTAAGATAGATAGTGTGAAGAAGTTACTAGAGAAATTTTTCTCTCTGTACACCAGATTGTGTAATGCTACACTCTTTACACAAGATATAAGGAATCACATGTTCAGTTTAGAGGGTCAAATAAATGCATTAGGTGAAAAATTGCCCATGACTCCACCTCAAAGTGAGAAACACTTTAGAACCCTTCTATAATCCCAAAGTTAGTTAGCAACACTACAAGTAGATAAAGCCAATATTAGGGCTAAACTGATCAGCATCTAGACTACATTGACTCCTCACATGGAGATTTTACACAAGGATCTAGGCTATATAGAAACACTTATGAAGAAAGACCCCAATCTTTCTATAGTAGATGGCCTACTACACCTTATTGTTGAGCTAGCCATCCAAATTAAGTCTTTGGAAGTAGTTTGTGATAATTGGGATGTAGCTCTTAAAATAATACTTGAGGTCCATAAATCCTTTTTGTACAAATACACTCTTAGTGTATGACCCATTAACATCAATGTCAAAAGGGGGAGTAAGAGAAAAGAGAAGAGTAAGATAAAGGGGGAGTTAGAGTAGAGCAAGAATGGGGGAGTAAGAGCAAGTGGGAGAGAAAAAAGTAGAGAAAGAGAATTAGTTAATGCAAATCTACTCAACATGAGATAATTTTGATATAGAGTACAAAACAAGATAGATTAACCAACTCAGGGGGAGTTATGAGATTTTGAGGTATAAGTCATGTTGTAAAATTTTGATATTTTGAAATTTTATATAGAAGTTGAATAATCATTTATTTTATGCTCGTAAGAATAAGAGTATTAATGTATGACCAATTTTTTTGACACTCATGCCAAAGGGGGAGATTGTTAATCTCAGATTGGTTTTGACAAGTGAATTTTTATCCACTTAAGTCATTTAGTTAGTTCATACCGAACAAGTAACATATGTCGAGCACAACATATGAATTAGAGCATGCTGAGTAAGTAGTGAGTGCCAAGTCACTCATATGCTAAGTCACTCAAGTGTTGAGAAAATATTATGTGCCGAGTGATTTAAGAGCCAAGCAAGTAATTCATATCAAGTTAGTCAGATGTTGAATGACAATATTGAAGTCATAGTTGATGCCGAGCATCAGGGACTTTAGATGCTGAGTAACACAATTTTGACATAGTTGTTTGTATTGGCACAAACTAATATGTAAACTATTTTTGGGCCAACTTAAGGATTGAATTATGATATTTTATTGATAAGGATAAATCTTAATTGGGAATCCCTTTGTATTACATACACCCAATAAGGTAAAGGGAAGGTTTAAGCAAAAATATGGATAAATCACAGTCGTTGATTCATACCTAACCCTAAGTCACCTAGGTATTCTTAAGGAGGATGAACCCTAAATTTCTTATGTGTGGAATGGGAATGAATGAATTATCAAGGAGATTTTTGCATGTGCAAACTAGGACATTCATGGTGACTAAGGTACCTAGATCTGAATTGTATTGCAGAATTAGTTAAAGGAGAACAGAGGAAGGAAACAATGAACAACAAAGAAACATATGATCAAGAAGGATCAATTCTACATCATTATAGAAGTGATATGTCATCAAGCAACAGAGTCTTAATCATAGGATCATTGTTGAAACATTCTAATAGGGGAATCAGTTAAATCTCTTAACAAAGTAGTCCTAATAGGCCATAGTGAAATCCTCTAACAAGTTGCTTACTTAATTGTGATTTAAAGTCCTTTAATTAGGTACACTTCTAATAGGGAGTTGAAATCCTTTAACTAGGTAAGACCTAATAGTCTTTGTAATCTTTTAATAGGGAAAACCTTTCACAAGGTAGATCATGTTTCATGATCAAACATTGTAACCTTGATTGGATACACTTTAGTACTATAGTAGTGAAGATTTATGGGTGTCATCCCCACTCCATTTTTACCTTCTCATTGGAGGGTTTCTAGGTAATCATATCTTGTGTCATATTTGTGCAAATACTTATTTGTTTACATACTTTAGATATATATGCTTTACATGGTATTTCAATTTACTTTTTGAATATGTGAGATGGATGTGTGGTGAATATTTTTATGGGTTTAAGTTTAAAGCATTGATTCACACCCCCACCCTCCCCTCCCCCCCCCCACAACCTTCAAGTTTACCTTTCCTATTGTAATTTCAACATATACAATACTTCATTGTATTTTATCTTCTTATCGATTCTCTCCCTTTGACAATAATCTTGTTTCATAAGCATACTTCCAATCACATACATAGATTGTATCCCCCTTAGACAATAATGCCAGAGGTAACTATAAGTTTCAATGAGAAACCTCTAAAACCTTTAGTTATACCTTGTACCTTTCATGTATTGATTTCACCCACTTCATTATAATCAATTTCACAACTTCAAGAAACAACCCTTAAAGAGTGAAATCTTGCATCAACTCCAGAAACATATTCTAATAATCCATGAATTGATGCAACATAAAAATTTTCCTACTCAATCTTAGATAGGGAAAAGACCCCTAACTTATATCTTAGATACTCAAAATAATCCCTAGGAAATTCTTTGAGATTATATCTACAATTTACTCCTTAGACTTCACATACTCTAGTCTTACTTGTGTCTCTTGAACTTACTCCCTCAAGTAATGATACTTGATAGATATGTGCTTTGTTTTTTGCATGCATCATATGATTATTTGATATGAAAATATCACTTTTGGTGTCATAATATATAGTAAAAGGTTCGGTGACTTCCTCTTGCATACCTTCCAATAGTTGATCTAACACCTCACTCAAAAACCCAAAAGAAATAAACCTAATATATTGCAAAGTTTACTAAATCATTATTTTTAAAGTTTAAACAACATCAAATCAATAATCTAGAAGAAATATACAATTATAGAATAATCACACATTTGAAATTGCAATATAGATTTCATTCCTCAAGGGTTCCTTTGCATTGAGTTGCGTTTAAGAATTTTTATTAATAAGTCTAAGTCTCAAGTACAGTGTCCATAAATATAATAAATGATAGATACATAATCTCATAAGAACATACACAAGTACAACTAATATGAAAAAGTACATTCATATAACAAAATCTACCATACATGTCACAAGGTATGTAATAATAAATATAAGTACATCAATATACAATATATCATCCCATAAGATATCAAGATATAAGATATATAATGCATAGATAAAACATATAAATTATATAAATCTCCATGATAAAAATAATAATGATAATGATAAAATTTCCTCAATGAACATATAACATCTGTCAATCTTAGGGGGACCCAAATGGTAAGAAGTGACTACCTTTTCAATGTGTGGTCACCTAATCAGGCTCTCACTCATATTGTGTAGGGGAGATAATGTACAATCCACATATGGATATCAATCACAAAATCAATCCTAGTCAAGGAATCCCAATAGCCAAATCTACCTCAAGTATACAAAAACTATTGATAAAGAAAGGTAGCCAAAATCAAATAGACATTCAACCAATTCCAACACCACATACAAAGTCAACAAAAGATAACAAGTATAAATCAAGTATTGAAACCAAAGCGATACAACACTAAGAGAATAACCATTTCCAAATATATATAACTAACAAATAAAAAATGTCATTAAAGAGAGTAAATCCCCACTTAATAACTTCAACAATAAATACACCACTGCTAAATAACTAAAACTCATTGATAAAAGTTAACTACCAACAATAAATGACATCCAATCAATATGCAACAACTCATAATTAATAGATCAACAATAGTAACATCCACAACACATACACCACCATATGAAAATATTAAAAACCATGAAGGAGATTCATGATACATACTTGAGGGTGTCATCACATGGTCAAACTACTTGATTTATCCTAGATTAGTCTCTCACTAGACCCTGGACCCTCAAGCATTGAGTTACTCTAGACTAGCCACTATGGACTCTAGACCCTCAACGTGACACATGTGTAACCACCCTCTCATGAAAATGGGAAAACTAGTAATTTATCTCATTGGGTATCAAGCCATTCCTATCCTTAGCCTATACAAGCACTCAAGACATGGGTGAGACAACATCTCTAAATTATCTTTTTAGTATTTTTAAAATGTTTTAATGACTATGTTTTTACTTATTACACAACTTATAATAGGTTACCTTGGCATTGACCACTTTCAATCCCATACCCTATTACAAGCCACTTCTATAGACATGTACCTAGACAACCTCTCCTAAGCTCATAATGATTGAATTTGGTTCCATTATAGGCAACCCAAAAATAACAATTGGTTCTCACAACCCAAGTCATCACAAATTCTCTCCAAGTAAATATGAATTTGAATCATAAAATACACCATGAAATCTAGTGAAATAGTCATCATAAAAGAAATCTCCAAAAAGAAGTCTCTAGTGCACATCGTAGTTGGCCAGCTAAATAGTACACAACTCACATAGAACCATCACAAAATACATATTGTGATATTTTAAACAAAACATAAAGAAACACATAGTTTTCAGTTATATGATTTAATTCCATCTTTTTCTATTGTTTGGTTTAGGCCATGATGGTGTGGTTAGCAATGCAGTTGCCCTAATATACTTATTTAAATGAATAAGTATTTAAATTTCAAATCTCTTAGTGCATATGTAATATTATCATGTTAATAATTTAAATGAACTTAAATTATAAATAGCTTAATTAATAATACTATAAGAATTTTCCTAAGGGAAAAATTCACCCAGGAACTAAGAACTCAAACACAAGCACACAGTAGACCAAGGAGAGAGAGTATGATCAGAATAACAATGTATTCAATAACTAGTTTCTCATAAGAGTACACTAGGAGTGCCTGAATATAAAGGCCTCAAGGGAGCTTCTATAATGCCTAGAAGTCAGCGTCATGATGTGTCATACAACCAAGCACATGTCCACTAGATATGGGTTACCCTCCATTAAGCACAGAAGTAAGTGCAGTGATGAGAGGATAAGCCTACAAGGGTGTGACACGCAAAACAGTGTTGTAGACACCATGTGCTTAAATAGAGTTATATACTCCTGTGTTGTCTACATGACAACTCAAAAGGCACACAAACTCTTAAGTGTCTTACAAATAAAAATAATAAAATAATGCAAAATAATATAATAATGCATTAACCTAAGTAAACTTAAGTAAGTGTAAATAGTAAAGTATGCATTTACACCAACAAATACAAACATAGATTAATATATGAAATATTAATATTAATTTGACTTCTATCCGAGTTCAAAATTACTATTTACTTTTTCTCTAATTCATAGTGTAATTATAAAAATACCTCAACTTAGGGCAAGAGCCTAGAACACAATAGTAATTGTGAGCCTCTTATATAAGAGGTCTTGGATTTAAATCTACTCAAGGTTAATAAATAATAATAATAATAATTAATCAGAACACATAATAATAATAATGAATCTTGGCTTTGGCCTCATACCAATCAAAAAATAAAGTCAACTTAGAATTATCATTTCAATTAAATTACTTAAAATTTCATCCATAAAAATCAAATAATTATAATAAAGTGATTACATAGTGAACTCCACCATAACTTCTCTTAAAATATAATAGAATCACAAATATATATTTATTAACTTCCCGCTTGCATTAATAAATATATAATCATGTGTACGCAACTAAGAGTTTAACTAGACTTTGAAAAGCATTAAATACTAACATCCACTTTACAAAGAAATGAGTAATACTTTTTTAATTTTTGAAATTAATCAATAATATTTTTTAAAGTTTATTTTTTAATTTTCAAAATTAGAAAATAATAATAAAATAAATTTAATAAAATAAATCTAAAAATTAAATTATATATTTCTAAAATAATAATAAACATGTAATTATTATTTTTACATGTCTATGATATTTTGAAACATGCAAGTGTATACGTCAAAATGAGGCCTCTGATCTTTCACCTACACTTCAACATGGTCATTTAATGCAGATTCATCCTGAGATGAACATGGGATAGTTCATCCAAGAGGTCTGACAATGCGACTTGTTGCCTTCTAGCTAGAAGGATTTTGCCTACGTGCTCTTAGAACAAGATGTAGGCAACCAGATTCTAGAATGAAGGATTTAATGCATAATGAGAATGCAATTAATCTATATGGAAATGCAAGTATTAATCTAAGAAAATAAGAGCTATTAGGCTAAATGTATGCATTCTTATCCTAAATGAAAATTTAAGATGATAGAAATGTAAAGGCTTTGAAAGTAGGTGAGTACTCAATTCACAACAATTCAATAAAATCAAAACTCAACCTCTATAATGAGGGATTAAGAGCCCCTTAAATAGAATCCAGGAATTGATCGATGGCTAGGATCAATTCGGATGAATGGTTAAGATTAGACAGAAGATTCAGTTAAGATGGAAACTTCATTGTGCAAGTGAAGTTTACTATTTCAAATCTGAGTGTGATGAGTAATTAATTGAACTTTTTATGAGTGTGAGGACAAGTTAAGTAAATTGATTCCAATTTAAGAGGTAGTTCACTTAGAGTTTCCATTTCAGAACTGAAGAGAAGATTTTGAAGATATTATTTAATTTAATAAAGTGAGATATGATCTCATAAATACTTTTTTCATTTAATTGAATAATTTCATTCAATTAATTAAAGTGAGCATAATTATTATATTAAACATGTTAATTCCTTAGTACATTAGCCTTAGGATATAATTTAATTTAATTAAAGTACAAGCACCTCAAATTAAATTGAATCTTAATCAAATAGGTTTAATGTGACTAATTCAAATCAATACTTAGGAATTAAATAGGTAGTCTGATTAATGCAAATTTAGGGTTTTCTATATTTGACAATGAAGTCAAGTAGCAAAAATCAAAATAAGGTTTGCCTAGTAGAATAGGACTTTAGAATTGATCAGAATAGACCAGAATTGGTGATCATGGCAATGAGCCAATTTTGGGGTATTACATTTTGCCCCTCTTTGAATGAATGTGAAAGCAACACGTTCAATTCAAAGAAAAATCAGAAGGCATGATGTGAAGCTTAATAAGTAAGATTGGTTCTGAAATTGATGACACAAAGACCAATTGATAAGCTTTTAAAGATTATCTCCAGAATAGAGTCTAATCTTAAGGAATCTAAGTAGAACACCTAGATACCTGAATTGATAAGAATTTAAAAGGTTTTCTCCAGAATGAAGCCTAACCTTTAAGGATCCAGATAGAACACCTAGATATCTAAGATTGATAAGCTTTTAAGGATTATCTCCAGAACAAAGCTTAATCCTAAGGGATCTAGATAGAACACCTAGATACCTATAATTGACAAGCTTTTAAAGATTATCCCCAAAATAGAGTTTAATCTTAAGGAATCCAAGTAGAACACCTAGATACTTGAATTGATAGGCATTTAAAAGGTTTTCTCCAAAATGAAACCTAACCTTTAAGGATCTAGATAGAACACCTAGATACCTAAATTGAATAGATAACAAGATTCAATCATGAGTCATAGAATCATCCTCAGAATGAGGCTTGATCCTCAAGAGTCAAGGTTTAGACTGTCCCAATACCTATCCATCAAACTTTGATAAGAACTACTATAAAGTGTGATCAACTGATGATAAGATGAAATAGATGACAAAGATGTTAGATAGAGGGGAACAATATTCCCCTCATGATGAGATGCCCTGAGCGATGAGGCCATAAGATGGGAACAAGATGCCCTGAGCAATGAAGATTCAGATTGAGTCAAAATTTAGATTCAATGATGTAATCATTCTGCCCCCTCGAGAGCAAAATCAAAAGATGACACACTAGAAATATGATATAGAGCAGTATAAAGAGAGAGATAGAAGAAATTTAAGAACTAGTAGATTATAAAAGAGATCATTATGATTAGAAGAAAATTTGAAGTCAATTCAGCATGATTTCGAGGTCTAGAAGACCAAGTTTGACCAAAAGTTGACCAAATTTGACTAAAGTTGACTTTTTCTAGAATTTGTGGTAAAGTTTGAAGAAATTTCAAGTCGAAAAGATTCCAAGATTTACAAAGTATCTAAAGAATTTGGATTGCACAAGCATTCAATTGCGTCAGTCCCAAAATTTTAAAATGCATTTTTGAGTCACCTAAGTGTGTTAGATTTTGAAGCTGATCCCAAAAATGGGTTTAGAATAGTCAAATTAGCTAGGTGGGTGATTTTTGTGCAAATCAGAGCACTTTGAAAAATTAGGTCAAAACCTATGTAAGGGCCTAAAGGGTCATTTTCAAATCATTTGTGCATTTTGTCTTTAGTGAAAGAGGGCTCTGAGAGAAAGATGGTGGTACTAGTGTGAATGCATCATTTTGAGCACTCTTGATGACACAACAGACTGACAAACTATGGACCTTTGGTTAATAGTCAACAAACTTGCTTTGCATTTAATTTTTCATGCATTTTGATGTATTTTTGCACATTTTTAGGATGTTTTTAGGATAGGTCAATCGATTCTCACGTAGGGGTTTCATTCCTCATGCAAAACCAATCTCTCTTCATGCAAAGATTCACCAACCTAGTGTTTCTTCACACACATTGGTGGGGAAACTCAAGCAGGAGATACCCACCTTTCATGTGAGATGTGTGGGATAGTTGGGCACATGTCGCTTATAGTCTCATCGCCTCTTGTAAAAAGATGTTGGATGAGGAGATGTAGGATTAGCTTACTGTCGAGCCCTAGGATGCCTTAAGGAGGGAAAGAGAGCAAATCAAATAGGCCTCATGATAGTTGGGAGATCTATAGATACAGGTGGCCATGCAGGACGCCAGGATAGAAAAGCATGATCAAGAGATCCAATGACTATGAGAGCAAGTTTTGGTAGTTGAGCAGAGGGCAGAGATGTTATAGGATGAGGTCACACTTCTGGTGGCCCAAGCGACCTACTATTTCATAGCATACTCCACATTAGTGCCTAATGAGGCTTAGCAGGTGCCATGTTTTTCTCAGTATGCTCAAGATTTTGGAGGTGCATGCCCGCTAGCTAGGCCAAACATGCCACCTCTTCCTCCTCCTCCAAGAGGTGATGGTGTGGGCTAGAGTTAGATCTGATATTGTATCTCCAAGTTTTTGATTCTGGCTATGTATCAATTGGTGTGCCAACACCATTTTGCATTATTTTTTATTGATAGTGCTTGAGTAGCACTCATTTTTGTGTACTAACACATTCTTTGATATAGATATGAGATTTTGGAGCCAAGAATCATTGTGTTCATGTCATTGGCAATGTCTATCTTGTGATGTACATGAGATGTTTTATGCTTGTGATCATGAGATGAAAATGTGATGTGGTGTATGAATGCATGTTTGATTTGAGGTGTTCATGTGGATGATATGGATTTATGGATGAAATGGATAGGTGAATGGACTGATATCTCATGTAGTGTTTCATGTTTTCACTTGACAATGATAGGTATCTCATTGAGGGCACAAGAGGATGAACCAAAGAATCAAATGCTTGTGTAGTCATGAAGAATCATGATACGTTGAAGAGACTAAGAATCACTCATCACTAAAGGAAAAAGTAGATTTACAATTAAATCATATACTAAACCAATTAATGCAATCCTATGCTATATGCAACCCTAGGACTAGTTACCAAGCCTCTACAATTATCATTACTAAGCATATAAATAAACCCTAGATGTCATACAACTCTCACTAACATTGCAATCATGAAAATATGAATGAGACATCTATTCTAGTTTTTTCAGGATGAAATGTAAGTATTCAAGGCACAAGAAGCCAAAATGACCAAAACATTTGTCCCTTTTAATATAGCAAGTTAACATAAGCATCAAAGCACAAATGCTAGGATGACCAAAATTTTTCTTGTGTGGCAAACACACCAAACACACAAGAGATTTGTCTTATGCTAAGTATTTAGTAAGTATTCTATCTACAATGACCCTTACATTCATAAATTGAGACAAAAGTATGCTAGATATACTCATAGTGACCCATATGTTCACTTAGCAGGATGAGTATCAATATTTATTGTAGCATGAAGAGTTCACTCCAATAGGAAAGGAGAAGAACTAACATTATTGGTGTATCAATATAAAAGGAGTTGAGGTACACTCGACCATCCAATACAAGATGGAGGCTCTTATAGTGGACACCCCTTTTTATATGAATGTTTCAACTTATTGGGACTAAACCACAAATAGAAAACAAAGAAAAGATCATGCCCCCAGTCATTACTTCTCTAGTTAGAAATGACATCATTGAGTTGCTTAAGGAGACATGATGAAAGCAAAAGCAAAACAAAAAAAAATGCTCAAAATATCCAAAAAAGCATGTCATTTTGAGTTCAGTGTTTTTGGGATTGATGTCAAGTTTCAATGTTCAGAACATAGATGAAAGAAATATCTTCAGTAGGGTGACAAAAATAGACAAATGCAACCAGAATGACTAGTGACTGAGGTCAAAGAGGAATCTTTGAGGTGAAGAACTTAAGAGGATTGAGTGACATTAGATAGACACAACCAGAATGATTGGTGACTTATGCAAGAGAGATCTTTAATAAATGAATCTTGAAATGTGACCCGAGCAATAGTAGGCAAAGATAGCTGAAACAACTAATGACTATTGTGAAAGAGATTCTATGAGGAGAATCTTGACAAAGAGTGACACTAACAATAGTAGGTAGACGTAGTTGAAAGAATTGGTGACTATCGCAAAAGATTCTATGACACTGAAGAGGAATGCCCCTGAGTTGTGAGAAGACTCAATCCATGGATACATGAGCAAAAGTGACAAACTAAACTAGGAAAGAAACTATACAAGAAGCCAGAAGATGCACTACAAGATTTAGCATTAGGAACAAGAGGTACTTGTTTGCCAAGTTTTCACCTTCTTGGTGGAGCTTTCATTTCATTTTTTTGCTACCATGATTCCTATTTCCAGGTTTTCACCAATGGCACTTTTTTTGTTTTTCAATTTTTTTGTATTTTTCTTTTATTTTTTATTTTTTTGGTATTACCAAGGTGCCTATTGCTAGGTTTTCACCAAGATAATAGATTTTTTAAGGACTTTTTTTTATTTTTAGGCATTTTTAAGGTATTTAGATATGTACACCAGGGTAAAAGCACAAACCTGTGTCACCTTTTATAAAGAAACGTGATATCAGAATGTGACAGTTCAATATTAATGACAAAAAAAATGGTATTTGTGTTTAAAATATGAAGACGATGTAAACTGATGAAATGTGTAGAATTGTATGAATTTTATGCCTATAATTTTTATAATTTTTTTGACTAAGAATTTATTCATTTTATTTTATTTTGAAGTCCCTTTTTTAACTGTAAAAAATATAGAATGTAGTTCCCATCAAACAAGTATGTGCAAATCATCTTTTTTTCTTCTAATTTGAAAATATTTTATAGATGACATGTATAGCTAGTGAACAAAAAAAGAAATAATTATTTTTGATGTATATTTTCTTTGTTATAAGTACTCAAGTTCGACCTTGTCAAGATCCAACAGTTTTTTCCTCCCGTCAAAACTTCTCTATCAAATCTATACCTTCTTGAAAAAAAATTACATATTCATGAAGAGGATTCTCTCCTCTAGTGATAAATATAATTTTTTTATTTTTTTGATATGATTTACTATTTTTTTTCATTTTTTGAGAGAGCATCTTCCGAAATGTTGAAATATCGACTTATAATATTTTGAGATTATAACATATTATAACTAATCAAAACACTCAAAAATTTATATAATGATGATATTGAATCTGAGATCTATAAAATGGTATTTTTAGTTTTTGAAAAAAATTGAGTTTTGATAGAGAAATGAGATTTGACCAAAACAGGTTTTTGTATCACAAACGGTGACACAAATCTATGCTTTTACCCATCATATTAGCTGTAAAACTACTTCAAGTGGAGAGTGTTGATAGGCTCCTTGAGCACTTCTCCCTCGGCTGTAGAAAGTTGGTAAGCACCAGATCCATACAATACAGTAATTATGTAAGGACCAAGCTAGTTTGGTTTGAACTTCCCTTTTTGGACCCATTATTGCCGATTCTTATGATTTTCTCTCAGGATGAGATCACCTAGTTAGAAGTCATGTGTCTTAACTTTCCTATTGTAGCTTCTAAACATTCATTGCTAATAAACTCATAGATGATCAAACACCACTTGTTGATGTTCATCTAGTAGTACTAGCTCTTGAAGTTGAGCTATTCTATAATCTTCATCAGTAATAAGGCCTTTCATAGAGATTCTCAAGGTAGGAATGTTGACCTCTATTGGAAGTACAACATCTACTCCATAAACCATAGCAAAGGGCATTGTACCCATTGGATTCTTGATGCTTGTCCTATATGCCCACAAGGTTGGATTAATCTAGAGGTGCTAGTCCCTCCCAGATTTGTTGACTATGTGATGGAGGATCTTGAGGATTGCCTTGTTGGATGCTTTTTTTTGAATATTACCCTGGGAGTAGTAGATAGAAGACCCAATGTTGTGTTATTTTGAATCTTTTGCATAGTTCCTTGAGGTATTTGTTTTTGAACTATCCTCCATTGTCAATAATGATGGAGGATGGTACACCATACCTACAGATGATGTAGTTTGTGATAAAATGAGCTATAGCTTTTCTAGTTGTTGTTGTGAGAGGTACTCCCTCTACACATTTTGTAAAGTAGTATGTAGTTGTAATAATGAACTTATGTTGATTAGAAGATGTTGGGTGAATCTAACCCACCAAGTCGAAGGCCCATTGTTGAAATGGTAGCATTGTGGTAGATGGAATTAGCTCCTTGGTTGGAGTGTGAATCAGATTCCCATGGAGCTGGCACTGCTTGCAGGACTTGGTATACTGGATTGCCTCTTGCTCTATTTTAGGTCAATAGTAACTAGCTCTAATGAGTTTGTGAGCTAGTGTCAAGCCATTTGAGTGGGATCTATAAATGCCCTTGTAAATATCGATTAATGCACATTTGGACTCTTTGGATTCTAAACACCTAAGGAGTGTTCCATCAAGGCCTCTCCTAAACAAGTCATCAGCAAAAATGACATACCACAAAACATTATGAATAAGGTAATGTTTCTCATTATGAGTTAGACTATCTAGAATGGTATGGTTATAGAGATAGGAGTAAATGTGATGGTAGTGAGATGAATCTTGTCCTATGATAGAATAGATCATCCTAGAATCAGGGGTATCATAGGCCAATTAGTGTAACTCTTCCACCAGGAACTTATGTCAAAGATCATTTTTAGGCATCTATAGCAAGGAGGCCAAAGTAGCCATACCTCAGCTACTTTATTATTTGCTTGAGGAATTTTTTGGAAGGTGATGTGCATAAAATACTTCTTAAGGTCATCAACCATGCATTTTTAAGGGATCAATTTCTCATCGTTTGTTTGATACACATCATTAACCTAGTTGATTATAAGCTAAGAGTCCCCAAAGATATCTAATTGATCCAATCTCCATTCAATTGCAATATTCATTCCATTAATCAAAGCTTCATATGAAGTAATGTTGTTTGTACAAGAAAAAAAAATCTTGTATGCTTTGGGTAATGAATATCTCTATGGCATTATGAAGAGTAATTCAGTAGGAGATCCCTATTGTGTGAAGGACCCATCAAAGAACATCACCCATGTTTGGTGTGTGAGTGTCAAAATTGACTCATTAGGGAAATCAATGTTCATCAGGAGAAGACTTTACATAGGTGCATCTGCTAGCTGATCCACAATTGCTTGTCCCTTGATAGCTTTTCATTAAACATACTAAATGTCAAATTAGCTAAGTATCATGACCCATTTAGCCAATCTTCTTGTGACATCTTCCTTACTAAGTAAGTACTTCAGTGGATCTATTTTAGCCACTAGTCACATAGTGTGGGCAAGCATGTAGTGTCTCAACTTTTGTGAAGCAAAGACAACTGCCAAGCAAGCCTTCTCAATGATGTTGTAATTTCTCTCATAAGAGATTAGCATGTGACTCAAATAATAAATAGCTCTCTCCTTGTTATCATTGTTCTCTTGAGCTAATAAGATTCCCAGAGATGTTTCAGCTACTAAGATGTACAAAATAAAATGTGTCCCATAGATAAAAGGCATCAAGATTGGTGGATTAGCAAGATATTGTTTTATCTGAGTTAAGCTTTGCTCACAATCTTGACTCTAGTTGAATTTCACACCCTTATGTAAAGTCTTTGTAAAAGGTTGTGATCGATATATCAATTGTGAGATGAACCTATAGATAGATTGGAGTCTTCCTTGTAGACCTTGCATCTAGCTAATGTTATGGGGTGGAGGCATATCCATAATTGCTTGAACTTTCTTCAGATCTACCGTAATTCCTTTCACAAACATGATGTATCCCAATAGTTTCCCTTATGTGACACCAAATGTGAATTTCTTAGGATTATGCCTAAAATTTAACTTTTCCATGCAATCTAGGATAGGTCCCAAATCTTGTAGATGAGTATTGTGTTTGTCACTTTTGACCAAGGTATCATCCACATAGTCCTCCATGGTCTTATGCATCATGTCATGGAAAATTGTAGTTATTGCCCTCTGATAGGTCGCACCAACATTTTTCAAGTCAAACGACATTAGATTCTAGCAGAAGTTTCCCCATGCACATGTAAAAATAGTATTTTCTTGATCTTCTGGAGTAATTTTAATCTAATTATAACTAGAAAACCCATCCTTGAGTGAGTACATCTCATATCCTATTATCATTTCCACTATCATATCAATGTTGGGAAGTGAAAAATCATCCTTAGGAAATGCTAAGTTGAGATCACGGAATTAGTACAAACTCTAATATATTTATCCTACTTGGAGACTGGAACAATGTTGGATATCCACTCAGCATAATCAATTGCATAGATGAAACCATCTTTTAGAAGCTTCTCCAATTCAGATTTGATGAGCAATGTAACATGAGTATGCATTCTCTAAAGTTTTTGTTTAACTAGTTTAATGCCTAGTGCGATGGACAAATGATGCATAATGAGATCAGGATCTAATCCAAGCATGTCAAAATATGTCCAAGAAAAATTTATCTTCTTCTCTTAGAAGAAGGAAATGAATTCTTCCCTTTCTTTAGGAGATAGTGACTATGCCAAATGTATCATATGAGGATGTTCTTCTATGCCTAGGTTGATCAGCTATGTTGGCTCTATCAACACTGATGATCTCTCTTGAAAGTGACTTGGAAGTGCATCAACTATCTCATTTGCAGGCACCTTAGAGAGGTTTTCACCATTGGATACATCTTTTATTTTTACTTTTTTGGGTTTCGACACTGCCACAATGTGGTTTTCACCATTCAACCTTCTATATTTTTTCTTTTTAATTATATGATTGAGATATTTGATGTTAGCTTCAATCATGTTGACACTCTATTCACTGGTGGAAGATGTTATAGGTTTGACAACGTTTAGGTAGTAGGCAAGAGCATAGTCATTCTAGAATGTGGGGACTTCATTAGATGCATTAGGATTCTAGTCTATAAGCTTGGAATCTGTGGGTATAAGAGTAGTGGTGGGTTCAATTGCATTCATAGTATAGTCATTAAATGCTTGGACCAGTAATTCAAGACTTGCAACAAATTTTTCCACAAGTGTGTTTGAATGCCTTTGAGTACTAATGCTAGCAACTGATGACTCAAGGACACTAGTTGGATTAGACCCATCTAACCTAACCCTAGATGTTTCACTCACTTTGAGTTGGTTTTCATAGACATGAACTTGGTTGATGTCTTTATCTGTAGTCACTTCTAAAAGAGAGTCAACTTCATATTCCTTTGAATCAATGCTACATAGTGACAGGCTATAGAATTCCCCTATGGTGATAGGGACATACTCACCTTCATCATCTGGGTTTTTACACAAATACTCAACAAGAAACACTTGACTAGACTCTCTCTTTTCTGAATGAGCACTGGGTGGATCCATATTGTCCTTAAAAGAGTCACTAGTATCATCCATAGTGCTAATACATGGCATAAACTCCTCTAGCTCAGCAAAGAATTTAGCCAGATTGGGAGGAATAGGATAAGGATAAGGATCCTCATCATTTGAATTATCATCTTGAGTATCTTACTCAACTTGTGACTCATTTTTGGATGAATCCTTAGGCTCTAGTATGAATTTGTTAGCCCCTAAATGGAACAAAACCTTCTTAAAGCCTAGACTAGATGTAACTCTATTTCTTTGAGCTATTTCCTTGATAGGATCAACTAGGCCATTGTTATTGTACCCAATAGGGCTAGTCCCCTTATAGCCAAAGCAATTCATGAGTCTAAGACTAGGACCATACTTCTCAGGAGTGATCTCACGAGCTTGTTCTATTAAGTCTACTAGAGTCTCTTCTTTGTAAAACCACATGGTAATGGCTCTATTTTCACTTTCATTCTCCAAGGAGAATGTAGCCTTGACGTTATACTTGGTTTGAGGTATCAACATAAATGGCCTCTTTGCCTCAAATGGTCTCCCATAATGATGAGGAGACTTAGCAAGAGATGTTAATGACAACACTAGTTCAATATGGTACTTGCCCATACTAGTTTCTTTCATCTTGAATGACTACTCAATTTGTTTCAGCTTGTTGTCATGATAATCAATAGATCCCCTGTTAGCAGGGACAAAATTCTCAGTAGCTTTGAGCATATTGCAAGTATAGCTAGTAGTGGTAGGAATGGTGACTTCAGAGCCATGAAACAAGAATTTGATGCATTGATGGTATGTGGATGGTATAGTGTACATCTCATGTATCCATGGTCATCCTAGTAGGATGTTATATGCCAAGTGAATGTTGACAACTTGACAAGTGACATCCCTTTCTATAGGACCAATGTGAATGGGTAAGACCACAAGACCTAGAGACATTTGTTTGACTTTTTCATATGCTTTGATAGTGATATTGCATCAAGGATCAATAGAGTCCTTGGAATAATTTAATTGTCTAAGCAAAGTAGTAGAGATAATTTTTAACTCAGCACCACTATCGATGAGTACCTAAGAAATATGTGTTTGATGTATCATGACCTCAATGTGTAGAGGTTGATTGCGTGGGTGAGTTAATGAGTTATCATCCTCCTCAGAGAATGACATAAAATGAGGCAAGATCAGCTGACCTACCATAGATTGAAATTGCTCAAGATTAAGATCTTGAGGAACATTTGCCTCATTGAGGGCTTTGTCTAGAATTTTCCTATGAGCAGGTGAGATTTTGAGCAGCTCAAAGATGGAAATTTGAGCATTAGTTCATTTTAATTGATCGAGAACACTATAGCTAGTTGCTGCTGAATTGGTTGTGAGTTTTGCACCTTTTCCAAATGGACTAGCAAGGGCTTTATCATTATGTTGTTCAAGATTTTGGGAAGAAGGTGCAGGGCCTTTGAGCACCAACTTGGCATGATATCATGTAATAGTGTTAGCACAGTTTTGTAAAAATGTGTTGTCAATTGTGTGGGAAGTAGGGCCACTCAAGACAAATGGTGTCTTGGGTTTATTGTTATCTTGTTTGCCCTTGATGGTTATAATTTCATAGTACTCAAAACCCATAGGTTCAACCATATGGACTATCTCATCATCGTTGTTAGAATATATATAGTTGACCTTGTTGTTAGGTTTTTGTTTTGAACTCTCTCCTTTTTCATAAGCCAAGAAGGGCGCTTTGAATGCCTTCTGATTTAAGTTCTTGTTATGTCCTTCTACCAAAATGTCACCATCATCAATCATGTCTTGGACTTTGTGATGCAAGTTTATGCAGTTGCTAGTTTTGTGCCCTTTATTTTGGTGGTAATCATAGAATGCAGTTTCATTCGACCATGGTGGGTGTGGTTGTAAATCATAGGGGAAAGAGTTGTCCAATGGAAAAATGAGCTTTTTTTGTAACAAGGTTTTTTAAACCACATCCAAAGGTTCACCTAGAGGTGTATACTCCCATTTAGGGCATGTAGCCCATGATTTTCTCCATCAATTTCTAGATGTCTTGTTGTTAGGAGGAGGTTTCTCAACATTCTTATTCATGTTAAGGCTGTTTGTGAGATTAAAGGTTGCCTTAGAAAGTTTAGGGGTGACATTGTCAACAACTCCATCATGTATAATTTCTCAATTCTTGTTGACATACTTGGGTTTGTCCTAGCTAGAGGTCATTCCTTGTCTTGTGTCCTTTAGAAGGGTAAGTTCACTCTTCTTGATCATAAATTCCTCTATGCAAATAGCCTGTGTAACAATGTCTTCAAAGGTATGTGGACCTTGAATTTGAACGCTATACCCAAAATTGAGTAGGAGATTATCAATGAAGATGTCAAGCTTTTTCACTTTAAGAATTTTGCACAAATATTTAGTGTAGAGTTGTCTCCACCTCTAAAGGAATGTAAGGAAGGGTTCCCCTACCTTTTGCTTAAGGTTACATAAATCTTGAATATTGACAGGGTGTTGAATGTTATGAGAATATTGTTGGACAAATTGTTAGCAATTTCATTTGATATCGAGAGGTAAGTGTGAAAACCACGCCATACCCTGACCACCTAGACTTATGGGGAATAAACACAAGAGATATGTCTAGTTATGCATAAATTCCATAGAAAAGGCACCAAATTCCTACAAGTGATCTTGGGGATTGATGGATCAAAAGTACTTATCATACTTAGGTAGCTCTAATCCTCTTGGAAAAGGAGGCATGTCTATGCTCTTGTCAAACAAAAATGGACAAAGAGCATCTAAGGTGTATATTTTAGCAAGTTTGTCTTTCTCATGCATCATCTAAGCTAGTTGGTCTTGCATTATTTTTAGTTATTTTTGGAGTTTGGAGGTCTCAATTTCTTCGTCAGGCATGATAATGGTTTCCACATCAAAGTGATGAGGTAGCTTAGCTCCCTCTTGGGCAAGTTTGAGAAAGTACTTTTCTTTCTCTTTGTTGAGTAGGATTTCTATGACCTTCTAAAATTTTTTGTCTTTATGACACTTTTCTATGTGTTTAGGAAGTATTTCCACCTCTTCTTGTTCCTCATCAGTATCATGGTCTTTTTCTTTTTTATTCCTCAGTTGATCTTGATGTCTATTGTGATTACCATGTTTAGGCTCATGATCAGCCATTGTAGGAATGTGTTCAATTTCAGTATGTTGTGATTGGAAAGGTCCTTTAAAAAGTAATTTAGCCTTTTTTTTGGAGATGTAGGACCTTTGCTAGTATTAGGATCCTCTTAATACAAGGGGTTCCTAGTTTGTTGCAAGTTTATGGAGAACGCTCACTAGACTCAAGGTAATCTAATGGGTGAGGGAGATTATGAAAATGCCTCACTAGATGAACTGGATATAGACCATTTAAAAAAGGAAGGAAACCTCTACCATGATTATGAACCCTAGCTTGACCTCACCTAAGTCTAAGGGGATAAAAAATGTTCCCACTTCTTGTTGCGGCAATCATAGAAAAGGACAGGAAGCAAGAACCAAGACAAGGATCACACTAAAACATAGTCTCAAAAAGAAAAAAAGAAGAGTGTTGTATACTAAGGTATGAGTGATCTAACTAAAGGCTAGAGTAGCCAAGGATTATGACTATCATGACACAGAGTATAAGAAACACTAGAGAATAATAACAAGACACTGAGAGACAAGACTAGTTAAAGTATAGATCGCAAGTTATTAGTCGAGCAAAATGTTGTTGTTTGGGACTATTTACAGACAAAGAAAAGGTAACCTAATGAAGGAAATAGACTAGACACATAGCGTAGATTATTTGAACAACGTGATTTGGTAGTTTTGACACAAGGTCTCATGCAAAGATCCTCTAGGAGGTGCATGAGAAAGTACACAGGTGGGTGCAAAATCTCATAACAACAATTTAATTTCACGTGAGGATGTGCTCTAGGCTACATGAAGAAGTGATAGGTTTTGGGATATAAAATGAAAAATCTCGTGTAGATATTTGCAAGTTCTCGCATGAAGATCTAGATAGACCCATGCAAAGAAGTGATAGAGAAAATGGGGCTCGCATGAAATCTTGCAAAACTATGCACAAAATTTGAGACCAGATAAACAATAGAACTAGATTTCAAAGAGATTTTTGACAATTTTAGATAGTTATGGATAGATTGTTTGTTCACTTAATAGATAATAGATAGATTGCAAGGTTGATTTTCAAGTTTTGTGAAATAACATTAGGTTTCAAGTAAGACAAAGTGTTTTCAACAAGACATAGGAAGCAAGCAGTAGCCAAATACAATCCAAATAAGGGAAAAACAACTGAGAGGGATGAAGGAGTCTTGACCTTTAGTTTATTTATACAGGTTTGGACATGTCTAAGACTCGATAACAAACATGATTTATCCCTAAAAATAGAAAATGGTAGAGAAGGTAAAACCTTTATCCCACAACTTATGTGCATGCATGCACCTCACACAACCATGTCACCCCCTAGAGGGAGCCCATGTTTTTGGTGTATTCAAAGGGCTCAATAACATATATGCTAAGTGAACACCCTTTTGGTAGGGGTCAAGCACATATACAACCTTCAAATTCCCAGTAGCATGCCTATGGTGAGTTCTACAAGAGAGATTCTTCCCCCTCCTTGCACAAGGATTATGCCTCCTTTCAGAGGTGAATCGAGTGGCCTCCAGCTAAAGGTTTTTACTCGGATTCCATTCATATTAATCCCTAGTGTCTCCACAAGTGGAGTTGAGACTATAAACCCACACCAACATCTAAGAAAGCACACACTTGCTTAGCAAGACTAGGGCTGGTGCCAACCAGTGCAATAGTAGAGCCTCCTCCTTATATGTGATATCAAGAATCAAGATGAAGAAATTAATACAACTTTGGAGTCTTTTACTCTATACATCTTCTTTATTATAGTGAGTTGGAATCTCTAGCAAAAGGAGTGTGCTCACTTGGATGACAGGCCCTTTAAAGGATTGACTCAGACTAGTGGTTCGAACATAAGGTCAAATTTTTTTATTTCCCTCAAGGAGAAAGAGCATACTCCTCTACCTTAGTTTCTCACCCAAACATGTAGAACACATTAATAATTGACTTAGCTTAATCAATCTAGACTCATCCTTTCTAAAGGTTTTGATTCCCTAAAAGAAAACCATCATCTCATCATAAAAGAGGATTAGCACTAGAGAACCACCAAGTTGCTTTCCTCCCTTGGATGTTGTCTTTCAAAAGCATCTAGGTTTTATATTCACCCTTAGTCATGACCTCCAAGTGGTGAAGTGCATAGTCCCCTTTTCTTCTATCTTGCACCCTATGAAATTCACAAGCCCTAATTAGACTATGTTTTAAAAGCAAGAAAAAAGACACAATGTTTTAGTGGGTTTTAAGATTTGGTGTTTGACAATCATATCTTTGATAGCATCCTACAAACACACAGTCAATTCATGTTTAGGAAATTTTGTATAAAGGAGTCTTCATCAAACGTCCTGCAGACAACTGTTAAGTTGTAGAAAACTAGAAAAGCTAAAATAATGATGTTTCAAAGAAAAAACGCTAGAAAAAAATGACAAACAACATTTTGAAAAACTGCATTTTAACTTTGTTGTTTCAATAGTTCATGTGAAATCTTGTACAGGCCCATGCGAAGTCTTCCACTATCTTATGCGAGAAAATGATGTGTCATGGGAGAACTTGTACAATAGGGCATTTTTCGCATGAGAAAGTGTACAAAGATGTGCAAAACCTCTCAAATCTTCACACAAAAATCTAGAAAATTGTATGGACAAGTATGATAGAGTAATAAAAATGATAGAAAATAAGACAAATGAGGTCAGAATAATTATTTTTCTTGACCCCATGGTGGGCACCAGAAATGTATATGTGAAAATGAGGTCTCTAATCTTTCATCTACACTTCAACATGGTCATTTAATGTAGATTCATCCTATGATGAACGTGGGATATTTCATCCAAGAGGTCCAACAATGTGATATGTTTCCTTCTAACTAGAAGGATTTTGCCTATGTTCTCTTAGAATGAGATGCAGGCAACCAGATCTTTCTAGAATGAAGGATTTAATGCACAATTAGAATGCAATTAAGCTATATGGAAATGCAAGTATTAATATAAGAAAATAAGATTTATTAGGCTAAATGTATGCATTCTTATTCTAAGTGAGAATTTAAGATGATATCAATGTAAAAGCTTAGAAAGTAGGTGAGTACTCAATTCAATAGCAATTCAATATAATCAAAATTCAACCTCTATAATGAGGGATTGAGAGCCCCTTAAATAGAATCCAGGAATTGATCAATGGTCAAGATCAATTTGGATGAACACTTAAGATTAGATAGAAGATTCAGTTAAGATGGAAACTTCCTTGTGCAAGTGAAGCTAACTATTTCAAATCTGAGTGTGATGAGTAGTTAACTAAACTTTTTATGAGTGTGAGAGAAAGTTAACTAAATTGATTCTAGTTTAAGAGGTAGTTCACTCAGAGTTTCCATTTTAGAACTGAATAGAAGATTTTGAAGATATAATTTAATTTAAGAAAGTGAGATATGACCTCATAAATGCCTTTTTCATTTAATTGAATAATTTCATTCAATAAATTAAAGTGAGCATAGTTATTAAATTAAACATGTTAATTCCTTAGTACATTAGCCTTAGGATATAATTTAATTTAATTAAAGTACAAGCACTTCGAATTAAATACTCTAAATCTTTCAATAATTCTTTGACTTCAATTCCTAAATTGCTCTCTCAAAACTTGGGTGTGTTCAAATGACCAAAAAACCTCTAATAAAGAGCTCTAACCCTACTTAAAGTTTCTAGCATCTAATTTACACAAAGAAACTCATTTTTTAATATAATTTTAAATAAATCAATATATTAATTATTACATGCACACTTAATGCATCTTTTACTTAAAATATTATTTTTCTTTTCATTTCTCCACTTAATTATTTATGCAAAGTATTTTAAAAGCATAATTTATTATGTTAATTATTAATAACAATTAAATTCTATCATTTAAATGCAACTCTAATTTATTCATTATTAATTAAATAATTACAATAAAATTATATTAATTCTTTAATATTTTAATTCATTTTATCCAATTTCTCAAATTAGACTTTTAAATTAAATCTTTAAAATTAAAACACATATTTAATTAATTAAATATCATTATATTTAAATGTTTTCTTTTTAATCAAGTAATATTTAATAATTCTAATATCATAAGAGTAATTCAAAAGTCATAATTAATTTATTTATCAAGTAAATCGCATAGCCAAAATCACATAAAGGCAAGATAAGCATGGCCAACCATACTAAAATCAAACAACACATGCAAAGATAAACTCACAGGTTTAGAAAGGGTAGACAACCAAATACATGTCCTCTGTCTTAGAAAAAGTAATTGGACTTTGGTTGGGATTGGATCTAAACATTATCTCCTCATTCTTACGATCAAGTTATTCTGATAGGACACACTCATCCTAGCAATTGAGGTAAGTCAATGCTTGATGGTCCGCCCCACAATAGGTATTTCATAGTCATGCTCTAGGCCATGCTTAGAAATAGTATATTCAAACTAAAGACTATTTTTCCCATTATGAGGTGCATTTAATCTTGTCAACCCAGGGACATATACTTGAAATGGTCAGCATAGTATGTGCACTAGGTATCTTAATGAGTCACTAAGCTTATGCTGCAGGAAAGTAAAAATGCAAGGAAAAGAACTTACACTATTGTTGTAGGAAACTAACATAATTATCTCTATGAATACTAGAAATAACATTAAAAGTTGATGAATATTCCAACTCAGTTCATCCACTACAACTATTCTCACATATGTAGTAGGAACATTCATGAAGTGCGATGCTATAGGAAGGAACTTATAACTTCTACTTACAATACTAAGAATACTTGGAAATAAATCTATTCTATCTTAATCTAATCCACCTTCCAAGTGGGCCCCCTTGGTTAGTTTCAACTAAACTACTAACACAAGATAGAAGCCAAAAACTTAATTCATTACATTTCAAAAATTCATTACATAACACAGAACTGTAAAAACAAAACTCTAAAAGTTAATAGTATGTTCTCATAAACTCTTTCTTCTACTGGCTAAACTAACACACGTGGGTCAATTCCTATATATAGGAGATCGAAACTTATTCCATAAAAAAAAAGCAAATGACCTAGCTTTAAATCCATAATAGAGAGAATAGGAGAATAAAAAGTCAAGGCAGGAAGAAGAAATAACAGCTTAAGGTGGGAATAATAAAGTCTAAACATCCACTCACCATAGGAGTAAATGTAGAGAGGGCAATAAGTCTTCATAGCTCCTCCATATTCGTTGTCATGTCCTTTGGAACCATTACAACTTTCCTTCACCATGGCTACTCCTTAGCATTATCTTCTCCTTAAATGATGTTAGTTCTCATCTTTAAAGTCTTCTAATAATATTTTAGTCTTCATTGCTAACAGGTTAGCCATTATGTAGAGACATGTTTTCAAATAAACATTTATCAAATTCAATTCAAAAATAAGAACAAGCATTTTGATAACTATATAAAATACTGCATACTATACATAATACTTAGGAAAAGATGGCATATTTTCTACCCATAGGTTCAATAAACATAGGTCCACAAATGTTTTGACAGAGATAAAATAGAGTATCAACAAAGTGTTTAAAAAACCATCATAAAATAAAGGCAATCTCTAGCCTCATCATTTGCCCCCTGCTAAACTAATGCTTGTCCTCAAGCATTGCACTTTCTTGTTAATGACCTGAACTCTCCAATCTTAGTCCTTCCTTTCCTACTTCTCTTGAAAGTGTAGTAAAATTCTCTTGTTCTCTCCCAAGCTTGTTGAGTCTATTGACATCAATATTATACAAAGGCCATAGGAGCATTGGAGGTTGCATGCTTAAGGGACACCATAATTATTTTTTGGCCTACTTCCCTAACTCTTAATATTTAGGAACCCTATGAAGAACTACCTCCAGGTTGATGGGACTAAATGGTTCAGACTTTTTAAGTGATTCACGTAATCTAGCCCATCTACTCCTAGCACCAGTCATAGCTTTCTAAAAAGAAAAGTAGGGTAAGTTTTCATAATTACCATAAGCCTTAGCTATGGTAGCAAAGATCCTATCCCTTACTTCTAGATTCTTCTTTCCATAAGTTAATGTGAACCAATCCCTAGGAACTTCATCTTTCTTGCTACTCTTAGCTCTTAAAGGAAAGGGTTCTATCCTTTCCTCATCCCTATGATTATTCAACTACCGATCATAATTTTCTTCATTAGACACCCAAGGCATGAGAGCTCTTAAATTTATATCACCTTTGTAAAGTAAGGGATTCCATTGAGTCTCTAAAGCGATAACAAAATTATGAACATATAATTCACAAAGAAAATTTTGCTACTAGGTTGGCAGAGTTTGATATAGTCCATAAAATTCTTGTGCTGATTGAACGCTGCATTAATATCCTTAAGAGTTAACATTAATTGAAACAAAAGAAATTTTTCTTTTAAATAGAGAGCATAAACTCTTGGTGATGGTCTACAGGCAAGTGCCTAATCAGCCAACTTGAGGGCATGATCCATCTGTTGCTTTTGACTTGCGAGTTGTTCCTTTAAATCTGCAATTTCTTCACCTTGATATGCTATAACTTTATTCATGTTTTTCCTCTCTTCTTCCCACAAGGCCTTAGCAAACTTATGTTGTCCAAACAATTAAAAAATGAGTTTTTGTAGTGTGATAAAACCACTATCTTCTTCATGATCTCTTTTTCTCTTTCTTTGTTCCTACCATTAATGTTCTACAAAACTAGTAATCCATCTTGATCTATGGAGAACTAGGGTAGTGTTTGGATCAACTTTCTCAAGGACTATTTCATCTCTATAGCTAGAAGTACCTAGTTGGTCTACTAGGGTATCATTTGGATTTTCTTTGACTTCATCCCTACAATCCTCATTAGGATTTTTGGGAGTGCTTGTAATTTTAGGATGGGGAGGAGAGTGATCAAAGACAATATGCATAGGGGATTCCTTAGTAGATGTTTTGGACATAGTAGAATCTTTAGAAGCTTTCCTTCTCATCCTAGGGATTCTCCTTATAGGAGTTTCTTCTTTTATCACAACCTTTTGTCTACCTTTCCCTTTAGGTGTCCTTGCTGCAGGAGTTGTTGTTGTAGGACTTTTCTTAGTTCTCTTCTATCTCACAACTGTAGGGTTAGGTTCTTCCCTCTCCTGAACAAAGATTTCTTCTTGTAGTTTTCATTTCCTCTTTGCTCTGCTAGAAGTAGTTTTTGGGGTTTCTTGCATAGGTGAAGGCACATTTTCTTGAAAAGAGATAGTTTCTTGCACATTTCCTTCGATCTTTTTGGCTTCAACCTCTTGGGTATTTTGTTTAGTTCACTAGGGAAAACTTGGGGTTGTAGAGTTTTGGCTTGTACAAACTCATCCCATGTCATGGGAGACATATCCCTAATCAACCTCTCTATCAGTAACTTGATTAAGGCATGATGAATAATAGAATTATCTTTTCCTTTTTGAGTTTCTTCCATACTAATACAGAGCATATTAGACAAGAAATTTGGAATGTTTATTGCAAGATTATTCCCTATGTAACTAAGTAATTTGAAATGATGTGCATGCAAGTATGAGAATCTTCCTTTGCATGTAAAATACCTGATAATGTGCATGGCGATTTCATTTTATGGTGGCAGCAGTGACATTCTCTTTCAACCCTACTTTGTAATATCCATTTGAGGATTAGTTAGTCTAGTAAATTGAGCTCTTTCTGGCCTCACATCATATGTGTTGGGGTAATATTCTCCAACTATAGGCAACCCAATCATTTAGCAATGCATTCCTTTGTTTAAATTAGTGTTAAACCCAAAATGGAAGCTTCACCTTCATCAAATATCATTGTAAGTTCTACGGTTAGTTCCTCATCAAATGTGGTCAAACTTAGAAAATACCCTAGCCATCCACATGAATTAAACCTTCTTATGACTTCTACATCTAAGAGAAAAATAGTGTGTTCCACTAGTTCTCTCCTCTACAACTATACACTCATTCTCTTAACACATCCTTTGTTTGCTCTATTTTCCCCCTTTTGAATTCAAGTTGCCTTGTTTTTTTACAAACTCAACTCACATTTCTTAGTTTTATTAGGAAATTAATGTCATAACGAATTGTTATGCACAATAATATAGATTTTAATGAAGGCAAATCATGAATATGTGTGAGAATCATTTGAAAATAGGATTCAGATCACATAAAATTTAAACACAAGTCACATCACAGCTTGACACAAAAAGAAATCATTCAAAAATAAGGGGTATGACACCTCACTTGTGTACTTATGGCAATTAAATTCCATCAATGAAGGAAATATGAAGATTTGGAAAAATATTTACGGATAATTAGAAATGCCATTGGATATTAGTGACCTTCCTTGCCCCCTACTAAATTTGGACAAGTGTCCTCACTGGTTAGACCTAGTATGAGTAAGGGACTTGCATAATGTTGCCATCATATAAACTATGTAGTATTAAATATAATTAACAAAATCTATGTACTATAAGTGAATTATAATTTGAAATTGTTATACTTGTCAACTGATCATCACACGTACCAAAAAAAAGGTGGTGGAAGTGATATCAATGGTAGCATCCGTCAACATCTTGCAGAGTTTTATTGAAAACATGTGAAATTGATGATGTGGAAAGTGGACAAATGGAAGATAAAGAAATGAGATGAGGTGGATGGGTGGAAGGGAAAGAGATGAGATGGAAGGAAAAGGTGAATAGAAAAGTGAACTTTATGTGAACATAAATTCTTTATTATGAGCATGCACAAACAAACTAATGTTGAAAAGTGGTAGTCTGAAGGTTGACACCTTTGGCTGTGAGAAGAGCTACTTGATTTTTATTTGAATTCAGCTATTGGAGCTGCTGCAAGAAGTCCTCTTTTTTTTGGGGTCATTTGTATAATTTCAATCTGTGACCATTGACTAATAGTTTGAAAGGTATCATATCAATGGTAGTTAGTTGAACAACTCCATTATCAAAGACATGACTAATTTTATATGGTCCCAGCCATCTTGTATGTAGCTTTCCTGGCATATCTTTAAATCTAGAATCATATAGTACTACCTAGTCACCAACTTGAAATTGTTTACTAATAATATGAGAGTCATACCATTGTTTCCTTTATTTCTGTATCAATTTAGTATGTTCCAAAGTAGCTTTGGGCATCTCATCCAAAGAGTTAAGATATAGAATACATTTTCTTTGTGCTATAGGAAGTTCAATATCCAATGCCAATGCTATCCTTAGATTTTTATGTTCAAATTCAATTGGAAGCATTGCTACCTTACCATATAAAATCTCAAATGGTGTGAATCATGTAGTAGTCTTCTAGGTTGTTCTGTAAGCCCAAACAACTTCTTGTAATCTACTGGTCCAATCCCTATGGTCCAAATGGACTATTATTGTTAGGATGTTCTGTAGCTCACAGTTTGTGACCTCTACTTGCCCATTGGCTTGAGGATGATAACGACTGGATTTTTAGTGCCTAATGTTATACAGTTTCATCAACTCTAAGATCAGATTAGAGGTGAATTGTGCACCTTAGTTAGTGACTAGCTCTTTGGGTACATCATAGCATGTAAAAATCTCTTCATACAGAAATTCAGCAACTTTTTCATCATTAGCATGCTTCATAACCTTAACTTCAACCCATTTTTTTAGGTAATCAATGCACACAAGAATATAGGATTTCCCATTAGATGGAGGATCAATTGGACCAATGAAGTCCATGCCCCATTTTTCAAATGGTGTTAATGCCATTTGAGGATTAAGAGGTATTTCATCTATTCTTGTTGGTCGACCCATCCTTTGACACTTGTCACACTTTCATGTATAGTTGAGTGCATCCTTGTGAAGTGTAGGCCAATAATAACCAGTTGTCCAGATTTTGAAAGTTTTTCTTTTTGCTGCAAAGTGTCCTCCACATGGTTCATTATGACATGCATGTAGAATGTCATATGTCTCTTCCTCTCTCACACATCTTCTCATAACCTGATCAGGTCTAGTGTAAAACAAGAGATTGTCTATCCAAGAAAAATGGAAACTTTTCTCTACAAGTAGTTTCCTTTCCTTGTAAGAAAAATGTGTTGGTATTTTATTAGCTGCAATGTAGTTAGCAATGTCTACATACCATAAAGTTTGAACAAAAATATGAAATAAATTTTCATTCATAAATGCATAATATACAAAAGTAGTGTTAGCATCATCACGATGGATTCTTGACAAATAATCAGCTACAACATTGGCTTTTCTAGGCTTATCAACAATAGTTATATCAAATTCTTGCAACAATATTAACCATCTTGCTAACCTACCTTTTATAGCAGGTTTGTTCATGAGATATTTAATTGCTACATGATCAGTATGAACAAATATGGAATAGCCAATTATGTAATGCCAAAATTTGTTGAGGGCATAAACTATTGATAGCAATTCCTTTTCAGTCATAGTGTAGTTTAGCTCTAGTCTATAAAGGCTTTTGCTTATGTAATATATTGCATTTTCAAGATTTTGAGATTGTTGTGCTAGGATTGCACCTATAACATATTAAGAGGCATCTATATATATATATATATATATATATATATATATATATATATATATATATATGAAAAGGTAAATTCCACTTAGGGCCTTGTAAAACTAGGGCTATAGTCAAAAGTTTCTTAAGCTGTAGGAAGGCTTCATCACATTTGGATGTCCAACTAAATTCAGCTTCTTTTGTGAGTAACTTATACAAAGGACTAGCTATTTTGCTAAAATCTTTTATGAAACTTCTATAATATCCAGCATGACCTAGAAAAGATCTTACATCTTTTGATTTTTTTGGTATGGGCAATGTTTGAATTACCTCTATCTTAGCTAGATGCACTTATATGCCTATAGTTGATATGGAATGACCAAGTACCACGCCTTCCTGCATGAGCATGAAACACTTTTCACTATTAAGTGCCAAATTATGTTCTTGACATCTTACCAAAACCTTTTCAAGATTCACCATTGCTTCCTCAAAAGTGACTCCAAGTGTTGTGAAGTCATCCATGTAGATTTCCATGCAATCATGTGATATATCAACAAAGATGCTAATAACAACTCATTGGAATGTTGTAGGATCATTACATAGATCAAATGGTAAAAAAGAGTATGCAAAAGTACCCCATGGACATGTAAATGTGGTTTTGTCTTGATCTTCAAGAGCAATACTGATTTGGTTATAACCATATACCCATCTAGAAAAGAAAAATACTTCTTTCCAGCTAGAGTATCCAGAACTTGGTCTATAAATGGTAAAGGAACGTGATCCTTTTTGGTAGCTTTGTTCAACTTCTGTAATCTACACAAATTCTCCATTTTCCTCCCTTTTTAGGCACTATCACCTAGGGTGACACCCATCTACTATCAAACATAGGATAAATGAATCCAACATCAAGCAATTTTTGCAATTCAGTTTTAACTATCTCTTTAAGGCTTGGATTTATCATTCTCTGGGGTTGATGGAGTGGTAAATAGCCTTCATTGATGTTTATCCTATGGGTGCATAGTGTAGGACTCAACCCTTTCATATCACTATAGTCATATGCAAAGGCTTGTTCATGCCTTTGAAGAAATTCTTTTAGCTATTTCATCTATGTGGGTGTTAATTTAGGATTAACCTGGAGATTATGACCTTTAATTAGTTTAGCAGTAGTGGTGGACTCTGCCATAGCAGCTTCAAAGATTGGACTTGCTTCTAATTCACAAGGTAAGAGTGGATAAATAGTATCAAGTTCTTTGAGCAAAGTAAAATTCTTATCACATTCTTGATATGTGATTAATTCCAACATAGAACTTTCAAATACATCTTTTTCTACCACACAACTATTGGTGAGGATACTCTGAAGTACTAAATCTTCCTCTTGCAGTTTTAGGAAAGACCATCTATGTAACATCATGAGTTGTATTATAGAATTTAACTCTTCTTCTTCATCCCCTAAATCTGGCCAAACAGATGTGCTCAAATTCGGTAATGGTTGGGCTGGAGGATACAAATCAAATTTATTTTTTGCTTGGCCATTTGATATGGTCATATTCCCTAATCTGTAACTTATATTTGCATCAACTATGGCTAACCATGGTTGACCTAGGATAACAAGATAACTAGATAGATTAACTTTAGGGGATAAAATCATGAATTCTATAGGATATTCTAGAGAATCTAAGGTTACAACTATGTTTTCTATCATCCCATCAGGGTTGACAGTAGAACTATTTGCATGTTGTAGAATTGTCAGTGTAGCCCTTAGTCCTTCTATTTTCAACTTCTTCATAGTATCCTTGGTCATGATATTTATAGCAGCTCCAAGATCTATTAAAGCATTTTTAACACACTGATTATTTTTATTGACATTCACTACTAGACTTCTTGGATCAAAATATTTTGTTGTGATCAATTTCCCTAACATGATGTTAGCTACTTGTCCCACAACATGGACTATGGTGGGGTCCTTTTTCTTTCTTCTAGGCTTCTTTAGGCAAGCATCCCTAATGGACTTTCCATAAACTGGAACATCTTTAATGGCTTGAAATAGAGGTATTTAGACATGCATGTTTTTCAACTAATTAACAATATCAAAAGGTTGTTCCTCTATTTGTTTAGGCTTCTTTTGTATAAGCTTTTCTAGAAAAGGAGGTTCTACTATTAGTTGAGCTTGGGTTGACATGGTAACATTGGTTGAGTTAACTGTTTCAAAAACTAAGGGTTTTGATGCTACAAGGGAGTCTGGTATTTCAGTTATAAGAGGTGGTTTAGGCACTGATAAAGTTGTACTAGATCTTAGATGTATATCAGCAAAATTTAGAGTGTAAGTAGGATGTTCCTGAGCATCAACACTATACATGGGTTGTTTTTTTTGTTGGCTATTTGGGTTTGGCTAAAGTTGTGCAGCTAATTGTGTCTACTTTTGAGGTCTAGGATTTGCAAGTGGTGGCATTAGAGTAGGCTGGAGGTGGTAATTGTGGAGTACTAGTATTTCGGTTAGGCCATTATTGAGATCTCCTCCATTGGTTTGTAGACTTCCAATTCCCTTGGGGTGGTTTCCATTAGTTCTGCTAGTTTAGCCAGTAGCTCTAATGGTTCTACCATGGATTACTCTATTGGTTAGGCCAAGGTGGTTGGGAATTTTGAGACCATTGGGATTGTTTTTGGTTGTTTTTCCCAACATTGTTCCAATTAGATTGATATTGTGGAGGACCTTGGGGATTATGGTTTTTCCATTGATTTCCATATGAATTTGAATCATGCAAATGGTCCTGAGGCATACCTTAATGTTGGGCCCATGGTTGGCATTGAGCAACAAAAAAATACTTGCTCATCATCTCCATCTATCTTGAGGTACTCAGCTAGAAGATACTAGTTCTCCATGCTTTCAACCAGTTTACATTGGCAATCCTTCTTCTACTTCTGGAAATGAGGGCAACATTTAGCTAGTTGTAACTCAGCTTCTACTTGATTCTTCTTTGTAGTCATTGTGTCAAGATGTGTAGCAACATTGTTGATAATGTCTTGTTTGAAATCTAACAATAGGTGAAATGCCTTGGGTGATTCCTTTAGTGACTGTGGAATGAGGTCCTTGGCCTTTCTTCATTGGTGGCCTTGAATAATTTTGACATATCTTCTTGAGGTCATCCCAAGAAGCTTGATATACGTCACCACCATCCATTAGGTCTAATGCTTCTAAATAGTCATCATTCACACCTCTTAGAAAGACTAGCTTTTGTGAATCTTTGGACAATGTATGTTGAGGGTTCTTCTACAGTGTATATAAGAAATGTGAAACATAGTGTTCCAATGTTTCTTCCTCCTTATATGATATCCTAAATATATCATCCCCTCTTGAACCAGAGTAGAACGGACTCTTTCAATGTTGCTGGAAATAATTTGAGCTTGTGGGCATTAGTGTTGTAGTCAAAACTATGAAAAAGTATATCAAACTCAAACAAGAAAGTATCAAGGTCTTTAGTTGCAAGGCCATAGAACTTTGAAAGAGTAGTGGGAGGTATATTCTTAAGATTAGCATTTGTTACAAGACTTGGAAGAGGAAATGGAAAGTAGGTTGTACCATTACTAGAGGTATTAGATTTTGAGGTTGCTGCTGAAAAGGGACATTGGGTACTGGGATATTAACAACTAGTGAATTCAAAGTAGTATCATCAAGAAAAATGGCTAAAATTTTAGCAAAAGGTCAAATGCCTCTTGTATCCAAAAGTTGTGCTCTTGAGGATGATTTCACAGGAAAAATAGGGCTTGCATCTTCAAAAGGTAACTCAACTTTTTTCTTCTTCAATTTCTCTGTTCACATTAACAAACTCCCATGGAAGAAATCCACCATATTCATTTCATCATCTTCCTCTTTGATGCATGCAATTGAATTCTTCACATTGGTGAAGAAAGTTTGAAAACTAAAAAAAAAACTATCTAAAAACTATGATTCAAAAATGCTCCTAGCTTGACACCATCCATGCAATGGCACCAAAAGTGGTCCACCTCACAATAGGCATATCATAATCATGCTCTAGGCCATGCTTAGGAATAGTATTCAAAATAAGGACTATTTTTCCCACTATGAGGTATATTTAATCTTGTCAACCTAGGGACGTATACTTGAAATGGTCAACACAATATGTGCACTAGATATCTTAATGAGTCACTAAGCTTATGTTGCAGGAAAGTAAAAATGCAAGGAAAAGAACTTAGACTATTGCTGCAAGAAACTAACACACTTATCTCTATGAATACTGGAAATACAATGAAAAGTTGACAAAGTTAAAATGCAAGGAAAAGAACTTACATTATTGCTACAAGAAACTAACACACTTATTCCAAATTAGTTCATCCACTACAACTGTACTCACATATGCAATAGGAACATTCATGAAGTGTGATGCTATAGGAAGGAACTTACAAATTCTACTTACAATACTAAGAATACTTGGAAATAAATCTATTCTATCCTAATCTAATCCACCTTCCAAGTGGGCCCCCTTGGTTGGCTTCAACTAAACTACTAACACAAGATAGAAGCCAAAAATTTAATTCATTACATTTCAAAAATTCATTACATAACATAGAACTGTAAAAGTTAACAGTTTGTTCTCATAAACTCTTTCTTCTACTGGCTAAACTAACACACTTGGGTCAATTCCTATATATAGGAGATCGACACTTATTCCATAATAGAAAAGTAAATGACCTAGCTTTAAATCTAGAAGAGAGAAAATAGAAGAATAACAACTCAAGGTTGGAAGAAGAAATAACGTCTTAAGGTGGGAATAATAAAGTTTGAACATCTACTTTCCATAGGAGTAAATATAGAGAAGGCAATAACTCTTCATAGCTCCTCTATATTCATTGTTGTGTCCTTTGGAACTGTTACAAATTTCCTCCACCATAGATACTCCTTAGCATTCTCTTCTCCTTAAATGTTGTTGGCACTCATCTTTGAATTCTTTCGATTGTCTTTCAGTCTTCATTGCTAATAGGTTAGTTATTATGCAGAGACATGTTTGCAAATAAACATTTATCAAATTAAATTCAAATATAAGTATACACATTTTGATAACTATATGGAATACTACATAATATATATAATACTTAGGAAAATATGGCATAGTTTCTACCCATACGTTTATCATAGGTTTAGTAAACATAGGTCCACAAATATTTTGACAGATATAAAATAGAGTATGAACTAAGTGTTTAAAAAACCACCATGAAATAAAGGCAATATTTGGCCTCATCGTCTGATACCTGCAATCTACATAAAAGATAAGCATGTGCATGTGCATATATATCTAATCTAAATAGGAGTTAGTAGTGAGTAGTGCATCATGTAGATTTTGACTAGCATATGACTACAACTCCCTCCCTCAACCATATCAAACACATCAAATAGAAATGAAAAATAGATATGCACACCATACACATACAACTATGGGGTAAGTATAATAGTAAAATCTCAAATATATATAATATCATATTCTAACATACACATCTCATCTTCGTGAGGACATAATAAACATCTTCTAAAGACATGTCATATGGCATCATCATGAAAGTAATTTCATTAACGAACTAAGAGAAATTAGAGCATCATCATTGCAAGTAGATAATCATTAATACCTAACATAATCAAATAATCAACATATTAATTTCAAATATCAATTAAGAGCTATCACATTCCATTAAAGATTCATATAAGACTTTAACAATGACTTTTACAATGATAGAAAGTTATGGGAATTATAGTTGCTTAATCCACATAATATTTGAATAATTAATAGTAGTAGCAACATACTCAACTTCAATATTGGATTGTGATATATAACTTTTTTTCTTTCTCAACCATGTAATTAGCCTTTCTCTTAAAAAGAAAGCTCCACCACTAGTGCTCTTTATGTCATCAATGTTTCCATCCCAATCAACATCTGTATAAACTCTAAGCTCAAAATCATCTTCATACTATAGTCCATAGTATTTTTTTCCTTTTAGGTATCTAAATATCATCTTAACTATAGTCATATGTGTCTCCTTGGGATTAGATGAAAATCTTACAACTATTCCAACTTTATCTGCAATATCAAGTTTTTTGTGTACAACATATTGTAACTTCCCAATGATTGATTTGTATTGTGTCTCATTCACTTTAGTAGTGTTGTATTCCTTAGATAATTTACATCTAGTGACTGTAGGATTTCCAACTAGCCTCGACTCATCCATACCAAATATCTTCAATAGCTCCTTTATGTATTTAGATTGGGTCACATATATACCACCTTTTATTCGATGAACTTGAAAGCCAATGAAAATTTTAATCTCACCAAACATAGACATCTCAAATTATTTTCTCTTCTAATCAGCAAATGATTTGCATAAAAAATCATTACCACCAAATATTATATCATCAACAAATATCTCAACTATTAGGACTTTGTTTCCGGCTTCACTTCTCAAGTAAAAGTTACTTTTTTCACTTATTCTAAAAAATCCAGTCTTGATTAGATATGAATGCAATCTTTCATACCATGCTCTCAATTCTTGCTTCAATCCATACATTTCTTTGTTCAATTTATGTACTAGGTGCCTTTGATTTGGCTTCACAAATCCTTTAGGTTGTTCAATGTAGGCCTCTTCTTTTAGTATTTCATTTAGAAATGTAGACTTAATATTCATTTGATAAAATTTTAATCATTTTTAAGATACATAAGCCAAAATTATCTTGACTCCTTCCAATCTAGCTACAAGTGCAAAGGTATCTTCATAATCAACTCATTCTTCTTGGGAATAACCTTTACAAACAAGTTTGACTTTATTTCTTAAAACTTCTCCTTTCTCATTCAATTTGTTCTTGAAAATCCACTTGGTTCCAATCCAGCCACAAGTGCAAAGGTATCTTCATAATCAACTCATTCTTCTTGGGAATAAGCTTTACAAACAAGTATGACTTTATTTCTCAAAACTTCTCCTTTCTCATTCAATTTGTTCTTGAAAATCCACTTGGTTCCAATCACATTTTTTTCTTTGGTTCATATTACTAGTATCCATGTATTTTTTTTTGAATTTGATAAATTTCCTCATTCATAAAATTGATCTAGTCATCATTATCAAGTGCATATTTCAAATTCTTGGTTCAAATTCAACAATCAAACACGTATCATCCTTGACCTTACTCTCATCATGATTCCAAATCTCTTGTATCCAATTATTTGATCTTCTAAATTATTTCTTCTCACATACTTTTCTACGATAGGTTCTCCTCTCTGATATCCATTATTATCTTCACTTGGTTGGGGCTCGACATTCTACTCAGGTTGTTCAATCTGTGTCTTGGGTAATGTAGGTTGTTTCTCAATAGATTTATGTTGAACTTCTTAGTGTACCATTATAATGACTTATTTTTGTGCATGGGTATAGTAGAAGATGAATCATCAGAGACATATACAAACTCATTATAATCCTTAGGTTCCATATTGCTCTCTTCATCATTCTTATCTACAAACTCATTAGTTATAACACTTTCACTTTCAATCATTTTGTCAATAAATTTGTTCAAACATTTTTAAGCCTTGATCCTACTAGAGTAACCTAGGAATATAACTTTATCACCTTTTGAATCGAACTTCCCATTCCTTGCATCTTTAAGAATATAATACCTACTTCTAAATATTTTGAAATACCTTATATTCAATGTATAACCATACCATAGTTCATATGGTGTCTTTTTTGTTCCTTTCTTTAACTAAACTTGGTTGAGGGTGTAAATAGAAGTTCTCACAACCCCTCTTTAGAATATTTGTGCAATTCCTTTTTAATTAATAGTATTTGAGCAGTGTCAACAATGGATCTTGTGAGGCATCACCCTACCCATCATGGAATAGATGATATATTTACATTCTAATACTTTCAACTTGATGTTTTGATACACTTTTGAGGCTATGGTTATGTTATTTTAATATCTGCCTTCTGATAACCCACACTTATGTTGTGTATTAGGACCTAATTGATATGTTTTAATGATTCAAATTAGTGTTCTTAATATTGCATTTGTTCTGATAGAAACCAAATTTTAGAAATGCTTGAAATAATAACTAGTTATGTTTGAGTGGGAAGCAATGTTGATGTGCGAGTCATGATATTTTAATGTTGTAGTATTGCATGTGATATTTTCAATAGGAAAAGTAAATTGAAATGATTGAATATGAAAAACCTAATGTTGAATGTGATTATGTAATAATTAGTTATTGCACTTATTATATATTGCTTATATGATTTTTTTGGACTACTGATGCTCAAGTTTAGTGTGCAAGAAAATAACCATGGAATTAACTAGGGAATCAGGGCTCAAACTGATATGAACATAGTTAAACCACGGTTGAATCTTTGGAAGATTCAAAACCTCTTTTTATTTTTATTTCTCTTTATAACTTTGAATTGTATGTGTGTGATGGATTTAATTTAATGAACAATTAGAGACATGTCATTGTGAACTATAATGTGTTTTAATGTATCACTTGACACTTGTATTGTCCATTTATAGATGACATGTCATTTAGGGCTTTGGAAAGAAGTAACTTAACTCAAACCGAACCCCAATGTAGTACCCAAGTTATCCTCACATGGAAAAAATTTAGGAGAAGTCTTCATCCATTTAAAATTCGAAATCTAATTTTCTATTGACTTTTGGGAATCAAAAAGTGGTCCTAGGGGTTTATTTTGGTGAAAAACTAGTGCCCACATAATAATAGTATGCTTTGGGGGTTCAAATCTCACCATAAGTTCATTTAGATGGCTTAAGAGATCTTCCAAAAAAGTCACTTTCAAAGAATTTCGAAATTAGGAGTGTCACAAGACTTCTTCCACACTCACTTAGTTGGTCAAGGCTATAATTTTAGGAGAAGACAATGGTGTAAGGAAGGGAGGCTTATGTTATACCCATTTTTAGATAGTGAGGGTTTTGGGATCCTTTTTAGAGGACTTGAGATCAAATTAGGGGGTTATCTACCCATTCTCTAACTTTAGAGACTCTTAGGGTTTTGGAAACACAGAGCGAAGGGAAAGGGATCTCTTATTCAACTTTTCATTATCATTTGGAAAGGGCCAAGGTTTGTCATTTTTTCCCATGGAGTTTTGGTTTCTTTCATTTTGAAAATGGATATTAGTGTTGCATTGATGAGCATGTAGGGAGCGAGAATGTCATTTCAAGAAGATTTTATTTTGTTGCATTGCATCATGTTGTGTTGTGTTGTGCATGAAGATTGATTGCATTGGTTTCTTGCCTCTCGTTTTCTTTGTTTTTGACATTAGTGTTATTCATGGGTGTGATGTGTTGAAATAATGGGTATTGAACACATTGAATAATATTGTTATATTGTATTGTTTTATTTTATTATGTAATGTTGCACCTATATGGACATGCAACATGGAAAGATTCCCATGGGATATACTTGATGAGTTTTATTGTGACATTATGATAATATTTCATGTAATTATTTAATAATGAAAAAAATAATTAAATTTCCAATATTAAATGTGGGGTCAATGGGTTAGGTAGCACATGGTTTATGTAATGCTACTTGCTGGTTTTGTGAGACTTGCTACTATATAAGCAACCACAAGGGTAGTTGTTGGTGTGAGAAGGAGAAGACAAAAGGAAACAGGCAAGAGTCAAGCATGACAAGACTTGATAGGTTAATCAAGGGAGGTTGGAAGCATGGCATGGGATGTGTGGATTCATGCTTGTTCACATGGATTGCTTAGTTGTGACTATGACTTTGAAGGCTTCCATGGTTGTATTGCAATGGTATTTTTGTTGAATAATACATGGTGATGGATTTTTTTGGAGGCTAGGTTTTTCCCTCAATGAGGGTTTCCCATATCTTGTGTCACATTTTTTGTGGGTATGTTGTCTATTCTCTTGCATGTGGATTTTAATTTTGTATTTATTTTTAGATCTATTATAGGTTATGTGGAAATGGTTATATTCTCTGTTGCAAGTTTCCTTACAAGTGGTATCAAAGCTATGGTTTTATTGTTGTAACCCTAGATTGAATCCATGTGAATTCATGAGAGGATAAAAGAAAGGGCAAGATATATAAGTTGTTTATTACAGATCTAAGGGTTTTGGATTTGCTATTATGATGGGATATTGGTATATTTTGGGCATGTTAAATTGTTGGAAAAAAGGATTTTTTCAGATGTTTCATTTAAATGACAGTTTTAAGGGGAGTTTGAATAAATGACCTCCTAGATAAAAACAAACCTCACTATTGGATCTGAGTCAATATTTCCATCACTTTTGAGATATAATATGCCCTAGTTTGGCCATGTTCAAAGGAAATAAAAGAGTTTTTTTTTTTTTTTTTAGCCTATGAAGGCCATCAAATTTAATACTGTCATAATTTTTGTCAAAAAAAATAATCGCAGTGAAAATGGTAAAAAGACTATCTCAGTAAAATGGCCACAACTTTCTCTTGGGATATTGGATTTTAGACCTCTTATAGGCATTGGAAAGCTAATTCAAAGCACTACAACTTGGTGTAGGTTCAATTCTATGATCTTGACCTTTTTTTTAGTTTAAGAGCTCAAAATTTAGATGTTGTTTATTTTGAGCAAGATTAAGGCATAACTTAGGCATACAAAGTTGGATTTTGGACTTCAAGTAGTCAATAGAAAGCTCTTGGAAAGCTCTATAAACTAGTTCAAATTTGGTGTAGGTTTGGCATGGTTTATTTGGTAATATATTAATCTGAATAATTTATGGTATATATTGACTATGGTAGCATTGTGAGTTTATAACATTGTATGATTGGAGATTCAAGATTTAATGTTATTGTATACTTAGTTCATATTTCAGATTGGTCTCATGATGATATGACTATCAGTGTTTAGTATGGATATGTATGATGACTTGTTGGGTCTACAAGTTGTGCATTATTGTAAGCACTCTATACTTATAGGTTGAATTTATGGCTTGTATATGGATTGTATTTGCCTATTGATCTTTCATTATTGATGCATATTCAGATTGGTGGCTTGGATTTGGGTTTTCTATGCCCTAAGTCACATGATTTGATATTTTTTCTTCATATAGAAGGGATGAGATGTTATCACCAAGTACAGTCATGGTGGAGGATTATGGTTGAATATTTTATCCTAACAAGTTGGACATATTGAGAGTTAGATGCTCAGTTCATGGATGTGATCATGGTGCCATAAATTTTGGCATGACATGATTGGATATACAGGTACATCCTTGATGTTCATTAGTTTGAATTTCTAATGTGGTTATGGTGGTGTATCTTCTTGGTTGAGGATCATGGTTATAGGATAGTTTTTTTCATTATGATGTCATGGATAGCTTGGATACACAATTTAGTAGGAGCTTGTGGCAGTGATGGGGTGATAGTGTAGGATTAGTTCTTTGTTTGGTTTGTAGATCTTAGTTTTACATGGTATTGATACTTTGGTTGTGTGTCTATAGACCTAGAGGATTTCATGTAGGAGATGGATTTTATGATCCCATAGGTGACTTGGTACCACAGTTGAGAGGGAGTTTTTTTTTTTGGCATTGATATATATATTAAGTGGTTGCAGATGTTGGAGGTTTGTCTAAGATTATGTTGTTGCAAAAGAGTCTTTGACATTTTCATGGTGCACTTGGTTATCTTCATGGTGTGTGAAGATGGTTGGATCTTGAGGACTCATGGGGTTCTTGGTTACCTTCATGGTGTGTGGAGATGGTTCTTCATGGTATGTGGATATGGTTTTCTTCATGGTGTGTAGAGATGGTTGTAGCTTGAGAACTAATGGGGTTCTTGGTAAAGGTGTGGTTTATGTTTTCATTTGGTATGTTATCCTTGGTGTTAGGATGATTTCATTATTATGTCATGGTATACTCTTGATACACATTTAGAGTTTTGGCATGTTATAGTACATTCATATGGAGCATGTTATCTCTTTGGTTGAGATGGTAAGATCATTTTGTCATGTTTATGTTTTTGAGGCCATGGTTGGAAGTTTGAAAATGGTATTGGTTTAGTTTCTTGCTATTGAGTATATTGATCATAAGCTGGATATTTCATGATATTTCTATGTTGTATTTGGAGTTGGCATGGATTTATTGGTTATAGGTTCTCATGGATACTTAGAGACAGTGGTGATGTTGATTTCTCTTGGATTAGAGAAGTATTTTTTGGGACAGTTATTTTGTTTCAGCAGGAAGTCTTAGGGGCATTCACCTAATATGGACTGGAGAGGAGATTTTTCTTAGATGAGTCTTGGTTGAAGACTTGAATATCTTTATGAGCATTCTCATTCCCCACTCTTGGTCTACTCAGTGGTGCTACTTGAAAGGTATAGCCTATTTTTTCTCTCAAGTGCATTATGTTTATGCTTGTCTTTCATGGATATGGATCTTGAACTATGGCACATGAGTTAGTTCTGGAGGGTTCATTTGAGAGATGGTTTAGCATTGGTTAACTTCATTTTCATATGTTGTTATGCTAGTTAATTCGGGAAATGGTTTTATATTGGGTATATTCCTTGGTTTAGGAATGGTTTATGAGTTTGATCTTCTTGTGAGAGGGTAACATCCATGATTAGTTATATGGTATGGTTTGGGTGTTATTGTGGCTTCTTGGTTTGGGTTTTATGGAGGAGATCACACTTACACATTTTACATCTAGAGGTGTGCGTAGAAGGACATGATACATGTTATGATTTGCATGGTTTCTCTCTAGTCTTGGTTATCTTCTTAGATGTTTGGTTTTACTTACATTGGATTTGAGATTGGTTAGAGATTGTGATCACCGGTTTGTGCTCATGTATGTCATGTGAGATATGACATGGTTATTACTTTATCTCTTTCTTCTGTTGGTTGCAAAGAGCTTGGGGGACTATAAGAGATTTTTTATGACATTTGTTCTTGCAGGTTATTGGTTTATATTTTGTGGATGTCCTTGAGATTAAATAGATTCACTTCTTTGAGATGTTATGAGTGGACTGGTTATAGATTTGACATTATCTTTTGCATGGGAGCTTCTTGGTATATATGTGGCAGATATTGTTATTGAGGCTTGTGATTGCAGGTTATAGATTGGATATATTGGTGATGTTAGATTCACTTGGTATACCTTTGGAGGTATGGATAGTTGGATGGGCTTCGCACTTGTTGTGGTTGTTATTTCATCTATGGATATTTTGGCAACTACAGATACATGTGATTACCTTTGGATTAGGTTTTTTGTTATTGGCATTTCAGTTGGTATAGGATTTTATGATCTTTTAATGCAATAGGTTGGGTGGCTTCTATGTATGTCCAGTGGTAGTGGCATAATAAGAGGTGAGATCATTCACATTTGAGATGTTGGATACTTTGATTTTTCTATAGGTACCAGGATGGAGCACATGGTCTACTTGAATCCATGATGGTGGATGTGCTAGGAGGGATTGTTCCCTTGTTCATTTATGTGGCTACAAATTGACCCTGTGCAATGTGTAGAACACGTGGGAGATTTTTGAAATAATGGGTGTTGCACACATTGCATAATATTGTTATATTATATTATTTTATTTTATTATGTAATGTTGCACCTAGATGGACATGCAACATGGAAAGGTTCCCATGGGATATACTTGATGAGTTTTATTATAACACTATGATAATATTTCATGTAATTATTTAATATTGGGGAAAAGAATTAAATTTCCAATATTAAATGTGGGGTTGATGGGTTAGGTAGCACATGGTTTATGTAATACCACTTGGTGGTTTTGTGGGACTTGCTACTGTACAAGTAGCCACAAGGCTAGTTTTTGGTGTGAGAAGGAGAAGACAAAAGGGAAAAGACAAGAGTCAAGAAGGGCAAGGCTTGATAGATTAGCCAAGGGAGCTTTTATGAAGGTTGGAAGCATGACATGGGATGTGTGGATTAATGCTTGATCAAATAAATTTCTTGGTTGTGACTATGGCTTTGAAGGCTTTTATGGTTGTATTACAATGTTATTTTTGCTGAATAATACATAGTGATGGATTCTTTTGGAGGTTGTATTTTTCCCTTAATGAGGTTTCCCAGGGCATATATTGTGTCACATTTTTGTGGGTATGTTGTCTATTCTCTTGCATGTGAATTTTAATTTTGTATTAATTTTCAAATATATTATGGGTTATGTGGAAATGATTATATTCTTTGTCACAAGTTTCCTTACATGATGACTTCATTCACTCTTTGGGAAGGAAAGATAAGTCTAGGGTGAAGGTGTTAGGGATTGAAATGTAGTTGAGATCCTTAGAGTATGGTCTCCATTGTAGCCATAATAATTCATATCTTGCTTTGGGGGTGATAAGGGAAGTATGGTGTTGAGAGGAAGCTTATGGAGTATGGGCTCCAAGAAAGCTATAGTTGATGGTAGTGTGTTTGGGAATTTATTGTGAAGAGGTGGATGATTGTGAAATCCATGAAAGGACATGGAAATTCTTGATTTTGAAATCCTTGAAAGGGAATGGAAATTTCATATTTTAGATATTGTTTGATATGGCAAGTCTCCTCTTTGAAAATCACACCTTCACCCTATGTTCATGGTTCCATTTGTGAACCATAGTGAAAACCTTGGGTTGGGATTTTTCAAGTATTATATTGTGATGTTGATGCATTTGCAAGATTGTATGCTGTATCATATTTGAGCCTTATTTTCCCCTAGCTTGAGGGTGGCTTATTTGTAGTCCTACGTTTGGGAGGAGAGTGTCCATGCTTGTTTTTTTTTTTTGTTTTGTGTAATTGCATATTTCTACTCAATGGGCCAATCGAAAAAGCTCAGATTGCTCAATATGTTGATGTATCATGAGGAAGGATTTCATCATTATGTGATGCATTTGAATGAGTTTTTGTCCATCTACATTGTGTATTACTTTTGTGAGAATGAGATCCCCATAATATGTACATTATTGTGAAGTGTAATTTCATGGAAGAGATGATTATAGTTGATTGTATTGTAAGTTCAATCACATTCATTAAGGTATATTGAAATGGGAGGTTGATGCATCAAAATAGTCATAGATAGAATGTAAAGTAGATTCATTTAAAAGGATAGTCATTTTTTAAATAACTATGTAATGAATATGCATTGTTGATATGATGATCAATTGAATCACAAGTAACACAAGAGAATGTGTTTCAACTAGAATGTCCAAGTAGAAAGATTTCCCTAAACATTAGATTATCAATAAATGTCAATCAAAATTCCATTGTTCATATAAAGGAGTATTCTATGAAGTGTCATGTTGATCATGTCTCCAGTTCATTTTTCATGTGTTAAGTCATTATTCAAGAGATTTCTAAAAAGGTTCATTAACCTAGGTATTTACATGGAAATGTGAAGGTAGCATCATATTATTACTTGTCAAATACTTTAAACATAATAATTGAATAAGGGTATGAACTAAATAGATGAAATCCCATAAGAAAATAGGCCTATACATGAATTTCATCTCTCTAGAATTTGTATGGGAAGTGGGAAAATATCCCACTTCCAAATGCAGTCTAATAAAATACTCTAGAAGAATATTACTCTAGATATTAATATAAGAAGTCTATAAATTTATAATGAACATAAGGTGCAATAAATAAACCACTACCAAGTTCTAAATTTGATGCAATTTCATAAGGCATCCCATGATCGAACTTATCCAAGAAAGTCAAATTTAAAAAAAAAAGATAAAATGAAATGAGAAAATAATAAAATTATCATCAAACTTCAACTTAACTCCAATCCAAGAAATAGTTACTTGTTTTAAGAAAAGAAAGACTTAAAATAACATATATAATAGCCCCACCGTATTTTGTCAGAGAGGGGGGGGGGGAAGTGGTCCCTACCACTCCCTCATCCTCCATGTCTAATCCCCCTACATTCCACCCAAGCAAGATGTGATCTAACCATGGGTCAGACTTTCTTGGAACTAACACCTCCACTTTACCCTTAGGTGATTGGGAGAAAGTGGCTTAGTATTGGAAGAAGGCTTTACATGGGAATAGGCAAATGTATAGGGATTACAATATTAGGACATGTAAGTGGGAGGGGGGGTTGGGTTAGTCTATTTGAAATATGGGAAGGCAATGGTATGTATGTTAGTTAGGAATTACTTAGGGATGGTAAGGCATTCGAAACTTTAAGAGGGAGAGGGGGAAGGATCATGTAGTCCCAACCACACCCCCTACCTCACATGTCCCCTTTTTAAAATCCATGTACTAGGCCTTGATGAGGCATGAATTTTTGTGGGACTAAGGACAACATGTGACCCCACCCACTTAGCAACCAAGGCAAGAACATTACCTACACACTTTAGCCACCACTACCCACCATCATGCCTTGGATAGTGCACTAGGTAAAAGCACTTGGGAATGGTCATTGGGAAAAGGTCAAGGGAGGGTATGGCATGGGTGTATAGGAACATAGAAATGCATGGTTAGGTAAGGGACTAGCTATCCTCCAACAAAATTGTCCATTCTTAAGACATACATCCCCATCAACACTAGTACTAGTCCCTAGTACTTTTGGATCCAATGTTGTTAGTGCATCAGATCCTTGAAATGAGTATGATAATTTTTTAGATGTCACCATCTACCAAAAATTTTCACATTAATCATAGCATGAAATAGATGGTTTGCAGAAACTTAATCATTGTCTATTACCTAACTATGGTTAATGGGGGATGGACATGACCATTTGGTTGGACTGATAGTTGTGCTTGATGATTAGGTAGATGTCTAGAAGATGTTAGTTACCTAACCCATCTTTGAACGTAAATCATCCATGTTCTTCTATGGTGCATCCATTTGGCCATAATTTTTTGTCGCTTTGAGCATTTGTAAGTTTTACTTACATCGGGAGTTTAGAAGCAAAGCATGGGGGGTTTTTCTTATCAAGAGTTCAAGAGTGCGTTTGTGAGTCTTCTAGGTATTCTACTTCTCATACTTGTATTTTAATTCATGTGTAGGGTTTCTACCTATAATTTTTTGGTCGTCCATATTCATTGTCCATCCTTGACAAACTCATCATTCCAATTTAGATGACTTTTGTATAGTTTTTTAGTATCCTCCAATCTCCTTCCATGTGATTAATGCCCTGTATATGAATTCATGGGAACTTGCAAAGCTTGTAGAGAAGAAAAAAGTTTAAAGGGAAACTTGAGCTATTTTATTTTTGACATTGAACTATGCTCTTTATAGTTGAATGCAAGAAAGCTCACTATACACTAAAACCCATGGATTTTGATTTGAAACCCTAATTTCCCTTGGCCAACTTTGAGATTACCTCTAATCTAGCACTTTTTATGCAAACCCAACTCAAATAAAATTTCCTTATCATTATCAAACACTAAAGAATGACTCATAATAGATTAGATCAAACTTTTACATAATTTCTTGGAAGTATATCAAAGACACATCTTGCATCATGGAACATTGTAGCCACATGTAAGGAAATTAAAAAAACAATAGGAACATAATAAGAAAAAGAACTATATGTCAAAGTTTTAATAGAAATAAGAAACACCAAAAACTTCATTATAAGTATATTCATACTAGAATTGATAATGTGCTATATTTGAATTTTTTCCATTTATCCAAAATCCTATGGATCACATTGTTTTGAGTAGCAATGAGTTTTAATTTTTTGTGGCCTCTATAATAAATGGAAAATTTTCCCTCCCCAAAAGAGGAGTGTGGGACAAGTAAATTAAAGCAAAGCCCTAAAATTCAAATAACTCACATGATCCCTAGACCAAGAAAGATAATAGAAGTGTTGATGACACAGACCTCTCTTCCTTAATTTATATAAAAGTAGGCAAGTGCAATAATGGTAATAGCATGCTCTTGAAACCTTGTCTACTAGATTTCCTCCTGAATCAAATACTATAAAATAATCTTACTCTGGATGTGATCTTTTTCAAAAGGATCTTTCTATGAAGAAGATTGACCGCATCTTGGCATTACTCTATATATTTTTGTCCCCATTCTCTTAGTATATGTTGAATGAATCACAATACATTTTCTACTAGAAATGGAGTCCTTGAACTTCTTCATCCCCAATTGCAAGTTTCATCCCATCTAAAAGTTTTTTCTTGAAAGTTTGAGTTTGAATAACTCTGATATTCCTAATATTGACTTCAAATTTGACAAGACTAAGATGACTCTACTGATGATTAACACATTCTTTTGATCTATCTGAATTTTTCTAATGGCTAACAAAGAGAGTACATTTCCATCATTCTAAAGACATATGTATTTCTATATGAAAAATTGTTTGAACTTGTGAAAAAAATGAAATTCAATTAATACTTAAAAAGATGGTGAAAATGAGCTTTGGCACCCCCAAAGGAGGACTAAAAATGAAAATGATCAATTTTGATTCCATGTCATGGAGAAACAAATCTAATACATCTATTTGTGCAACTGCAAACTATTTTTTAGCCCTATGATAAGACTAGATAAATAATAGTGCAATGTGTTTTAGGCTCTTTGATAAAACCTAAGAGCTTTGTCTTTCAATCAAATGATCTAGTACTTTCAATAATAGGTTTCCTTCTAATTAAGGTTCTCTAATGTCCATGGATAAGTTGGTAGGCATTTTTTCCCTTACTGAAAAAATCCCTATAATAGCCAACCATTATTAGCTAGGTCCAAATCATTTACTATTTTAGGATATTTTGAAATCACACATGATGAAAACCTCAAGAAACCTTTTCTATTTATATGTGGATAGGTATTGAAATTCACATCTTGAGGAATGGTTATTTGACATATAACTTATCCCCAAACTTTATGACTTCAACATGACATATGAGGATTTAGTTTCAAAAAACTATTGTAATGGACAATGAAAGGGTCATCTGATTTATTGATGTAATCACATGAGAAAAAGCTTAATTTTCATGAAACAAACACCTTTCAATGAATTGTAAGATTCACAACATCAAATTAAGATCCATGATGTAGAAAGTACACTTAGACTCATTGATCCTTTCAATGTAGCTTTCACTTTGTCAAAGTCTAAGTTAATACATCTCAAAAATTGATCAGATGGTTTCTAGAAAGGTGGGCAGCAAAAAATTTCTTGCTCAATAGACTACTAGCATCACAACAATTCTTATTTGTGAGAATCCATGAATCTAGTTCAAATCAATATTTGATACCATAGGAATCATCACTCAATGTAGCAATTTTTTTAATGGGGAATTTCATATGAAGGGTATTAAATAAGTGCATTCCATCTAGGGAAATATATATATTTAAAAATAATAGTTTTAGTTGTTTAAAGTTGTTGTATTTGTTTCTTTTTTTTATGCTCAGACCTTAGCTAGGTCGCCACTCTATAGGTTTGAGTGTTCTCTGGATTCTTTTTCCTTGTTAATATGTATGCTATTATTTCATAAATGATAAGTATTTTTAATTTATATAATACAAATATTTTTTAGATAATATTAAGAGTATTTTCTTATGTAGCATAAGTATGTATATAAAGAATAGTCTTAGTAATATGACTATAGACCATCATTGATAATACTGTTAGATTGTTTTGATTCATTTCAAATAGTTTACAGAATTGGCATTCATCTTTTTATTTTTAGGTGAAAAGGAAATATAGTTCAATTAATGAGGGACGCCATTGTACAATGTACAATGGGCCTTGTAGTTTTAGTAGTACAGAAATATTTAATATCCATTGAATGTACCTACCAATGACCTCAATTGTTAATAGAGATCTCCAAACTATTCATTTGTGATAGAAAGACACCCATCAACTTATTCTTCAACTATGCTCTGATCCAACTTTAACTCTACAACTTCAAAAAATCATGTTCCTAGATTGGTAGTAGTAACTAAAATATTCTTAAATACAACAACCTACTATCTAACTAAGCCTAGTGACAATAACTCTAGTATTCTTAAATACAACAACCAACCATTATTAAAAAGAAAGCTTACATTGCATACCTAAGATTCCTTGCCAAAGTAAATAATTTTCCCTTCAAAGAGAAAGTAGAGACTATCAAAGAGTTCAAACACCTCACTGCTTGGTTTATGAACTGAAGCTATAATAGTATGCCCATCCCTAGCCAAACTTCTTAATGTTTGGGTGATAAGAAATGTAGATGCACTACAATTAACAATTCACCACATATCAATACATGTAGTTTTGAATTTGTGATAATCAATAGTCTACTCAATCAGTCATAACCACTAGTAGGTAGTATTTTGTGGTCTACAAAGAATAATACATTCATTAATGGAGTATCATGTGGTCTATGAGGAACAAGAAAAATTCATTAAAATCCTCTCTGATATTATTTTGGATTCAGGATATGCCACTAATTAAGAAGTAGAGAGACTGATTCTTACTAGTTTAAACCGCTTGTTGGTTCATCCAGAAACAACAACCTTGGCCTCATGAGGATTTTCAAGCCAATTCTAACTCTTCTCTTTTCTCTACCACTAATTCCCCTCAAGTCCCAAATTCCAATGGGAGTGTTGCAACATTATTGAAGACCCATTTCAACAATTGTAGACTCCACTAGTGCCAATTTCTCTAACTGGGGAATCTTATCAAGGAGTCTCAAATGAGTAGAGTATGCTATAGTCTCCCTCATGGTCAAGGTCCTAATCAGAGTATTATCTTTAGCTACATATGCCTACAACCAAACATAGGAGAGAAAAAACTATTTAACATCAAACATCAACAATTCACCCAAAAATAACTTGGCCATTATTAAGTTCTACTAAGGAGCAACCTATGATTAAATCATACTACTTCTCCAAATGAGAGCTTTTTGTTGTGGTCATTTAGCTTGATAGATCTAGACTAAAATTCATTAGCTACCAATATACCTTATTTCCACAAACAAATAAAAAATGTAAAAGGAATCATCAATAGTACACTATGCAACAAAATTCCATCAAGAACACAGCTCCATATAGATAGATAAAAAATTGATTAAGTTTAAATATAAATAGATATAAAATATTTGATAAACTCCATATTTAATATTATAGACAATCAAGCAATAATTTCTATTGTGTTTTTTAAAAAGAAAAGCATCACAAAAGTATTAGGATTTACATAGGATTTTAAAATTAAGTGAGAAATTAAAAGAAATTAGTGATTCATTTTAGGGGCCCTACATACTAGAAAGAGTGAAGCCTTCTGTGGATAAGAAAGAGGCTCTCTACAGTAGGGAAAGAGTAGACATGCATAAGATGTGGACAAGATGTAGTGGTTTGAAAACACCCAAAGAATATATTATCCTCTCAGGATAGAGAACAATGTTGAAAATGTCTAACTCTTTTTATTTCCTTTGTTAGGAGAGAAAGGTTGTTGTGCGGAGGACTTCTCCTAGGTTTGATAGAGATGGTCATGTGAGTGTGATAATTGAAGTTATTATCATTTATAGTCATTTTGACATTGTATAGTTTGAATGAATGGTATGTGGATAGTTCCATTGACTTATAGTTAATTTGAGATACAAAGAAAGAAACCTAGAGTGGTAATCATTTCATCGACGGAAGTAGTGGGAGATGCTACAATTAGTGAGTGTGATATTGATGTTTCTGGTGAAACATCCCTTAATTGTACTAAGGTTTGAATTTTTTATTCATTGGTGATAAATTATGTGATCTGGAGGAAGATGGCACTCATATGTATTATAGTTACATGCTATAAGTGTTTTTGTATGGTAATGTTTACATTTGTGTTATGGTCTTGTCTTGGTAGGGGAGGGACTAATATAGAATTGAAAAATCTTCTTAAAGGAGGATATATTACTACCTCGTCAAAAGTTGTTCTTTTAATGGGGGAAAGAATTTTTGGACATTGCAAGGATGAACCTGCATAGGATGTAAATTCACAATCTCCATTTATTGAGGCACCTTGTCATGGGAAGCTTTTTGTAAGGAATAGCAATCAATTTTTTTATGAGTCAAAATCAATAGGATACATCTTTAAGAGGGCCACAAGTGTTGATTACCAAATGAGGACAAGGTTCGATTCCTAAAGAAGGTGTTTACAACACATATGCCAACTATACAAGGTCTCCCCAGTTGAACTCCTTCTGGAAGAGGGTCTAGCCAAGATTGAAGAGGAAATGTGTTACTATGTTGGAAACATAGATGGAGTAACTAAGAGGGGAGGGGTGAATCAGTTACCACAAAAAAAATTCCAAAATCCCTTAGATGTCTATAATGCTTACTTACTAATGATACTCGGTAAACAGTGTAGGAATACTGTAACTCAGTAGATTAACTAATTACTGATCATCTAGCATTCATAGCAAAGATTAAAATAAATGAACACAAGAGACACTAGATTTAACATGGAAAACCAATATGGGAAAAACCACCAAGTAACTAGTCACCGATTTTCACTCTTCTAAAGTGAGCCCTGTTAGGAGCCAACCCTATTAAAGGTTACAAAACACACTGTTAGGTGTGACCCTGTTAGAGGATTTAATCACCCTGTAAGGAGTGGCTTGGTTGGAGGTCTTAAGAACAATTCAACTAAATTGTCACCTTGTTAGAGGATTTACACAATGGCTATTAAACCAACTCTGTTAAGAGATTCGAAGTCACTACTACAATGGTTAGAAAGCAACAATGAGTTGACCTGAACAAGATGCAACTAAATTTGCTAGCTATAGATTTATATTCAACAGCATTAGATCCTTCTTGATCGAATATGGCTCTGGTGCTCCTCAATGATCTTTGATCATTCGCTTCCACAATAATTAGCCTTCGTATCACAATTATTTCATTCACTTGCACACTTAGAATTCGTAACTTGACCTCTTACTTATATCATCTAGATTGTCAAGTTGGCTCAAATATAAGTTACAAAAACTAAAAAAAAACATTACATCAGTCAGTTGTTTGAAACAATTGATCCAAAATATCAAAATAGTAAAATCCTTTGCTGGCCGACCCAGCTCGATAACCATTACTCTAGAATGGTTTTCTAGTGTTAACCAAATGAAGCTTAGTAAACACTACAAACCTTGCAAAAATCCTTTGGAGACTAAGTGAACTCGGTTAGCACTGATCTTCCTTTGCTAACCTTTTGGAGCTTGGTAAAAGCTAACTTTCTATTACTTTTCCTTCAATAACCAAGTGAGCTCGGTAGACATTGGTTTTTCTTTGTTAACTGTGGGAACTTGGTAGAAGCTAACTTTCTGTTACTTTTCCTTTGATAATTGAGTGAGCTTGGTAGACACTGGTTTTTCTTTGTTAACCATGGGAACTTGGTAGAAGCTAACTTTCTGTTACTTTTCCTTTGATAATTGAGTGAGCTCGATAGACACTGTCTGATGGCTAATATGACATTTTTGTAACATCAAAGATAATAAACAATTAACAATTGTATCCAACAATCTCCCTCTTTGGCATTGATGGCAACACAACATGTCATGTCAGAAATGAAATTTGAAAACAAGTCTAACAACTTTCTTTATTAGATAGAAAACTCTCCCTCTTTTAGTAATCTCCCTTTGTGAAGGAATTACATAGCAACCTTATTTCTCTCAAACAAATTTCAGAAAGATATGACAATAAAACTCTCCCTCTTTGACAACACAACTCAAATGAATTTTAATGTATCTATAGTACTGATTCATATGCAATATTTCCTGATTATGCTGCATCAACTAATAGATCTTCAACTTGGTAGACATTGATGCATCACTAAAAATTTAGTTTAGCGAACTTTAGATAGGGGAGTGACCCCTAACTTACCTCTTAGATAAAAGAATGCATCCTTAGGTAATGGTTTTGTGAATATGTCAGCAATTTGTTCCTTTGTATGAACATATTCCAATCTGATCTCCTTATCTTGGACCAATTCTCAAACAAAATGATATTTTATTGCAATGTGCTTGTTTTTGGAATGCATCACTAGATTCTTAGATATGTTGATTGCACTTGTATTATCACAGAACATAATAAATAGTTCTTTGATTTCTACTTTCATGCCTTCCAACAACTGTTTAAACCAAATAATATTAGAATAGTTTACTGCTGCAACAACATACTCTGCCTTTGTTGTAGATTGAGATATACAATTTTGCTTTTTGCTTGTCCAAGAAACCAATCTTTTTCCAAGAAAGAATGCTCCTCCACTTGTACTTTTTTTGTCATCAAGGTTTCCTGCCCAATCAGCATCAATAAACACTTTCAAATCCAGATTACCTCCAAATTTGTACCATAAACCATAATCCTCAATTCATTTCAAATATCTCATTATTCTTTTGATTGCCATTATGTGATTTTCTCTTAATTTTTCTAAAAATCTTGCTACAATACCGACTACAAGGGAAATATCTAGCCTAGTATGAACTACATATTGCAACTTTCCAATCATAGATCTATACGATGTTTGATCTACTTCTTTTGATTCATCTTCCTTGGTAAGTTTTAATCCAGTACACATAGTAGTCCCAACTAGTTTACAGTCTTCCATTCCAAACTTTTTCAATATCTTCTTGATGTATTTTGATTGAGTGATGTAGATACCATTTTTATTCTATTGAATTTGAAGACCAACAAAGAATTTGATTTCTCCAAACATAGACATTTCAAATTCCTTGTTCATTTGTTTTGAGAATTCTTTGCAAAGATCATCATTCCCTATGAAAACAGTATCATCTACAAATATTTCTGCCAAGACTATCTTATTATTTGGTCCTTCCTTTATATACAAGCTACTGTTATCATTAGTTCTTCGAAAACCAATTTGAATAAGATAGTTATGCAAGCTTTCATACCATGCTCTAGGGGCTTGTTTCAGATGGTACAATTCCTTGTGCAATTTTTAGACCATGTTCATCTTACCTGGATCAACAAAACCTTCAGGTTGTTCAATGTAAACTTCTTCATCTAGTATACTATTGATGAATGCTGACTTGACATCCATCTGATAAACTTTGAATCCTTTGTGAATAGCATATGCTAGTAAGGTTCTGAATCCTTCCAATCTTGTGACAGGAGCAAAAGTTTCTCCATAGTCTATTCCTTCTTCTTAAGCATATCTTTTGCATACTAGTCTGGCTTTGTTTCTTGATACCTTACCATCTTCATCCAACTTATTTCTGACTATCCACTTAGTTCCAAGCACATTTTTATTTTTAGGCCTGGGTACAAGAGTCCATGTCTTGTTTTTCTCTATTTGTTCTATTTCTTCATTCATAGCCTCAATCCAACTATCATTTTCCAATGCATCTTTGATATTTCTAGGTTCAAAATTAGCAAGTAAACAATTACCTTTCAATTTATTTCTTGTCACAGTTCCTTCAGATTTGTCTCCAATGATCTGATCTGTTGAATGATGTCTCCTGACATATTTAGCTAATACAAGTTCCTTGCTTTTTGAAATAATTTCATTTTTATCCTCTTGTATTTCAAGTTCTAGCTATTCTGGCTCTGTAGATACTTGCTCAGTAGTGTCTGAATGTAACTCGGGTTGCTATTGCTCGGTTTGAACTTCTTGTAACTTAGTTACTGATGACTCGGGAGTAGAAGATTCCTGATTGTTTGGTACTATATCAGATTCAATGAAAACAAACCTTCTATAATCTTCTAGTTCCCTTTTGCTTTCTTCTTTAGTCCTTTCTGCAAACTCATCAACTTTCACATGTACACTTTCTATGATTTTGTAAGTGGAAAAGTTCAAAAATCTATATGCTTTACTTTTGCAAGAGTATCCTAAAAATATTCCTTCATCACCTTTCACATCAAATTTTCTTTTTCTAGATTCTTTCAAAATGTAACATTTACTTCCAAATACTCTTAGGTAACTTACATTAGGTTTATAGCCATACCATAGTTCATAGGGAGTTTTGAATGAGTCCTTTTTTAGCTGTACTCAATTCAAGGTATGAACTGCAGTGTTGATTGCCTCCTTCTAGTATTTGATAGTAATTCACTTTTCAATCATTAAGGTTCTTGCACAATCCATGATAGATCTATTTCTCCTTTCAGCTATTCCATTTTTTTGTGGAGTTCCAGTTGCTGAAACTTGTCTTTTGATTCCTCTTTCAATGCAAAAGTTATTGAACTCATGTGAAATGAATTCTTCTCCTTTGTCTAACCTCAAGCATTTCAATCTTTTTCCTATTTCCTTTTCTACTCTGGACAAATACCATTTGAATTTCTCAAATGCTTCTAATTTGTTCCTAAGATACATTACATTCATCATTCTTGAGTAATCATCAAGAAAAAGAATGAAGAAATTTTTTCCAGTATAGCTTTCAATTCCAATGGGTCCACATAGATCAGTATGCACAATTTCTAATATATCTTCAGACTGATAGTTTTTACTTTTGAAACTAGTCTTTACCATTTTATTGATCTGACAATTCTTGCATAGACCAACCTCAGGTTTCTTTATGTTAGGAATGCCTCTTACTTTCTTGAATTTGCTTATCTTTACCCAAGTTATCAAAATTGACATGACACAATCTTTTATGCCATAACCAACTTTATTCAACTTGAGCAATAAGACATGAACATTCACCAAGTTCAAGATAAAATAAGTTACCTTTTGTTTGAGTGCCTGATCCAATTAGTTTTCCTTTGTCATCTAGCAGTCTTGCTTTTCCATGCATGAATACTACTTTGAATCCATTATTGAGTAGCTGTGCCACACTCAACAAATTATGCTTTAGTCCTTCTACCCAATAAGCATTATCACATATAAGTTCTTTGGTTAGAGAGATTCTCCCTCTTCCTTTTATACAACAAGGTTCATTGTTACCAAATCTTACACTACCACCATCATAGTCTTCAAAGTATTCAAACTTAGTTTTGTCACCAGTCATATGATGAGAACAACCACTATCTATGATCCATGTATCATTTTTTCTCATATGAGAAATGAGTGTCATTTCCTCATCATTATCAAACTCATCTTTTACAGCAATATAGACAATTTCATCTTCTTCTTCATCATTAGAATCATTTGAATCTTTAGCCATAAAACATGTTTTCTTACCTTTATCCTTGAATGATCTGAAGTCTTTCTTGCCATTGAACTTGTGACCTTTCTTCTCATCTTTGTTCTACTTTTTTGGGCATCTAGCAGCAATATGACCAACTTCTTCACATGAAAAATAGATTAGAGGAACTTTACCTTTGTATTTTCCTCTACCTCTAGAATATTTCCTTGCTAGTAGAGCTTCAATCACCTCAAGATCACTGTCTAAACTTTGTTCTGATTCTTCATCACTTTCTGACTGAGATTCCTTTTTTTTTTTTTTCTTTTCTCTTTGAGTGAAAGCTTGGCTTCAAATGTTGACTCAATGTTTTTGGAAGCTGGAACATAGTTGTCAAAGTTGTCTAGTTCAAATGAAGTTAATCTTCCAACTATGGCCTCTAGGTTTATCTTATGATTTGCTTCACATATTCTTTCTTGAATTGCAGAGACTCTGATTGCATAGATGGGAAGTAGGGTTCTAAGAACTTTACTTATAACTATTTCCTCCTTGATATCTCCTCCAGATGCTTTGATTGCACTGACACATGCTTTGACTCTTTCAACATATTTTGCAATGTTTTCATCCTCTCTCATCCTCATTTGATCAAATTGTCCTCTCAAACTTTCTTCTTTGGCTCTTCTAACATTATCGTCTCCTCTATAGATTTCTTTCTGCTTTTCCCACATTTCAAAAGTAGATTTGTAGTCCTTTATATCATCAAATTCTCCATAACTCAGAGTAGATGCTATATCTATCATCATAATGTTGTGGGTCTTCTTTTCAACAATATCATTGATAGATTGTGTACCAGCTCGTTCTGCATATTTTTCATCAAGTTATTTTAGTCCTATGTCTCCAACAGAAGCTAGATGAAGTCTCATCAACCCTTGCCATGCTGAGAAGTTGTCCCTATTAAGTCTTGGAATTTCCCTCTTATAAGACATCCTAATCTTTGGCTTAGATCCTTGAAATCTTATCCTGCAAGCACCAAAAGCTCTGATGCCACTTGTTGGAAATATAGATGGAGTAACTGAGAAGGGAGGGGTTAATCAGTTACCACAAAAAAAATTCCAAAATCCCTTAGATGTCTATAATGCTTACTTACTGTTGGTACTTGATAAACAGTGTAGGAATACTATAACTCGGTAGATTAACTAGTTACTGGTCATCTAGCATTCATAGCAAAGATTAAAATAAATGAACACAAGAGACACTAGATTTAACGTGGAAACCCAATATGGGAAAATCCACCAAGTAACTAGTCACCAATTTTCACTCTTTTGAAGTAAGCCCTATTAGGAGCCAATCCTATTAAAGGTTACAAAACACACTGTTAGGTGTGACCCTGTTAGAGGATTTAATCACCCTATAAGGAGTGGCCTGCTTGGAGGTCTTAAGAACAATTCAACTAAATTGTCACCTTGTTAGAGGATTTACAAAATGGTTGTTAAACCAACTCTGTTAAGAGATTTGAAGTCACTACTAAAATGGTTAGAAAGCAACAATGAGTTGACCTGAATAAGACGCAACTAAATTTGTTGGCTACAGATTTCTATTCAATAGCATTAGATCCTTCTTGATCGAATATGGCTCGGCTGCTCCTCAATGATCTCTCATCATTGGCTTCCACAATAATCAGCCTTCATATCAAAATTATTTCATTCACTTGCACACTTAGAATTCACAACTTGACCTCTTACTTATATCATCTAGATTGTCAAGTCAGCTCAAATATAAGCTACAAAAACTTTAAAAAATCATTACATCAGTCAGTTGTTTGAAACAATTGATCCTAATATCAAAACAGTAAAATCCTTTTCTGGCTGACCCAGCTCGGTAATCATTACTCTAGAATGGTTTTCTAGTGTTAACCAAATGAAGCTCAGTAAACACTACAAACCTTGTAAAAATCCTTTGGAGACCGAGTGAACTCGGTTAGCACTGATCTTCCTTTGCTGACCTTTTGAAGCTCGATAAAAGCTAACTTTCTATTACTTTTCCTTCGATAACTAAGTGAGCTCGATAGACACTGATTTTTCTTTGTTAACTATGGGAACTTGGTAGAAGCTAACTTTTTGTTACTTTTCCTTTGATAACCGAGTGAGCTCGGTAGACACTAGTTTTTCTTTGTTAACCATGGGAACTCGATAGAAGCTAACTTTTTGTTACTTTTCCTTTGATAACTGAGTGAGCTTGATAGACACTGTTTGATGGATGATATGACATTTGTGTAACATCAAAGACAATACACAATTAACAATTGTATCCAAAAACTATGAGAGTGATGAGTTCAAGAAGGAGAGATTGAAAAGGGTAGTAGCATTGTGAAGAGAAGAGAGACTATTGTATGATCAATTTGATATAATAGTTTGTTCTTTATGCAAAAAATCTGTGTAAACATGTGAACCACTTTAGAGAAATCTATTGATATTCATTAAATCTACTACTGGTAGGGCACTCCATCTTTAGCACATATGGGTTTTGTTGATGGAATTGTTGAAAGATCAACATATGCACCACCTTATACCTCAGTTGTAGGTGATATGAGTTTTATGCAATGATCTCATGCACAATAGAATAAGTCTAGTAGAGGGAAAAGAACCTTTGTAAGTGCTAAAAAAATATTGAATTTGAGGACGATATAAGGGGGATCCCTTCTATTACTAGAATTGAGAGGGTTTAGGTAAAGATGAAAATAAAATGTTATTTTTATGTTTTTGTAAGATCGAATAATGTATTAAATTTTTTATTTTCACCAATCATGCATTTTGTGGTTGTGAACATTTTGGTTTGATATCTTTAAAAAGGAATAAATATTTTATTCGATGTTAGTCATCCACCATGAAAGAAATTGTTACAACAATAGTTGAGTGTGAAGATGGGCATGTCCTTCCTCTCCTGGCTTCTACATGTGAGTGTGTTAAATTAAAATTAGTGAAATGCAGGAGTGGTAGTAACTCTATATTAGGAAAGCACAAACAAGAAATGTTGGTTGATGAAAATGAGATTGAAGTTTGGGTATGTAGTATGTAGTTGGTGCAGGCAATGCATTATTCAACACATATGTTATTGGTGTTCTAAATTTGATAATAAGCCACTCTTAATGGTAATGGTGGTGTTCAAGTGTGTGTAGGATAGTAACCTAGGGTTGAACATCTTGAAGAAGCAATATTCTTACATTCAATTTAGTGATTAGTAGAGATTTTGGTGTATGGAATGTTGATAGTAGCATTAATATGACTTAATACCTATAGTATTTGGTTATATGTAATGCAGGTCAAAAGTGGTGGTGTTGTTAGAGTAATTATTTTGTTACACTTATCAATTACTCTAGTTACTTAAGCTTACTCTTAGGTGCATATAATTAATATTTTATATTAATTATAATGCACAAACCTATTTTTCTTTTCCTTTAGGTTTTTATTCACCTTTAAGGTTCAACGTTTGTATTTTTTCATTTTTCATTACTTGGAATACATTTTTCTCTCACTTCGCTGAGAATTTATGAGCTCTTTTTTTCATTTTCTAGTTTCTCCTCATTGTAGGATATTTGCATGCAAGTGTTCTTGGTGATCTATGAAGTTGGTTTTCTCAACTTCTACATGGTATCAGAGTAGACCTATTGCTTCCTTGTCTGAAGATTCTTGAAGCCATGATTCAAAGTCAGAAACCCCAACTTTTTCAAAGTTTTTTTTCTAAAAAAAGGAGAAGGGTAATTTTCCAGGGCACTTTGGGCCCAAATGGATGCTGTCATTGGATCTATAAGGTCATTTGCAATCAAGAAAGATATAAAACTTGTCAAATTTGGCTTCTAGGCATCAAGGAAAAAAATTTAGCCCCCTACAGGATATTGTACGATCGTACAAATGAAAAAATAAACAAAATAAAAAAAACCACTATAGCAGTGCTCATGCACCACAGTGGGGCCACCTGTGCTTAGCCCACACTCTGTTGGCACTCTGCTCGCAAGGGAGCTATCGCCAGCAGACCACCACAGCCCATATGTCGCCAACCCACCACCTCCACCAACGGTGCGATCATAGTGTTGCCAAGTTCTCCTCCCATGCACCACTACCACTAGTACTCTGCCACCTATCCTGCTCCATAGGTGATGTCACTTTTAGATAGCCCTACATCAAAAAAAATTTAACTAACATCACCTTTTTAGTTGACATGTCATCTTTTTGACCCGTGATGTCATCACTGTCAGACCCCATGCTAATGTCATTTCCTAGCAAGTTGATGTCATCATCCTAACTACTAATGTCAACAATCTGGCCATCGGATTTTTTTCTATTGAAAGCTTGGTGATTGCTATATGGGCATCAAATTTAACACAATGACTTTAATTTTCCAACAAGGTGGTCTTTTGGAGTAGCAGTCAATTTTTTGGCTATAACTTGAGCATACAGAGGTCTTTTTCTGATTTGAAAAAGTCTCAAAAAGTTGACTCATAGATAGATACAATGGTGCTAGTTTCATTCGATTATGAGTTCATTTGAGCTTCCAATTTTGGTGTTGAAATAGAGGCTTTTATTTTCCTCTTCTCTGCATCTAAATTCTAGGTTCTTTTCTCAATTTTTTTGCTTTCTATATTTGTTTTCTTTGGTATTTGAGGGACATCATTATCTGTTGTGGGGGGAGTATTTTATTTTTCTGTAATTTAATTCAAAATAAGACCCTTCTACTTCCATCTTCTTCTTTCTCTCAATGTCAGATCCTTTTGTGACCTAGCTCATGCCACACAATTATCACACCTAGAAAGAACAAATGACTAAACTTCTCATCTCACAAGGTATATGGTCATGTCTAGATGAGAAATGACCTATTCTACAATGCCCTTTTATAGTTCTTTAGCATAGAAAAAAAATGGATGGGGCCATGGGATTGATTGCACTGAACATCTAAAATAGTCTACTATTTCACTTGGATAGTTTGGCCACTCCTCGGGCTATTTAGACCAAGTTCTACAACTTGTTTGGCACAGTGAATGAGTTTCAAGCATTATAGCTTGATGCAAAGTTAACTTCTTTGGCACCAGCCAGCTTCCCCACCATTGAAGACTTCTTGATGAAGTTCAAATCTCTGTGTACAATCTTGTAGGGAGGTGGTAATAAAAAAGATGATGAGTGTATTTTTTTGATACTCTCAAAGTTGGGAGGATAGTATCAGATCTTTTCTTCCACTTTCTACTCCACTATGGATACCTTGGGTATTAGACATTAGATGCCTTCTTTTGAGAAATTATGTGATTGGTTGACACGAGAAAAACCTAATATCCAATAGGTAGATGCCTCTAGCTCTTTCATCCAAGCATTGGTTGCTCAGACTTCTCAAGGGAAACCAAAACAAAAGGCCAAACTAAAGAAAGATACACCAAAAACTAATGTCAAACTTCCATCTAACCCTTCCAAGGGTAAATCTACTTTGAAGTCTACTAAGTCTAGCTCCAAGACAAAGAAGAAATCAACTAAGACCTACATTTTTTGTGGAAAGGATGGACATCATGTTTCTAGGTGTTGGAAATTTGTGGAGGCTTTAGAGGAAGCCATGTAGGAGCATCACATTTCAACTCCTAAGTCTACATCCCCCCATACAGAGAAAGGTCACACCCTTACTGCATAAGCTATGACTTATGGGCTTACTTGGATTCTTGATCTGGTGCCTCTCACCATATCACAAACATTTAGTAGTTGGTCAAATCACTTGCTCCTTGTGCTACTTCATAGATTGTTGTTGGAAACTCATCACATCTTTTAGTCTTGGGTTTTGGTTTTGTTGCATCAGTTTGGGGATGTACTTTTTATCCCTAACATATCAACAAACCTATTGTCCATTTATCAAATTTTCCACTCTATCTCTAATAAGATAGTTGAATTCTCACCACTTGATGTGGTTATTTAGGATTTTCTTGATTCTAAGATGATTGTGGCTACTGGGAGTGTTGACTCTGCATCTCACCTCTATAGCTTTGATGGATTTGAGTCCTCTTGAGACATAGGTTCTTGTCTTGTAGCACATGTAGATTTAGTAAGTAGACTTTTGCATGAGCATTTTGGCCATGTCAATTATAGATATCTTTAGCAGATGAGCACATAAGCGCCTATTCTTGGGCTTCTACAGATTTCCTATACAAATGGTGTTTGTCAGGGTTGTGCACTTGGCAAACAACATAGGGATCATTTTCCACATGGACGAGTCACTCATGCTTTGGAACCACTAGAGTTGATTCATAGTGACCTCATGTCATTTCCCACTCCTTTTTCAGGTGCTAGATATGTGCTTACTTTCATTGATGATTTCTCCAGATGTACATGGGTGTACTTTTTGAAGTGCAAGTCTGATGTCTTTGATTTATTTTGAGTCTTTAAGACATTTTTTGAGAAGAAGTCTAGTCTTTCTATTCATGAGATATGCACAAATAATGGGGGGAAGTATGTAAACCAAGCTTTCAGGTTTTTTTTCTTTGAACATGGTCTTCAGCATCATTTTTTAGTGCCCTACACCCCTCAGTAGAATGTTGTGGTTGAATGAAAGAATAGAACCCTTCAAGAGATGGCTAATTGTATGATTCAGTCTAGGTTCATGGATTCATGTTTTTGGGTAGAAGTAATCGATTATGCCAACTATATTCAAAATTGGATGCCTCACAAGGCAGTTCAAAATATGACTCTTGAAGAGGCTTGGTCTCATGTCAAGCCTAATGTATCTTCATTCTGAGTTTTTGATAGTGAAGCATGGGCATTTATACTAGATGCTCAGAGGAGAGTCATGGAGTAGAAGAGCTGACGCTCATTTTTTTTGGCTACTGTGAGGATGTTAAGGCCTATAGGTTGTTTGATCCTAATTCTTGAGAGGTCCTATTTCAATGGGATGTCCAGTTTGACGAGTTCCTTCTTGTAGTAGATACCTTGTCTCTAGAGTCTACTTCACTTACCACTACTCCCTCATCACTTCCACACTCTTTTCCAGATGATGAGGATGATGATCATGTTGATCCCCATTTACCTCTACCATATGATCCTCCTAGATGCCTAAATGGGCTCGAGCTACAATTGAGGTTGTAGGATCTCTAGGTAGTGACCCTACCACTTCTCATCACACCTACTCACATACTGCAGGTTCTATTCTTCTCAGTCATGCTATTTGTGATGATCCTCAGACTTTTGTAGTAGGGATAGGACATCCTGAGTGGTACATTGCAATGGAGGAGGAGTATTCTTCTTTGATGAAGAATAATACTTGGGATCTTTGTTCTCTTCCTAAGGGAAGAAAGTTAATGCGATGAAATGGTTGTATTGTACTAATTTTTCTACCGATGGTTCCATTGATAAGTGCAAGACCCATCTTGTTGTGAAGGGTTTTTCACAAGTCAAGGGTATTGATTACACTGAGAAATTTGCTTCTATCACCAAGATGAATTATATTTTCCTTATTTTTATCCCTCGCAGCCTCTAAAGGATGGTCCATTTTTTAGATGGATGTGAAGAGTGCATTCTTGCATGGTGATCTTACTGAGGAGATTTACATGTAGCAGCCTCAGGGATTTGTGTAAGATTCCTCCTTGGTTTATAGACTTCGATGCTCATTGTATGGTCTCAAACAGGCCCATCGAGCTTGGTATGAGAAGATGGACTCCTTTCTTCTTTCAATAAGCTTCACACGCTACCATTCTAATCCTACAATCTACATTCAGCATCTTGAGGATGAGGTTTTGATCCTTGTGCTATATGTTGATGATCTTCTTCTCACAAGTATCTCCTCCTCTATGATTAAGGATGTTTAGAGAGCATTGATGGAATGGTTTGAGATGACTAATTTTTCTCCAGATTTTCTTAGTCTCCTATACTATTTTCTTGGTCTCCAAATTGTTCAATCCCTTGTTGGAATCTTTATTTACTAGTAGAAGTATGTTCTTAACATGCTTTGATGCTTTGACATGCTTGATTGTAAGCCTAATCCTACACCTTTTTAGTTAGGTGTTACTTTTTCTACCTCTTGCACTTCACCTTTAGTGGATCCCACATTGTACCAGTAGATGGTTGGTAGCTTGTTGTACCTAACACACACTTGTCTTGATCTCTGCTTTGCAGTGGGTCTTGTCTCTAAGGTTTCACATGAGCCTCATGAGAGTCATTAGTAAGCTACCAAGTATATTTTGAGATACATTCAGGGAACATTGATGTATGGCATTCATTACATAGTAGGGACTCATCACATTGTTAGCTACACAGACTCAGATTGGGCCGATGATGTTGATGATTAGAAGTCTACTTCTAGCTTTGTTTTTTTTCTTGGCTCTAGTCCTATCACATGATTGTGCAAGAAGCAACATGCTCATGCACTTTCATCCATAGTGGTTGAGTATCGAGTAGTGGTGCTTGCTAGTCAGGATATTTTATTGCTTCAGTAGCTGATGATTGAGGTTGGTTTTCCTCTTGATCATCCCACTATTTTGTGTTGCAATAATTAGAGTGCTATTCATATTTCTCGCAACCTAGTGGACCATCAATGCACTAAACACATTAAGATTCATATGCATTTGATTCATCATCTAATCCAAGATGGTGTTCTCTCTTTGGAGTACATTTCCAATGATGCATAGGTTGCTAACATCTTCACCAAGTCACTTGCATCGCCTTTCTATCTTCAGTTGCTATCTATGGTTGGGGTTTCAGAAGTTGTCCTTGGGGGGGTCTTCTTAAGGCCTTCCTTCATGTTTTTTTAGCATGTTTGTTCTATCTCTTTTTGGAGAGGGGTTTTTATCACTTGGTTATCTCCTTTATCTCTAGTTTACAAAGATTTCCTTGTATTGGGTACCTGATCAGGCCTTGTTGTCAGGACCCATTTTCCTACTTTCATAGCTTTTCTAGGTTAGCTTCCTCCTAAGCTTCACTTAAGGAGGGGTGTTGGAGTAATTATTTTTTTACACTTATTAATTACTTTAGTTACCTAAGCTTACTCTTATCTTATATTAATTATAATGTGCAAACCTAGTTTTCTTTCCCTTTAGGGTTTCATTCACCTTTAAGGTTGAACCTTTGTACTTTTCATTTTTTCATAACTTAGAATACATTTTTCTCTCACTTCATTGAGAATTTTCAAGCTTTGCTTTTTTGTTTTTTGGTTTCTCTTCATTACAAGATATTTGCATGTAGGTTTTCTTAGTAATCTATGAAGTTGGTTTTCTCAACTTCTACAAGTGTTTCCTTTGACACTCCATCCATGATGGAGGCCCCAGATCGAGATGTACATAATGTATTTTGGATTATTTCCCAATGGAAGATTAGTTTAGAGTTATTGTAATTTGAGAAAGCATTTTTCTACTTTTTGTGGGCTAGGACATAGTGAGAATAGATGTTTTGATGTATCATTATTCTTTGGTTGAGTAATCCATAAGGCTAGTTGGAACTATAAGCTCACACCTATCAAACAATCAAAAACCTACACCTTTGGAAATAGGCATGGAAAGTTAGATAGATGCATAGGATAAGTCATAGAGTCCTTGTGAATTAGTAAAAGTGATAGATGTATCCTTTCTTTCTATTTCTAAGAAGTAATATAATATTAATTGGCATAGACAACCCAGGTTTCCTCTAAGCATATTTTGCAATTACAGGGAGTGAATTATGATGAGGGAGGAAAAGAGGAAGTGGTTTGCTCTTATGCTCTTGGTGATCATGTAGACCTGCAATGTCAGGGTATATTGGTAGGTAAAGGTATCATCGAAGGTGTGGGTAGTGATGTGATGTGCCATAGAAGACCAATTTGTGTAGGGGCTACAAATGTCAAAATTTTAGAGCTTCTTGACAAAACTACTAGGTTATCATACCCTCATTCTTGTTTCGAAGTTTTAAGTGACTTGTTAAAAAAAAATTAAGTGTAGAACATGTGTGACCTATCCTCTAATATAGATTTGGAGCAGCATAAGGTATTATTGTCTCACTTTTGTTTTTGCCTAAACTAATTGTTTATTGATGTCATTTATTTGAAGGTTTCACTCATCCAACTTGTGCACATAACTTTTGGGTAAAGTGCAGGACACATTGAAAGTGGCCAAAGAATTCAACAATCCCCTTCCTACCCCTAAAAGATGTAGCCTCATAATTCACATGTTAGGTATCACCTCTCCAATGGTGCACAAGGACCCCAAGAGGTACCATATATTTTATGAAAGAATAATCTATGTTGCCCAAAACAGAAAATGGAGGAGGGGTAAACCAACATCAAAACATAAGGGATTGCTTTAAATGCCATCGTAACTAGCAATGGTCTCCATTTTTTCATTAAATAGTGTACACAACATTATTAGTAGGGTTACTAAGCATTGTTGATGCCATTGGTCAAAATTTTCCCTTTTTCAATGAAACTGGAACTAATGCTTATTCCAAATGTGCAATATTTTTGTTTATATTTGTTTAATTCTCTACTATTTAAAGTCCTTATTTCTAGTTGAGTCGGACCATTCAAACTATGCTTTTTTATTTATGCATGTTTATTTGATGCATTTTGTTGCTAATGTACAACAATGGAAATGTAAATTTGTCTAGCATATTTGTCATAATTGGTTATTATCATATTGTGGTTCTTCTATAGTGTGATTCTACTTTAGTTATAATTATTGTCTTTTTTAGTTATGTTTATTCTATTTTTGATGACTAAATAGGATCAACTACTTTTATAAAGAATAAGTTCAATTTATAATGTATCTAATACTTATTTCAAATGTACTATAACTTCTATCATAAATTATTAAATACTTTTCTTCAATTTGATGGATGTTCGAATAAATTAGAGATGATTTGATCTTATTATCATATTGAGTGGATACTCCTACTTCCATTTAACAACATTGACCAGCTATTTTGCTATTTTGTGGCACCTTTTCTATTCATTATGTTCACAAAGTAAATTTTTTGTTTTATTTCTAAAGGATTTTTTATTAAACTTCATTATTGGAATGTAAGCATAGTTCTTATATGTTGATACAATCATGGGTATTCGCAAAGATGTCTATAGAAAGGAAGCTCCAAATCAATCATCATATGATATCCCCATGACTACAACTGTAGAATTGTCAAAGTCTACTACTTCTAGGAAGCATGGAAAGATGAACCACTCATTGATGAGGAGGCAATGGATGAGTTTAAATGAAGTACCTCTGTTGGGTGTATCATAAATTGGTGTTGTGCTAGGGCTAGGAAATAGTCATGAAAATGTAGGCTCAAATAATCTCACCCTAGATGACAACTTCAATAGCTCACTTCAAAAGAAACATAGTTAGCTTCAAGAGAAATATATATCTTTTTTGTCAGGGAATTTGGTTGCATGTGAAGTGGATAATAATGACCTAAATTTGCAAATTACTAAATTGGAGATGAAAAGTGCTCAATTAGAGATGAAAAACAAAGAGCTCAACATGTTCCTTATAGAGGTTATCGAGAAAAATATGGAGTACTATATTTAATGGCATGAATAGAAGCTGATCAATTGCAATCTGCAGGATTCACTTTCTACGAACAAGAATATGTTCTCCAACTCAAATTTACATGGCTAGTTTTCCTTCTAATAGAGGGAAAAAACCAACTTCCACCCCATCTTCAATGTGTCGATGTGAAGGTGCATCAAAATTTGGTTAGATGCACATATAGATATAATTGAATATTTTGAGCCACATGTGGTTGTTGTTTATTTCAATGACAAATCCTAGTTGTAGCAAACAATGTCATATGAACCTAATGTTTGGATATATAAACTAATGTCTTCTGAAAAAAAGGAGACTATTGGCACTTACATTTGACAATTTGGTGTGTTGATAATTGATATCTAAAATATATTTTGTACACTATTAATGTTTATGAATCATTATGGATCCACTTTACTTGTCAATATGTTAATGGAATACCATTTTTGTATACATATTACTGCTCTTATTTGGCAAGGACTAAATGCAATAAATTTCATGGATGGACCAAAGTTTTTTCTTATTAAGTAAATCTTTCATATCAAATGACTTTCAATCATAATGTCATATGATTTATAATTTATTAAATTGAGGTGCATTGTTGCTTTTTTCATTTCATACACTACATAATGCAAGAAAACTAATGAATGGATGTAACAAATTTTAAATGAAGTATTTTGTTTCTATGAAATTGCTATGTGTTACTTTTATTTTCTCTAGTTGTTTGAATGTAGATGTTATTTTCCTTTTTTTTAAATGTTTGCATGGTTTTGAGGCTACTAGAAACCAGTAATAGTTGACATGAAATGGAATGTGGCTTCTACATTAGCAGTCAATTACAATTCATTTATTTTAATTAAATGTTATCAACATATAATAAAGGCAAGTATTACTTTGTGGAGAGAAACCATATCAGAATTGATTCAACAATACCTTTAGAAGAAATAATTAAAATTGAGCAACTAATCCTTACCAATAAATAGGAAGTATACCAAATTCATAAGTAGACTTTTAATTTGTAAATGTATTTTCTATATGCAACTTCTATATACATGGTTGACAATGGGATGTGTTCCCTTTTTGTGGCTTTAATAATAGAAAAGACATAATTTCAACAACCTCTACATATATTGCAAAAAAGCATCATTACTACCCTTTCAATTTGCTAAGAATTTAGATACATTACGCAAATGTTTGGCATAGTCGTCATCCTTGTAAATGTACAAATATTTTGTTGACACTTCCATTGAAAATTCTAGTTGGGCCAATGTTTCCATTATCATCAACACATGATCAACCATATTATCTATGGTCTTCAATTTTGAGAGACCATTCGAGAAATTGTTAGCAAACAATGATCTCCATTTCTGTACTAGCATTGGAAAACCATCTTGGAGGAGGATGCTAGGCAATACAAGCATGTGTAACATCACACTCTAGTTTCATCATATCAAAGTGTAAATTCTCAACCCAATTTGCATTGTTTCAAGATGTCCTATCCAAACCATTCATGCCCTAAGTTTAGAGGATCATTTGTCTTCAATTCTTTAATGCTAACCTTTAATATCTCATTCTCTTGTATACCTTCAAAAGTACCAAAGTAAAGGACCCAATACTTATCCACCATCTTCATTAACTTGTGACATCTATTTTCAACAATTCTAATTGCCAAGTCATCTAGCTGATCACGTCTTTTCATAAGTATGTTATCAAAATTTTGTGCTTTATTGCACCAAAAACTTACGTCCTCCATTCCATCCATATCTCTTTACCCCTAATCATGGTCTGTAGTTTCAAAATTAAAGCCTTTGCATTTCCCTCCCTCCAATGTAATAGCTTTTTACTTCCATGCTTCCTTTTCAATCTCTAAATTTTCAAACAATGATTTGTACTTATTCATCATTCTAAACAACTCATCTACCTAAGCCTTGTTCTTTTTTTTAGTAGTGACATTCAGTGATGCCATGTGTCTTGGGTCTGTTATGTTTAGTTTATGGATTTTTATTTGACAAAAAGCTTCATATGGATCCTTCATTGATGTATTACCAAGATTTCTAGAAACCTCTAGTTTACAACCTTTTGCTCCATCTTTATGTTTTTCATAATATTCATGCATTGTTTCATATTGCAAATGGCAACCCTGGTATATCATAACACCAACATTATTAACTATTTCCCTAGCCTTAAGTGGAATTATGTCCTCAAGTTCCTTTTGCACCTTATCCTGTAACATTTCCTTTGTCATTTCATTGTTCCACTTATTTGAAATTTTTCTTGACTATCTTCATTTGTATTGAAATAATAAATATCTAAACTCATTGGAATATATGAAATCATCATTACATATGAACTAGTTACATTCAATTTTCATAATATCAAGTGACCATACTGTATAGAAGGGCTCCAAGCTCAGTTCTCCAAAGACAAAATCCCCTAAAATAGGTTGACATTCACCACAACTATCTTCTCTTTATTCTATATGCTCTACCTATATGTATTGTTAACATGATATGTGACCAATGGCAATTGCTTGGTCTTGTAGCAAACCATCAGGAACATTACTTAAAATCTCATCTTTCTCTTCTAACAATTTCAAAGCTCTACTAAGTAGATCTATGATACCACTAAGAAGGTCTATATTAATCTTCCCTTTTCTTAATTTCCACTTGAAATTTCTCTCCACATTTCTATACATCTTGTTTCTACTTACAGATTCATCCCTTTCCAAGTTCCTAATTAGATCATCAATCAATACTACCCTATGTTCAATAGGACATAATTTTTTAGAAGCCCTTACCCTTGCTATATATCCCTTTGGATCAAATTCTCTCCTTGACTCACCCTAACTTAGTCCATATCTTTTAATTTTCTTGGTAATACAGTCAAAACTCTATAATGTCTTGAGCATGAAATCTCTAAATGGCATTGTTCTAGGCAAGAATGATTGTTTTCTCTTTGAAGTCAAGTTTTTGTATTGGAGAATTCCATTTGTCCCATAATTTCTAGGTATGAAATTCAATCAAGTACTGTGATGGGGAGGTTTTGAGGGCATCCTTCATAACCATATACTCTAATCCTAGTGAAATTGTCAAATGCATACTAGCCACCACAATTGTGGTCTACTGGCCATTGGTCAAGTTATTGTTTAGGCCTTATGAACATTTTTATCTCCAAAGACAAAGTATGATTTTACTCCCCCCTTAGAAATTTCATAATTTGGGGAATGTTTCCTCACATTCCTTCAGAGATGGAAACAACGTTACACCAAATATTCACAAAAGATCCCTAAAACAGAAAAACTTGACATCTTTATGGATTACCTTTTACCTGACTTTTGGTATAAAGTGAAACTTCAAGGTCCATGCACCTTTGAAGACACAATCACATAAGCTATTCAAATAGAAGAATTCATGGTCAAAAATGGTGAAATAACCCTTCAAAAGGACACTAAACAAGGATCAACTTCTAGCAAATATAAGACCAAGTATGTTAACAAGAACTGAGAGGTTGTGGATGATGGATTCATTGACAACATTACTCCTAAACCTACTAAGGCAGCTTTCAATCTTACATTCAATCTTAAAGCATCTAAAATAATTGAAAAACCTCCTCCTAAAAATAAGACATATGGAAATAAAATGAAGAACTCATCTTGGGTTACATGCCAAAAATGAGAATATAAAAATCTTCATGAACCTTTGGATGTGGTCTATAAGACCTTGCTACAAAACAAGCTTATTTCTCCATTGGATAACTCTCATTCTTATGATCCACAACCATGACCCCCATGGTGGAAAAAAGCTACATTTTGTAAATAACATTAAAAAAAAGGTCACAAAACTAGCAATTGCATCAACCTGCATCACAAAGTCTAAGGCTTAATTGATGATGGTGAAATTGTTGTGGATGGACATAACAAGAACTTAGATCACAAGACTTTTAAGGAACCATTTTCATCTTATGAAAAAGGAGAAAACTCTAAATAGAAACCTCACAACAAGGTTAACTATACATACTCTAATGATGATGATGTGATCAACATGGTTGAACCTATGGATTTTGAGCATCGTGATGTTATCACCATCAAAGGCAAACAAGACAACACTAAACCTAAGATAGAATTTGTCTTAATGGTTTCTGCATCTGATACATCTAACAAAAAACTATCACAATCTTGTGTCAATATTGTTACACATTCTCATGCCAAGATGGTACTCAAAGGCCCTACACCTTCCATTCCTAAGTTAGAACAACACAAAGACAAACCTCTTTCTGGTCCATCTGGTAAAGGTACCAAAATTACACCATCTTTGGGGCTACTAGCTACTGTATCCTTGATCAATTACAATGGATAATTGCTCAAATAATAATATTTAAATTGCTCAAAATATTTTTTTCTCATAGGAAAATTCTTGACAAAGCCCTCACTAAGGAAAACATTCCTCAAGATCTTGATCTTGATAGGCTCCAATCTATGCTAGGTCATCCAATCTCCCCTCATTATATGTCCTTCTCTAAGGAGGATGAAAATTTAGTGAGTCATCCACATAATCAACCATTACACATTGAAGTCATAATACACTAGGCACATGTCCTTCATGTGCTCCTTGACAATGGGGCTAGTTTAAACATTGTTTCTGCTACTTTGCTTAGGTAATTGGGCTATTCTAAAGAGTCCATTAATCCTTGTTGTATGATAAACATTAACACATATGATGAAGTCAAGTGTAAATCCTTGGGTCTCATTGTGTTGTCTCTCTAAGTTGGTCCTATAGAAAGAGATGTCACTTGTCAAGTCCTTGACATCCCATTAGTATACAACATCCTACTAGGGAGACCATGGATACATGAAATGCAAGTTGTTCCTTCAACTTACCACCAATGTGTCAGGTTTCCATTTCACGTCTCTAAAGTAACCATACCTACAAATACTAGTTACACCTATAATATGTTAAAGCTTATTGAAAGCTTTGTACAAGCTAACAAGGAATCTACGGACCATCATGTTGATAAGTTGAAACAAATTGAGCAGTCACTCAAGTTGAAAGGAATTGGGATGGATGAATATCACATAGAACTAATTATGTCTCTAACATCTCTTCCTAAGTCTTCCCATCATTATGGGAGACCATCTAAAATGAAGAGACCTTTTGTGTTGACACCTCAAACTAAGTACAATGGTACCTTTTTCAAAGCTACTATACATATCAAGGAGGAAGATGAAAATGGATCCATTGTTGCATGGATATACAAATAGGAAATGCCATTTGACCTCACAAAACAATCTCATGAAATTACTTCTAAAAAGTATGGTCTAGGTCTTAAACTCATGAAATGCTTTGGCTATAAAGGGAATGGTCAAATTGGATGCAACAAAAATGTTTTGATTGATCCCATCAAAGAGATAGCTAGAAGGTCATGAGACACAACTAGTTTAGGCTTCAAGAAGATTTTGTTCTATCTAGGGATTAACAAATTTATACCAAAACCTGAGAGTTCATCTGAATAGGAGTCACAAGTTGAGTTAGATGACCATGAGGAAAATGTTGATGATGAGGATCCTTATCCTTATCCAATTCCTATTGATCTTACTAAATTATTTGTAAAACTAGATGACTTTGTACCATGTGTTAACACTATGGATGGTGATAGTGATTCTTCTGACAACATAACTAATTCTCCCCATATCCAACAAGAACAAGGAGAGTCCAATCATGCTTTATTCATTAAGAAACTTTGTAAAAATCTAGATGATGAAGGGGAATGGATCCCTATCACTACTGATGAATTCTATAATCTATCTCCATGCAATAAATATTCTTGAGAGTATGAATTTGAGTCTTTATTGGAAACAACTTCAAACAAAGATATAGATCAAGTTCATGTTTATGAAAATCAACTTGAAGTAGGTGAATCATCTAGGGTTAGGTTAGATGAGTCTCATCCAACTAGTTTCATTAGGTCTTCAATTAATGATGTTAGAACTCTTAGGTACTCAAACACACTTGCGGATGAAGCTGATCTAGGTCTCAAATTGCTTGTCCATGCATTTGATGATTATACTATGAATGTTATCAAACTTGCCACATCTCTTTCACTCACATTACCTAAGCTTATATAATAGAATTCCAATGTATCTAGTGAAGTCCCTACATTCTAGAATGATTATGCTCTTGCTTGCTACTTGAATGTTGTCAAACTTATAATGTCTTCCACCAGTGAAGGAAGTGTCAAGATGGCTGAAGCTGACATCAAATATCTCAGTCACACAATTTTAAAAAAAAAGAAATAGAAGGTCTAATGGTGAAAACCACATTGTGGAAATATCAAAAGCTAAAATAGTAAAAATAAAAGATGTATCCTAAGGTGAAAACCTCTTTGAGGCACCTACAGATGAGATATTTGATGCACTTCCTAGTCATTTTCAAGAAAGATCATCAGTTTGATAGAACTAATATAACCAATCAACTTAAGAACATATCTCTTCATGCTTTTTAGATCTCTTCTACAATCCTCTAAATCTTTGATCACACATGTGTTTTCGAATCTATGGTTCCACATTACTATTCTAGTGTGTCATGTTTTGATTTCACTCCTAAGGGGGTAGGATGATTACATCATTGAATCTTTCAAAATTGGATTAAACTCAATCCAAATCTTATGTTCTCATCATTAATGGTATCTCATCACTCAGGGCATCTTGTTCCCCTCTATCTAGCATCTATGTCATCTATCTCATCTTTTGATCAATTGATCGATCTTATAACAATTCTTGTCAGTGTTTGATGGATACGTATCAAGATAGTCTAACCTTGACTCTTGGGGATCAAGCCTCATTCTAAGGATGATTCTATGACTCATGATAGGTCTTTTTATCTCTTTCATGGACTAGTATTCATGTGTTCTATCTAGACTCTAAGGGATTAAGATTTGTTTTAAAGATAATTCCAAATTCTTGCTGGGGTTTAAGCTTTGTTCTGGAGATAATTCCAAATTCTTGCTGGGGATTAAGATTCATTCTGGAGGTAATTCCAAATTCTTGCTAGGGATTAAGCTCCATTCTTGAGATAACTCTAAATTCTTTTTGGGGATTAAGCTCCATTTTGGAGATAATTCTAAATTCCTACTGAGAGTTAAGCTTTATTCTAGAGATAATTCTAAGTCTTATTGATAATTAAGCCTCATTTTGGGGATAATTTTAAGTTCCTTCTTTCAATCACTATTTAATGGATAGGTATCAAGATGGTCTAACCTTGACTCCTAAGGATTAAGCCTCATTCTGGGGATAATTCTATGAATTGTGATTAATCTTGTCATCTTCTAATGGATAGGTATTAGGATAGTCTAACCCTGACTCCTAAGAATTGAGTCTCATTCTAGGAAAAATTTCATGAAGTTTGATAATCTTTGATCTTTCATATTAGCATCTAGGTGTTCTATTTAGATTCCCTAAGGTTAAGCTTCATTCTTGAGATAACCTTGAAAAGCTTATCAATTTTGGTATCTAGGTGTTCTATCTAGATTCCCTAAGGTTAAGCTTTGTTCTAGAGATAACCTTAAAAAGTTTATCAATTTTAGTATCTAGGTGTTCTATCTAGATTCCCTAAGGTTAAACTTGTTAGACTAAGAATGGTTTTGACACTTGAGTGCCAACACACTTAACCACATTCTACATTAAAGCTGAGTGCACTATGTATGTTGAGCCATAGGTTGTGCCGAGTCAAGAAAACCATCAGGTGTCAAGTGATCTTCAAGTGCCAAGCAACCTTTAGGTGTCAAGTGAAGATCAAGCACCGAGTGACTACAGGTCTTGAGTATGATACAAGTGCCAAGAAATATTTAGGTGTTGAGTCATAAATAATATTGAGCAAGATAGGAATGATATAGGAGTCAAGTTATAGAAGGTGTCAAGCATCAGGTAGCAGTAAGTGTTGAGTAACTCAGAATCAGCATATGAGTTTGTAACTTCACAAACTCAGATGTAAACCATTTTCAAGGCTGACATATGACAAATCTCAAAGGATTTATGTGATAAGATCAAATCATTTAAATTTCCTATGCAATCTACATGCAGCCAATAAGAAAAATGGAGAAGGCATGCAACCAATGATAGAAGTATAAGGAATAAGTGAAAACAGAGATTCAATATAGATCGTAGATCCACATCTAACCCTAAGTCTTCAAATGTCTTTATAAGGAAGACTAAGTCTCATTGTATGGAGAGGGGATGAAGATATGGAAGGGAAACTATTTTTAGAGTGAAGTATAAAAAGACTTAGAGGAAGAGATCAGCAGAAAAATATTCAGTTAATTAGAAAAAAAAATAGGGGATATAAACAAATATCAGATCTCAGAGGATCAAGATCAGAAGAAAGTAGATCAAGTGCTTGTATTCAGCAATCAAGGATTGTAAGCTATTAGGTTTATTATACCTAGTACTCTTTAGCTATTGTATTAGAAAATAAATCCTATGATGATCGGTTAGCTTAACAGCTATTTTGTAGATCCTTTAAACATGTGATTAAATCCTTTGATAGGGTAGCACTTCGTGTAAAGTGTTTTTAAATCCTTTAACCAGGTCACTATTGATATAGTGTAAAGCCTTTAACAGGACTGGCCTTTAACAGGGAAAACCATCAAAAGTGGTTAAACATTATTGCTGTAGTAATTTTTGTGGGTATCATCCCCACCCTAGTTTTACCTTCTTATTCCTATAGGGTTTCTGGGTTACCAAAATCTCAAGTGTTATATGGTGATGCATACTTATTTCTCATAATTTCTTAATGATTCTATACATGCATGTTCATTTCAAAGATATGCTATTAAGGATTTAAAATAGGCCAAAAGCTAGTACTTCTGATTCACGCCACACCCACCCCCCCCCGCCCCCCCCCCCACCTCCCCCGCCCCCCCCCCACCTCCCCCGCCCCCCCCCTCTTAGAAGCATTCTTTCCAATAAGATAAGATATTACAACAATTGGTATCAGAGCCCTTGTTTTCTCAAGAAGGAGCCTAACAGCCTAGAGGAAAAGATCTAAAGATGGAAGTTTTCAAACTTGAAAAGATCATTAAGAACTAGGTGATAGATGTGCATCTTGCTCTACAAAAAGTAGAGGAAGCTAGAGTGGAATTAAGAAAATATTTGAAAAGAAGAAAGGAGATAGCCATAGCTGAAAATGATATACACTACAAGGAGATTGATACCACACAAGTGTTTGCCAATGGATACACTAAAGAATTTGATGCAGCAATAGCAGAACTGATGGAGAGAAACAAAGTTCAAGCAGAAGAGATAAGATCTCTCAAGATGGAACATGAATCACAGGCCATAATGTTATGTGAAATCATTGAACAAAAGAAAAGAGTAGTTGAGGACAAAATCATGATGGAAGATGACAAAAGAAATCTTGCAAACAGACTTGAAGAAAAATGTACTGAATTAACAAGGATGTCAAACATGCAAATGGATACACTTGCCCAAATCATGAACCTTTGTCATGAACTCAATATGAAATATATTGAGATCTCTACTCTAAAGATGCAAAATGAACAAATGGTGAATGAATTGAACAAAGAAAAAGAGGTAGTAGAGAATCTAAACAAGTCAAGCGAATCCATAAAGTACTTTGAACAGTTGCTAAAATCCCCAAGATCTGCCCATGATACATTAGGACTTGGATACAACAACACTAAAGTTGGTGAATCATCAAAGAGTGTTGAGCAAAGAAATGAAAAAGGTAAGGATTCTAAATCCATTTGTCATTACTATAATAAAAAGGGACATGCTATTAATATTTGCAAGAGTAGAAGATTCAATTAGCAAAACACACCCAAAAGCAAGAGTTACTATCACAAATGCAACATGCAAGGACATATGACACAAGATTGCAGCTCCAAAGTCCCAAGGACACAAAGATTTAATGGACAATGTCATAATTGCAAGAAATATGGACATAGGGCATTTGAATGCAGATCAAAGCCTATGTGGACATCAAATCAACCAACAAAAGAGAATGAAGGTCACTACCATTGGGATTATAACACTAGGTACAGTTGTCACTATTGTTAAGAGTATGGACATATACCCCAGAATTGCATAAGAACACATTTCAAGGGTAACTATAAAAGATGGTTGAACCAGACTACTTGCTTCAGTTTCTTGAAAATTAGACATATCAGCAAAAATTATCCAACAAAGGCCAAGGCACCCAATACTAAAGTAAATAAGGGCAAAGAAAAGATTGATGTGGAACACATAAGAACAAACATGAAGAAGACATTGTAGAAAAAGGATGGATCAAGTACATCCTATGAAAGAAAGGGTCACTTCACCCATGAGGTCAAGTGATCACTTCTCATCTAATTAATCACAAGATAAGCCTATAGGGCTGATACATAAGGAAGTATCACACATCAGCCCTAAACAATGAAGAAGCATTGCAAAGTATAAATTTGCATAAGACAAGATGCTAAAACTAAACTTGAAAGATGATGCCAAGTTGTCTTTGGATGTCGAGTTATTAACAAAATAAGTAGATGCCGAGTAAGTATAGTTGTTGAGTGGATGTCAAGTTGTAAAATATTTGGAAGTTGAGTGACAAGTGTAGGTACTAAAATGCATTAAATACAAAGTTTCTTCTATCGCTTAAAAGTAAAAATCAATTCATTTTTGAGACATTCAAATGAAGAGTGATTACCTTGAACACAACTGAGCAATTTTTAAGCTTGAAACTAGCGATTCAGCATCTACTCAAGTGACCTAAGCATTTATCTAGGTATTTCTTTCTGGTGCTGAGTTTTACAATTTGTAAAGTTCACTTTAATTGTTAAACCCTAGTTCAAATATAAATGGATTCTAGTTCAAAAATGACCCAAGGGATAGTAAGCCATGAGATTCAACTTGTTAGCAACGAGGTTAAGCAACCTGAGTTTAGACCTATACTAGAAGTTGCATACAAAAATGATCTCACAGGTGCCCTATCTGCCATCCTTGAAAAATTCATTATGGTTCAGGGTGTGTGAAAGTTCTATAACTATAAAATAGGAGCCATAGGAGATTTGGAAATCTTTAATGCCTATGAAAAACTCTATGAAAATGGTATCTTGAAAGATGAGTTTTCTGTTATAGAAAAGAAGGGTTTAACCAAAGCCCTAGTTTTCCCAATCGTATTCAAAAATGAGTGGATGCACATAATACTTAGTAGAATCCACAATGGAGTATTCTGGTTAGAACAAGGACCGGTCAAGATTACCAAGAAAATGGTTCATATGGTTACAAGTTTACCAACCCTAGATCGGCCAAAGACATTAAGAAGTGAAAAGAAGGAAACAATTGAGAAGAACACAAGAGCAAAGTGGAACAATAGAGGCATGACTCTAGACACCATAACTGATCCCCTTCTAGACTTTGTTGTAAGGATCATATCACATAAGTTTTATCAATCTAGCAAGTTAAATAGTGTACCCTACATAGCAGTAGATGTGGCATATAAGCTTGTAAAGAAAGACCACACCTATGACCTTGCAGAGCTCTTGTTGCAATAGATCAATGAAAATCTTGGAGCTCTTAGAAAGTCCAAGGGAGCATAGTGGAAATTTGGTTCAGTATTGGTTTGTATATTCTTCTATGTAATGAAGGGATTCTAATCATGTGGCAAAATTAATTGGAGTCAGAATAGAACCATTGTTGATCAAATTAATGATTTCATTGCACAAATGGGAGATAGCTTTGATGATCAAATGTCTATCTATTTTGAGGATTTCAAAAATGCAATGAAGAAAAGAATGACAATACCAGTTTCACTGGTAGAAAATCATGTAAATGACATATGTTTTCTTGTTGATATTGATTATACCTACATTCAAGCAGTCCTTCCTAGAACAAGATGGCTTAGAACATTGGGATATGAGCTTGATGTTGACCAAGCTTCTGTAGCCATCACAACATTACTTGCAAAGGAAATGGACAAATCTGCCAAGGCATTTGGAACATTTGACGTTGTCAAATTAAGAATTGTTATAGAACTCAAGACAGCCACTACAGTCAAGAAGAAGGACAAGTTGGTAAAGCAGATAAAGAAGAAATTTGGTGTTGAAGAATCTAGTGCAGTAGGCGAAGCAGAAGAGATTAGTGAATGAGAAGAAGGTGAGCCAGAACAAGAGCCACTTGAAGAGAAAGATGAGAGTACTGAGGAAGTAGAAACCAAGAAGGCACCCATCAAAGGCAGAGTCATCAAAAGAAAGACAAAGACACCACTTGCTTCTCAGCCTTCACCAAAGAAAGCTATTGTGCAAATGCCCAATAAGCAAACAACCAGAGCCAAAATAAGGGCCTCTACCCAAAAGGCCAAAGAGGAAGCCACAAAGAAGAAGAACACAAAGGCACAGGAAGAGCCATAGAAAAAGAAAAGATATGTGGCCCAACCTGATACTGATGAAGAAGATCAGACTGAAAGGGTAAGTCATCCTCCTAAATCTTTAGTTGATACATTATGTGAGAAGATTAGGAATGGAGATTTAAGTGAAATGGAAAAGATTGATTTCAATAAGTTCATTAGAGAGGACCTCAATAGTGGGTGCCACTTTTTGACCGATTTTGATACTGAAATCAATATTTTTTAAACAACCTCACATTTGAGTGACTATATCTCTAAAAATATGAATAATTTGGAGATGACATAAACTAGTGATTTCTAGTACTATGTTCCTAATTTCTAATCATATTTTTTATTTTTATTTTAAAAATATTTAAGTCAATTTTTTTTGCTCCTTCAAAAGGTGATAAATATAAAAAATCAAAATTTTTAAAGAGTGGTAGTTCACTTAACAAGCATAACTTTTTTTCTAGAAATTATAATGAGGTAATTCTTTTGATTTTGGATTTTTAACATCAATATCTAGAGGATGTATTTTGTTTGATTCAATTTGGTTGAATTTTGTATAGTTTATGAAGTTTTGAAGTGACATCAATCGTAATTCAAACATAGGTTCATTTTGAGAAGGATAACTTGAGCTCAATATATCATAAATCAAATTTTCATTTTTTTTAATAGAAAGCTATCTTAGTAACCTATTTCTTAGATATTTTTCAAAAAATATTTCACCTAATTTACATTTTTTCCTGAAGTGTCGAAGTCAGTTGGTGTTTAATCATTAATAAACCTATAATGAGTTAAACTCATTTTTGAAATTCTTAATGAATATAATACCTATTAAAATTATAGTTGTTGGAAAGATTGCTTCAAGAATCAAAATTTGAAATTTATTGATTTATATTAGGAGATCATTTGATCCCAATTTTGAAGGTCAAAACACCATTTTTTCTTTTTTTCTAACAAAATAGCAAAGTTTTTTAAGAAACATATGTTCATGCAAACATATGTTTTAAAAAAATGAAAATTTTACAATGAAAATAGTAACTTTTGTATGTTTGCATGAAAATTTATAGCACTTATGTTTGTACAAACATGCTATTTATATTTAATTATGTTTTCATGAACACAAATGTAGGGAATGTTTTGTGAACATTTCCTTAATGTTTGTGTGAACAATTAAAAATTGGAAATTGGAAATTTCCATCCATTTTTGGTTTTGTTCCTACTATAGAAGTGGCACTCAATATTGTGGAATCACACAAGAATAAGAAATGATACTGCAAATAGATTCCTCCATCTATTGGCTCTTCATGCTTTTTTCAAGCTCTATTCAATCACTATCTCCATTAGGTCCCTATACTTATGGGCAGTGAATTGGTTGCAAAATGAAGACACATGTCTATTTGTTTGTTACATTTATCTTAACTAGCCAAGTAGTAACTAAGTATTACATGTCGATCAATTAAAACAAATTTACAAAGGAAATTGAATTCATTTCGGTGATTCTGATGCTAACTCTTCAATCAAAATATTGAATTTTTTGATATGCTCCTGATATTTTTCATCATCAAGAAAGTTTGCACCTACAATGAATTTCTAAGCTCTAAAATCTATCTCAGTCATCTTCTCCAACTACTCACTCATCTTTATCAATTCTAGGTCATCATTTCACAATGCTCCCAAGGCTCCTTCAACATTGCATGACAAGTCCTGATCCATATCTCCTAGTTGATAATATGTCCATCTTGATCATGCCATGTTGCTACTCCATACTCTATTACCAAATCTTCCAACATCTTTAAAGTGTTTCTGAATTCCTTAGTAAGCATGTTATGATTATGAATTAATGTGTTGGCTTCCTAGATATTGGCATCTTCAACCAATTCATCCCTTTCCTTGGTCAATTTTTTGTAGATTTCATTTTATTTTAAAGCCAAATTTTTGTAACCATTGTATAATTCCCACACATGTCCAATTTTTTTCAATAATATTTTGAAGTGGTTTCTCAATATGGAGCTTGATACTTCTCTCCTCATCATAGTTGTATTTTTTAATTTCTTATTTTCCTCGTGTAGTCTCTTTAACTCCCTTTTCATGGTATCATCCAAAGATTGAATCATAGGCTGCATTTCTGTCTTTCCCATTTTGAAAAGGCTTTCATATATTTCTCTCCAATTACCTCTTTCAATTGGGCCAAACCCACTTGCATATGTGCTGATTTATTAGGGTCTGCTACCGCTACCTTCAAAGTCATCAAGTGTCCAAATGCCTGATCAATATCAATAATATGTGGCCTCTTCTATGGAGGGTAAAGGGCCCATAGCAACATAGATCACTCATCCTCAACAAACCTAGAACCAATAATGACATCTTTCACTTCCTACACATCAAGCTTCATATCTTTTTTCTCAAATTTCATTAAGATACCAAATATATAGGATGCACTAAGATCCCATCCAAGAAAAACCATGACTCTTGATTCATTAAGCAGTTGTCTCCCTCTTTCTAGAGTCATGTTCTCCAAGTCTTTCTTGATATCTTCTTTAAGTCTTGCCATCATCTTCTTTTCATTTTTAGGAGTGATGTGTGGAACACTTTGCCTGAAGATTTTGCCTTTATAATTGTACAGACAAGTCATGAATTTCTTTGACTTTATAAATTCATCATCACTGATAACTTTATTTGACTCAAGGATTCTTTCATCCTTTAGCTTTATTTTACTCAAGGATTCTTTCATCTTTTTCCATGTTAACCCTATCAACTACCTAGACATCATGTTCTAGTGCTTGTATCTTGAATCTATCCAAAGTTCTACTCAGTGGCACAAGGGATTCTAGTGCATTTTGTATGTCATCTCTAAATTTCTCCATCTCCTAATTCCTTCTTTCTTTCAAATCCCTATTTTGTTCTTGCAACTTCTACTAAATTTCCAACCATTCATTGTTGTTATCTTATTCCTCATTTTCAATAATTTTATCAATATAGTCACCCAATTTCTTTGACTTTCTATAGGCATGGATATAGCCTTCAATATCATAATGGGTCTAGGGATCCATGGTGTACATATGATACTCATTTTTAAATCTATGCCCAATTTTGTCATAAGACTTGGTGGCACAAATAGTAAAATCTCCAAAAGATAGAGCAGTAGGGAGAAAAGTTTGTTTCTTCTACTTCCCTACAAAAATGTTGTTTTCTTCACTCTAACATTTGTTTCACAATTTCCAAATAAGAAATCCTATCTAGTATTGAGGCTGGTAACTAGTATATATGAGCAATGTTAGTATGCTAATAGAAACCAAATTTAAATAAAGCTTCTACAAACTAAACAAAATTCATAAACTTCAAGATAGACTAAGATGAACTCTTAATTGAGAATATGAGCCATTAATGGACTCTCTCAATGAGAAGCTCTCTTGTTGAGTGGCTTTGTCTAAATAGATAGGATGTATGCTCAAGCTTATGCTTCAAAAAGGGCTTCAAATGGAGTTGGAATTTGGGTGTGAGTGTATGGTGTTGATGTAAAATGGCTTCTTAAAATGGCATTATGATTTTACTTCATGGATTGTGTTGTTTTGCAAATGGGAAGGATCCAATTTATAGGCAAGAGGCTTGAGGGATTGAGGGCTAAGATGCAAGGATGGGAAAAAGCTCATGGAGGGCTCAGATTGGATGAGAAGAGAGCACATGGATTGTGCTTCCTTACAGCCAATCAGGGAGTGACACATGTCACAGGGTGAGAGGATGGAGGAAAGGGGAAGGATGAGTCAACAAAGGAGGCTCAAGGGATAAAATCTTCATAAAGACCCTCATAATGGCTTGTAAGAGCAATAAAAGGGCTTGGAAGAGTCATTTATGGCCTAGTGGGCTTCATAAAGTTGTATGGTTGGGATATTTTGAAGGAGATGAGAGGAATTTTGACTTGGGCTTGATTAGGAAGCTTTTAAGCTTGCTTAGGATTGTGAAAATGATTACAGGATGGATTAGGATGGTTTAGGATTAGCTTAGGGATAGGCAAGTGGATGGCATTTAATGACGGTGGGTGAAGGAGGAGATATTTGTTAACTTTGGCTTGGGTTAGTAAGTCTTAACCCATGTTTAGGGAATGTGACAAGGTCAGGAGGGGATTAGGATTAGGTTTAAAGACATCTTCTAGAAGAGTCTAGACTTTGGATGAGGATAAAGACTTTCTAGAATAGTCTAGAATTTCCTAGGATGAGGATGAAGACTTTCTAGAACTTCTTAGGATGAGGATAAATTAGATTTTTAGGAAATAAATAAAGTTTTATTTATTTCAAGGGTTTGGGTTGAGGAGATATTTATTAAAACTTTTTTAATAAACATGAGGATTAATATTTAATCTTAATTAAATATTTTGAGTTGGGATTAGGGGTAGGAAATGATGGGATTAGCCTTTAATCAAAATTAAAGAAGGATTAGAAGATTTTGGAAGAGGTTAGTGGTCTTAAGGAAATTGGCCAAGTTTTGGGCAAAAAATAAATTTTTTATTTATTTTGGGTTTTTTGGTCAATTTATTAATTAAATAATTAATAAATAAGGAAATAATGTTTAAATAAGATTTAAACATTTTTGGGAGGGATTCCTTAATTAAATATTTTTAATTAAGATAAAGGGATTTAATGGCATAAAAATAAATTAATTAATTAATAATGATGTCATCAAATTTTTAGAAAATAAAAATACTTTATTTTCTAAAGGTTTTTAGGTGTCTACAACTAGTAGAGCATCCCTTCAAATCCATATACTCTAATACAAGTGAAATAGCCATAGGCATACCAATCACCCTAATTGTGTTTAATCTTTTCCCCTAGTCCATTATCTTTAGGTCTTAGAAACCTCTTTATGTCAGGGATAATGGAAGGGAAATCTTTCTATACAAAAAATAAATATAAAGGTTGAACAAAATAATCTAGAAAGGTGAGGTAACATGAGGCACTATATGTATAGTCCCACATAGAAGTACACATCTGAACTAGCTTATCTTCTCCATTATTTCACTTTATATTTAATCTCAAATTATTATGCCACATATCTCTCATTTGACCATAATACAAAATCATGTACATAAGCAAAGAATAATGACTCAAAAATAGGAGTATCAGCATCTTTGGAATTAATAAAATAGTTATGAATGTTGTCAACAACATACCCAACATAATTGTAGGGCCTGGGCTCCAACATTTGGACATTAGATGCCAGCACCATCGATGTTTGGATTAAACCAAAAATAGAAATAAAAATTACATGCAAATATAAACAATATCAGAAAATAATAGACCACACAAGAAAGAACACAAGACACCAAGATTTAGCATGGTTCACCCAATCCCTAGGCTATGTCCACCAAACAACAAGTCTGATATTATTATGATCCAATGATTACAACCTAATTACAATCCATAATCCCTTATAGATAAGTATCACTACAAAAACCAATTTTTGCATCACAACAATGAAATAATCCCTAACCCTAAGCCCTTTTATACAAGTATTTTTACTACTTTAGGGTTATAATTAATAATTACATGTCAGCACAAAATCTCGATAAAATACGGCCCAATTTTTTAAAAAATTTATGAAGTATCTACAGTACTTTCCTAGTTAGTCACCACAAACTAACAATAGGTCCAATCTCCATCATGTCAGAAACCTCCATTGCTCTAACTTGTCCACAAGACTGATATGTCATGACAAATTATGTTTTGAACAATTGTATGTTGAATGGTGGACCATCTACTTCAATAAGTGGCTCCTTCTTGACATTGTGTAACATTAACTTCCATTGCATGTATGATGTATCTAACCTCTCATATTCATTCTTTAATTCCATGAATGAAAGCCTTTTGGTTAGCCCATCTGTCAGCTTGAAAACTTCATTCAAAGAATCAATATAAATCTCCATGAACTTTTTCCCTATACCATCATATATACATCTATCATTAGCATTGTATTTTCCAATGATAATCTTCAGCAGGTCGACATTCATGAACACATTTGGCATAGTCAATTTGCCCAAATTTATCACCCATGGATGACATATGGGCCCCTTATGATCCCTTGTAATAAAGTGATACATGAGAAGTTCATATCCTTGAGTTCATGTCCATATATCATCAACTTTGTTGTACTTGTCTTCCAGTTTATCTGGAGAGGAAAATTTAATCCTTCTAGATTTATGCTTGGAAAATTCCATTTTTTCAATCAAGTCTTCATTCAACTTCCTTGGAGGAATTTCATCTTCTTTCTTCTACTTCTTTTTTTTTTGCTTCTTTACCTTCTCAACCTTTCTCTTTATTGATGAATTGGAGCCTTCCATTTTTCTACAAATTGTTACTTTAGGAAGCTCTAGAAAATCTCACAATTCTTTACAAATTCTCTACTTGCAAAATGCATGATGATCAATTTCTTGGTAAAATTTTCCTAAGATTAGGGAGGGAATGAGTTCACATATTTCCTTTATTCATTTTACCACATTGATTGCCACAATTAAGATTTTTGATCACTGTAAGCATGTTAGTAGTCATTTCTAGTCACTACTCACCCACTCCATGAAAAATATTCAAATAAATGACTATTGTAACTCTTGGTGAAAAGCATGTGCCCACCATCATTCGCTTTAGCTCATTATTCCTAATAGAAATCTATTACATTTTTCTTTTTTATCGCTATAGTAAAAACTATAACCTTAACACTCATCGCCATATCCATTTTCCTATAAAAGAGATTCATGATCAAAATTGCCTTATCACTATAATCTATAGTGATCCTTCATATATCCATACTCTTTTGTTTTCATAACACATAGAGAAATATGCCTCTTCATTGATTTTTACTATCTCCTTTGATGCACAAAACTATAGAACATCACAACAAGGAGTCCCTTTGCTTCAAATAGTCTTGTGAACCTACACAAGTTTGAAAATACACCATAGTTATTGAACTATAGTATTCCTACACAAGCATGAAAATGCACCACAATTCTCAAATTACAGAAAGATATTGAATAAATGCTTGTTTAACACCACTATTTAAGCAGGTAGTCCAAATGATATAGTTGTTGATCTCTTGTATAGAATATTTCACCAATGAAACATTACTTGGGAGACTTGAAGTAGTTGAGAATGAGCTTTGACAGTCTGGAGAAGTTTTTAGAGAAGAGACAGCTTTTAGTGCCCTAAATGTTCAACCTAATCTATCAAGGAGCACAAGCGCTAGAGGAGATTTTGTTAGCAGTAGTAGATTTGATGAGGATAGAATGATAGAAGGAGTAGCCCCTCTTGTAAGAGGAGAAAAAGATGGTAAGAAAATCTTTAAATGTTGGACTTATAATGAGTTTTGTTTTTATGCATCTAAGTGTCCTAAAAGAGAGAGAAAGTATAAAGGAAAGTTCAAACCTAGAAGAGATAGAGATTGTTTGTATGCCAAAGAAGAAGATGATTCTGTTGAATAAGTAGTAAGTGTCAGTGATGATGAAATAGGATTTGTAGCTATTAAAGAAGAAATTCCAAAGTGACACAGTATAAGGTAGGAGACTTCCCAAAGGAGATGTCCTAGTCCCCAACAATATAACCACATAGTAGAAGCATAGCACAAGATAACAACAATGCAAAATCTGATACCAAATCACAACTCTTTATTTATAAAATAGCTATTTACATGCAATGTGCCAAGCTATAAGGCCTTCCATGTTAGGGCTAAATATAACAACAAATACAATAATAGTTTTATAGGATCCCTTAAGATCCAACTCCAAATCCTAGCTAGTCCAAATCTATAACACAACAACAATCTAGTAAAAATCTCCAAGATCTCAACTTGTGCTCACAAGCCACCAAGCAACCTCCTTTTTTCTAAATCATAGCCATTAATTCTTCTCCAAGATCAAAACTGCACCACAATCATATTGTAAAATGCCTCACATTTGGCACTCTATCCATAGACTCAGGAAAAATTACCCTTCAGATACTCTACATTGAACTCAAGATCAACTCCCTCTAAATGAATGAATCATTCCATAAATCAATGACCAAAAGACTCCACAAGACCCCCTACTTATACCCACTAAGCCACAAGTTGGCCTAGAAATTAAAAATTAAATAAACCCCTTGCATTAAATTCATATTTAAACCATGAGCCGGCTCACAACAAACATTAAATACAAAATGTTAGCCCTCGTGTTAACCAAAAGTTAACATGTCATAACTACACAAAAATAATTAGGAGTGGCCCTAAGTTTAAAACCAAGATTAAATGCACATAGGAGAGATAACCAAGACCACAAATAGGTCCACACAAAATCTCAAATTGATCCATGTCACGATCATATGCTACATGCTTTAAATGCACCAAGAACTCCAATCAGCACCAACAAACTACTAAGTGACAACAAACACCCAAGCATTATCAAATTCCCAATACATGTCAAGCACAATAGACCATGTCAAGCTCCAAGACCGTGTCAAGCCCCAAGATCATGCTAATCTCCATAGACCATGCTGAGCTCCAAGACCATGTTGAGTTCCATAAACCATGCCAAGCTGCCAAACCATGATGAGCTTCATAGATCATACTGAGCTCCTAGAGCATGTCAAGCACTAGTCCTTCCTCGATTGAGTACCCATCCAACTACCCTCCAAAGCAACTACCAAGCCTCCTCCGATGAACTCCAAAGTAGTGATCGAACAAACCTAAGATTCTCTTGCATCACAAAGAAAATGGCTTTGGTATCATAGGTTGAAAAGAAATCTAATTAGATAATTGACAGTGGTTGTTCACATCATATGACTAGTGATATGAACAAGTTTGTTGACTTCAAAAGTTATGATGGAGGCATTTTCAAAGTTGGAAACAATGTAGCTTGCCATGTTAAAGATATTGGATCTATAACTTTTGATGGTGATATTAACACTAAGGATGTATATTTTGTTGATGATTTGAAACATAATCTTTTGAGTGTTGGAAAACTAGTGGATAAAGGTTATTGGTTATAGTTCATAGAAAGACATGCATGATCAAAGACAAATATGGAAAGGTAATTTAAATAGGAACCAGATCTAGAGGTAATGTATTTCAGCTAAATCCCACTAAAATGATATGTTTGGTTGCAAAGGTACATGATAGTTGGTTATGGCATAAGAGATTTTGGCATATAAACTTTGACAGCATTATGAAAACAAGCAATATGTTTGCAATTAGAGATTTTCCTAAGATGGTAAAGCCTACTAACATAATTTGCAAGGAGTGTGTATTGGAAAACTATAACAAAACTTTTTTTCCCAACAAGAAGTTTACTACTATAGAAAATTTGGAGACTATACACACTGATCTTAGTGGTCCTACAAAGACTAAAGGATTAGATTAGTATGTAAAGGTTATGAAAAAACCTATGCTCATGTGGCAAGAAATGAAGTAGTAAGGTTATCCTTAGCCTATGTAGCACATAAGAAATTCAAGTCTATCAAATGGATGTTAAGTCAGCATTTATGAATGGAGAACTTGAAGAAGAGGTAAACATAGAAGAGCCTAAAGGTTTTCCTTTAAAAAATGACAAGGACATGGTATGAAGATTGAAGAAATCATTGTATAGATTAAAACAAGCACCCATAACCTAGTATGCAAGTTTGCACAAGCATTTGATAAAACTTGGATTTAGAAAAGGTATGGCAAAAAATAATCTATACTAAAAAGAAATAGATGATGGATTGATGATTTTGGTAAAATTTGTTGATGATATCATATTTTGAGGAGATGTTAATGAAAATGAAAAGTTTGCAGAAGAAATGAAGAAGGAATTTGAAATGAGTATGATAGGGGAAATGAAATACTTCCTAGGATTATAGATTGTGTAGGGTAAAGAAGGAATCTTTATTTCTCAAACTAAGTATTTCAAAGATTATTTGAAAAGGTTTGGTTTGGAAACATGTAAACTAGTTGGAACACCTATGATAACTGGACACAAGTTATCTACAAAGGACGAGATGCATACTATTGAGCAGAAGAAGTACAGATCTATGATTGGGGGATTGCAATATCTGACTCACACAAGGCTAGATATAGCGAATGCAATTGGAATTGTTGCAATATTTCAAGCTAATCCCAGAGAAGTACATTATGTAGTAGTTAAAAATATATTTAGATAGCTTAAGGGAACACCAAAGTTTGGATTATGGTATGACACATCTAATGATTTCACTTTATATGCTTATACTGATGTTGATTGGGCAAGCAGTATGGATGAAAAAAAGGGCACCAGTGGTGGAGCATTTTTTCTTGGGGGAAGATTGGTCTCTTGGTTAAGAAAGAAGTAGGATTATATTACATAGAATACAACAGAGGTAGAATATGTTGTAGCAGCAAACAATTGTAATCAAATTGTTTGGATTCAAAGCAAATGTTGAAGTATATAAGGATAGAATTCAATGAACATGTTGTCATACTTTGTGATAAAAAAAGTACAGTGAATATGTTTAATAATCTAGTATTGCATTACAAGACTAAGAACATTTCTATCAAATATCACATTTTAAGAGAGAAAGTTGCAAAAAAGGAAATCAGATTGGAGTATGTAAGCACCAAAGAGAAGATTTCAGTATTTCCACCAATCCTCTTACCAAATAGACTTTTGAGAATTTGTGAGGTATGCTAGGGTTATGCCCCTACCTACATCAGAGTAGATGATGCAAGACTACATCAATCCATTAATATAGAGCACTATTTTTTATCTAGGAATCTTGATAGATATTGTTTTTAAACATCTTTGGACACCTGAGCAGGTCCAAGACAATTGTTGAAGAGATAGATGGTTGTTGAAACATTTGACATTGATTTCAATGGGGGAGAGATTATAGCATGAAAAAAAAATTGATATAGAGCACATTGAAGTGTATCAATGGGGGAGAATGATTGATGAAGAGAACATAAAAAGAAAAGATAACAGTCTTTAACTATTGGTATTTTTGGAACTAGATGCTTTTCATCTATGTTGCCATCAATGCCAAAGGGGTAGATTTTTGGAAGCATGAATGTTGATGATATTCCTATGGGGGAGTATTCTAGAAACATGATTATATCACTATCATGATGATATGTTACATTTATGACTATGTTTGTCATTGATGTCAACATAGCAATTTTGTATGGTATCTGACAAAAGAAAAATGGTAAAGATCAAGTTGGTATAGATAGATCATTGATTATTTTCAGTAGTGAGGTTAATGGGAGTTACTAATAAGTTTTTATCATATGCATCTAACCTCAAAAGAAAAAGATATTAAGTTTCAAAGAAGTTATGCAAGTTTTGGTGAAGACTATTCTGAAATAGAGTTTATAGAAGCATGTTTTGGCAAAATTGTTATATCTCTTAGTAGAGTTGTTATTCTAAGAAGAAAGGTTAAAGGCATGTAGAATAAATGTTTGGATATACATGGCTAATCTAGTTCATCATAATATTACAAGTGCAGAAAGTTATTCAAGCTAAGACGCGACTGATTAATGTTATCACTAAGTATAATGTGTTCTTAATGAGATCCTGTAATAATTAATTGAGAAGGTGTAATAGCTAACTCAAGGAATTATTTTATGGATTTAGTATAAAGGAAGGACATTTTCCTTTTTTATGTATGAAATAAAGAAGCAAGCAAGAAGAGTAGAATAGAAGAGAAACAAGTTAATTGCAAAGATAAGTAGAGCAAAATGAAGTTGGAGAAAACTTCATAGCCAAGGTTTTATTTAGAGATTCAAGGTTTGATATTTAGATATGAGGTTTGTGACCTAGTCTACAAGGTCTGATAGTAATTGGTCTAGTTGATAGTACAAAGGAAAGAGGATAAACCATAGTACAAACAATTATTCTGTAAGGAATAGTTGAGAGATTAGTTGGACAATGAAGTCCAGTGGTCTTGCCCCAAAAAGTGTTTGGATAGTGCATCTTTCTACCTTCTACAACTCCTAACAGGGTTGGCACAACTCCTAATAGGGTTGAAATGTCCTAATGGGAATTCAAAGTCTCCTAACAAGGACTCTTATGTACTGAATGTATTCATAGACTCCTAAGAGGGTCCATCCTCACAAAGAATACATATATCAATATATCTTTGTGGGCATCATTCCCATCAGGGTTTTCCCTCTAATCAAGGATTTCCCTAGTTAACAAATCTAGTGTAATTATTTATGTGCATCTTGTTATGGTTTCTATTTACTTTGGTTGCATGGTTAAGATTGATTAAGGTTGATAAATGTTTTAATTGGATAACTGATTCAACCCCCCCCCCCCCCACCACCCTCTCAGTTATCTTGGTGGATTTTTATTTCTAACAATCTCATCCCCCATTACACATAAAGAAAGGTGGGCCAAAGTGTTAAAAATCTTCCCACATGCAAACCAAGACACAAATATTGCTATCAAATCTTGTCATTGCACATTGAAGATGTGGTACCTTTGTGACCATCAAAATAAATGTATGCATCAAATGGTGTTAGGATTAAACCACGGATAGAAATAACAATTACATGCAAATATAACCAATAATAGAAAATAATAGATTACACAGAAAAGAACACAAGGCACCAAGATTTAATGTGGTTCACCCAATCCTTGGGCTATGTTCACCAAATAGCAAGTCCAATATTTTTATGATCAAGTGATTACAATCTGTAATCCCTTAAAGCTCAATACCGCCGCAAGAACCAATTTTGCATCACACCCTTATGAAAACAATCCCTAACCCTAAGCCCTTTTATACGACTATTTTAACCACTTTAAGGTTATAATTAATAATTACATGTCAACCCAAAATCCTAATAAAATAGGGCCCACAAAAAAAAAATTCCCAAAGAATTTATGAAGTATGTACAGTACTTTCATGATCAGTCACCACAAGCTAACAATCTCCCACTTGGAGACTAATCCTATAGCAATATTGCAACCACATGGGGCTCCCACTAGATCAAACCACCTTAGACTCTACTATTCTTTTATTCATATTTAGTCTAGAAGACCAACCAAAGTTGAAGAGAAGTTCAACTTCTCCCTTGTTACTACCTTTGTCAACATATCTATTGGATTGTCATTGGTATGTATCTTCTCTAGCTTTAACTGTCCATCCTCCAAAACTAACCGAATGAAATGGTACCACAACTATATGTGTTTGGTCTTTGAATTTAGAGTTGAGTTATTTGCAAGATGAATGTCACTCTGACTATCTATGAACAAATAATTATCCTTCTGAGGATGTCCCAATTCTTGCAAGAAGAACTGAAGTCATATCATCTCCTTGGTTTCCTCTATAGTAGCTACATACTCTGCCTCTATAGTGGATAAAGAATTAACCTTTTGTAACTTAGAAACCTAGCTCATGGCTACCCCACCAATAGTAAAGACATAACCTATAGTACTCTGCCTAGTATCAATATCCCCTACCAAATCTGAGTCAACATTGCCCTGTAAATTAGTAGTAGAGCACCCAAAGTGTAAACACTTAGTGGATGTTCCTCTCAAATATTTGAGAATCCATTTGACTGCATTCCAATGCTCAATTCCTAGATGACTCATATACCTACTAACAACTCCCACTACATGTGTAATTACTAGCCTAGTACATACCATAGCATACATCAAACTTTCTATAGTTGAAGCATAGGGTACCTTGGACATCTTATCCTCCTCTTCCTATGTCTTGGGGTACATATCCTTAGTCAATTTCAAATGACTAGGTAAAGGTGTGCTGACAGCTTTAGCATTCTCCATAGACAAACATTGTAACACCTTCTCAACATAATCAGCCTGAGATAGCATCAATGTTCTATTTTTCCTATCTCTGCAAATCTTCATACCAAGGATTTATTTTTTTGCCCCCAAATCCTTCATAGAAAATGCATGTGCTAATTGGCTTTTGAGCCCCTTAATGTGATCCATGTTAGAGCCAGCTACAAGCATATCATCAACACATAAACATAAAATAATGTATCTATCATCATCCAACCTCTTAAGTTAGACACAATGATCTGAATGACACCTACTATAACCATGCTCATGCATAAAACTGTCAAATTTCAAATACCATTGCCGAGGTGCTTGCTTCAAGCCATATAAACTTTTCTTCAATTTGCACACTAAGTTCTCCTTACCTTTGATTGCAAATCCCTGTGGTTGAGCCATATATATCTCTTCATCCAAATCACCATGAAGGAAGGTTATTTTAACATCCAGCTACTCTAAATGCAAATCTTCAGTAGCCACTAGACTTAAAATAGTATGAATAGAAGTCATTTTAACAACAAGAGAAAATATCTCATCAAAATCAATTCCTTTTTTTTATCCAAATTTGTTTACAGCTAACCTAGCTTTAAATCTTTTCTTTAATCCATCATCTTCTTTTAACCTATAAACCCACTTATTCTGTAAAGCATTTTTACCTACAGGAAACTTGCACAAATCCCATGTCTTATTCTTCAGCAAAGAGTGCATTTCATCTTTCATTACAAACTCTCACTAAATCATAGTATCCACCTACATAGCTTCATCATAACTTTCAGGTTCACCAGCATCAGTAAGTAAAACAGAATACAAAGAGGGAGAAAATCATTTTGGAGGTCTAATTTTCTTTGTTGACCATCTAACATTCATTGTGTGTGTGGTATTTGTTGTTGTGGTTGTTGTACACTATGAGGAATGGCTAGAACATTAGCTTTTGGAGTATCATCCAACACTACATAATTATCTTCTTTCTTCTCATGTTGCTGCAATAGATCTTTGTACAACACTTTCTCACTGAATATGACATCCCTAATTCTTACAATTTTATGATTTTCAAAATCCCAAAGCCTATAACCAAACTCATTAATGTCATATCCAACAAATACACATTTCTTTGACTTAGCTTCTAGCTTAATTCTATTTTCAAAATCTATGTGAGCAAATGCTTCACAACCGAAGCTTTTGAGAAAAGAATAACTCACCTTCTTACCATTCCATGCCTCCTCTGGAATACCATAGTCCAAAGGAGTAGATGGACCTCTATTAATCAAATATACAATAGTATTGATAGCCTCAACCCACATGTGTAAGGGAAATCTAGCATGCAACCTCATACTCCTTGCACGTTCCATTATAGTCTATTCATGCATTCAACCACTTTGTTTTCCTATGGAGTCCTTTGAATAGTTTTCTATATACAAATACCATTAGTGGAGTAATAATCTTCAAATTCATGACTATAATACTCACCACCATTATCAGATCTAAGACATTTTAATTTTTTACCAGTCCCATTTTCAATCAAGCATTTCTATTTCTTAAAAGTTTGAAATACATCAATTTTTTGTCTAAGGAAATAAATCCATACTTTTCTAATTGTTTCATCAATAAATGTAACATAGTAATGAGATCCACCAAGGGAAGATACTTGAGCTAGTCTCCATACATTGGTATGCACAAGCTCTAATTTCTCCCTTTTATTTTCCTTCCTTGTCTTTGCAAAACTCACTCTCTTTTGTTTTCCATAGACAACTTTCATAGAAATTCATATTAACATATTTTAGGCTTAGTAAAACTTTCTTTGAATGAAGTACTTTCATACCTTTCTCACTCATGTGCCCAAGTTTATTGTGCCACAGTGTTGTATCAGAATCTATAGTAGCTATTTGTTATCCCTGCTCAATTGCAGTAATTATTTCTAAACTTTCATTTTTCTCTAAAATAGTTAAAGTAGAAGGAACAATATAACTTGTACAAAGATATAAGGTGCCTAATTTTACAACTTTTGTTACTACAAGGGAACTTTTTGAAACCTTCCAATTTTTATCATTAAAAGTAACTACACGACCCTCATCACTGAGTTGCCCTCCTAAAATTAAATTCCTACTCAGCCTTGGAACATGGCTTACCTCATGTAGTAGCCAATGATTCTCATTCTGCAACTTAATCTTAATTTTTCCCTTTCCAACAATCTAACAAGGTTCATTATACCCCAAATAAATAAGCCCAAAATCCCCTTGGACATAATCAATAAAATAACCTCTGTGAGGTGTAGCATGAAATGAAGCACCAGAATATAAAACCCATGAATCATCAACACTTTCTAAAGACAAAAGAAAAGGATCCTTTTTGGATTTATTACTTACCACATTTGCCTCCTTGTCTCCATCTAATTTATCTCCTTCATTTTTCTTTCAATTCCAATAATCTTTATTTCTATGCCTTGGTTTCCCACAGTACCAGTAGTCATTTGGTCCTCTCGATTGAGACCTCTTCCCCTTTGACTTTCCTCTTGATTTCCCACAATTTCTAGAATTACTTCCTCTCTTAGTTGTTATGCCCCTACTTTGTGCATTCAAAGCACTTCTTGATGTAGATCCACCTGAGGTTTTTCTATGAGTTTCCTCACTCAAAATAATATCAATCAAATCATCATATTTTAGGGTACTAGATCCAGGAATAGAATTACTCATAGCTATTACCAAGTCATTCCAGCTTTCAGGCAAAGAACACAAAATCAAGAGAGCCCTAATTTCTTCTTCAAAATTGATACCCATAGAATATAACTGACTAGTAATAGTATTAAACTCATTTAAATGATCTGCAATAGATCCACCTTTTTCTATTTTCATATTAAATAAATGCTTCATGAGAAATACCTTGCTTGAAGCGAAGGGCTTTTCATATAGTGTTGCTAGGGTTTTCATCAATTATTTTGTCATCTTTTCTTTTGTAATATTAAATGCCACCAATGGTGCCAAGCATAATTGAATGCTTCCAAGTGCCTTTCTGTCCAAAAGATCCCATTCATCATTTGACATAGATCCCTGATTCTTGGCTTTGCCTTCCAACGACTTCCATAAATCCTTCTAATATAGATAGTCTTCCATTTGCATCTTCCATAATTAGAAGTTCTACCCATTAAACCTATCAACCCTCAGCTTACCCTCATCTTCCATTGCTCCCACTCAACCATGAGACTCCCACTCAACTATGAAACTTTTTTGCAAAGGATAACTAAAAAGCAACTAGGCTCTTATACCACTTGTTAGGATTAAACCACAAACAAAAATAACAATTACATGCAAATATAACCAATAACAGAAAATAATAGATCACACAGAAAAGAACACAAGGCACCAAGATTTAATGTAGTTCACCCAATCTCTGGGCTACATCCACCAAATAGAAAGTCTAATATTTTTATGATCCAGTAATTACAACCTGATTACAATCTGTAATCCCTTACAGCTTAATACCGCTGCAAGAACCAATTTTGCATCACACCCTTATGAAAACAATCCCTAACCCTAAGCCCTTTTATACAAGTATTTTAACCCCAAAGAATTTATGAAGTATGTATAGTTCTTTCCTAATCAGTCACCACAATCTAACAAATGGATCATCTATACTTCACCCTAGTTTATAGGATGGAACCACTCTATAAGAAAAAGTAGAAGTTATTGAAATTCCATTCAATCAGGAACTACAAGGCACAAAGTTTGCAGAAAAGTACAAATAATTCATAGGCAATTCCTGATGATGATTTCATTGTTGATAAAACTAGACCAGGATACTATTTGGTGAAGATCCAGACTACAAGAAATTATTATGTTGTCAGAACCTTTGGTGATTAGTTGTATATGTGTGATTGTCCTTAGGCCTTGCAAGGTAGCACATGCAAGCACATATTGAAGGTTTTAGCTATAATTGCGCTGATGGTTATTCGAAAGAATACGTGTTCTCATAATTTAGTCTTTCATGTAATTTGGCTTGCACTTATGATTCATGTGCCTCTAACATAACTATTGCAATGAGGACAAGAAATTTATGCACACAAGATTATTCTAGCAACTTACAGAAATACAACCCACCACTATAATTGGTTGTGGAGAAAAGCCCCCCTAGAATGATACATGGCCTTGTTTAGAGAGTTGACTACTAGAAACAATCCATGGCATTATTGAATGCTACCACACATATAATGTGAGAGACTAATGAACAAACCAAAACATTCCATGAATGTGTGAACCAATTTTGGAATGATCCTTGCATGTCTGATCTTCTCTCATTCATTCTTACTCCAAACATTGATCCATCTGCTACTAGCACACTATAATGTGTCTCTAGTTCAGTCCAACCTTGTTATGAGTCCCCCAAAAGAAAAAATAGTAGCATTCATCTCAGCATGAAAATATGAATCATGATTATTCTTCTTAGTCATTTTTGTTTCCCACTGAGGGATGTAGTAGGGGGAGGACTAAGAAGGACTCGTTGCATGTACCTAAAGTCAGCAGGTGCCCTACGTCTACTTCACTGAATATTGGTGAGCACGAATTAGCATTTTATTATGGGAAATGCATGCTACATCTATTCAATATTCGTAGCATCTCATTTATTTTTTTAATATAAACTTTCTTATGAATTAATGTATATAATTGGAAATTGGGCCCGACATGTGTCTACAAATGATCGATGTTGATTGTCATTTCATGATGCAAGTGGAAAAGATGTTACAGAATGAGGCTTGTGTGGTGAAGATGTTATAGAGGGAGTCTAGTGCATTGAAGACATTACAGAGGGAGGCTAATGTGAAATTGACGTGGCTATCTTCCCTTCAAACTATACAGTTGACCAATTCCAAAAAATCCAAAATATCATGAATTTTTCTGAAAATGTAGAATGATTGTTAATTAATATAAGATAGTTTTTTTTGGTCTAATGGGAAAAAATTTCAAGAATTGAAGATTAAAATGTAGCTATGAAACTTGAATAATTTTAAAAATATGAAGATTGATTAAGAAACATGTTCAATCATTTTAAGATTTTACAAGTTTTAAGATCTAATAGTCATTTTTTAACCGATTAAAAAACTTATACTCATCTTCATTTTCACATTTCAAAGCAACAAACAATTGATTTTACTATTAAAATAAAACCTATACAAGGATTATGGTTTAATATGGTTTACTATTAAATTAATATACTTATTTATTCAAGCTATATAATTTAATTTAAGTATATAAAGTTTGGTTTACTTCTCTAAAGTTAGATTTAATTATTTGAACATTTATTTAACTTGTCTTTATAAAGTATACAAAAATATAAGTATTTACACATCTATCGTTATATATTATAATTTAGTACATTTTTTATAATGGTTTTCATATATTTTGGCTCCTTTGGATTATTATCATCTACTTTGGATCAATTAAGATTAGACAAAGATCTAGTCATCTTGAAATTATTTCTTGTATATGAAAGATGATATTATTTTTTAATTGAAGTTAGATGAATGATTGAAAAAAGATGTGTACATGAACCTTATAGAAGAAGAGAAGCATTGACTAATAGGTCATATCAATTGTTACTACCAAGTAACACAATTTTTTTAAATTATTAGGAAGAACAATGAAACAAAATAATGAAATGCTTATTACCATAGTGTTGAGCATTAAATAGGTGCCTGTGTACAAAATTAAAGGATTAGTCTTTCACATGCAAAATTATGTTCATATTTACCTTGCAATAACCATAGCTTGTCAATGCTATCTTCTATCATGGAAAACAATATAATTAAGAGGTTTTTTCATACCCTATAACAAGCTTGTATTATTAGGGAAAATCAATAAACTAACCAAATTGCCAATGATATCTATGATAGTAAATCAAATGGATTACCTAACATTGTTGATCTAGAAGAAAACCAATAGGAAAACTAATGATCCAACCTATTTCTTTTCCTTTATTGTTATTTTTATTTTATGAATTTGTATTAAAGTTTTAATCATTTTGCAAAGGAAAAATTCAAAATGGAGAGTCAATTAAGTTTTATATAGGTCCATTATGATTTGAATCATATTAGGGGGAAAAAAAATCTATATAGAACATTAAGTGCAATTGAATTTGACCATTCTACTAAGCACAAGTAATTGTTAGATACTTAGAGTTTAATAATTTAACTTTGAAGTCAAAAAACATAGATGCACCATTTAACTATAGTGTACAATTGATCAATTCTTTCATTGCAATAAATATTTTTTGAAGTTTTATAATGGCCACCTCTATTTCAAAGATGCTCTAAAATGCAGATTGCAAAATGTAAAACATAGCTAAAGTAATATAAAACCACTATATTATTTTCTAATTTAAAATTCTACAATTTCCTTAATAGGATGATGGCTTCAAGAGTATGATATAATTATACTTTGTACTCTTCGTTGTGGGCAACATGAATCCTCTTTTAACTTATTTTAGTGTAAACTCATTTAATGACCCATCTTTATCAGTACATGTGATTTCTTATAATATATGTAAATATTTCTTGTTATATGTGATTTCTCATAATATATGTGATTTCTTCTCACCATCAAATAACTCACTCAATACTATTTTAACATGAATTATGTCTTTTCACTTTTATGCAGCAGAGCATAATTTAGAAAAAAAAATGGTTGTTTATAACCAAGGATTTCAAATAAGGAGGGAAGGTGTGAAATGAAAGCCACCACAAAGATAATTGGTTTAAATTGAATTTTAATGGCACTTCAAAAGGAAATCTTGGAAAAGCAGGAGGAGGAGGAGTGTTTCACAATGCAGAAGGTAATATCCTGGCTGTATATGTTGAAACTTATGGATTGCAAACAACATACTATGCTAAAGCTAGAGCATTACTCAAAGGTATCTAGATTGCAACAAAACCTGGATGGACAAAATTGGAAATACAAGGTGACTGCATGACTATTGTCAAAGCTCTTAATAATGAGGGTTATGGGCATTTGAAAAAAGATGTTATAATTTAGAATGCTTGAAATCTATGTGAAATTTTTGAAGAATGGAAATGTAGTCATGTCTATAGGGAAGGGAACACATTAGTAGATATGATGGCTAATTATGGTGTACATCTTCGATCTTATGCCAGTGGCAAAATCTAGACCAAATACTGGCCCCCAGGATTGATTGATGTGGCTAATAAAGAAATGGCTAACTCATTGCCTCTAATGTTACAACAACACAATGCACAAGGAGGACACTGAGATTCATTCATAACTATTGTTTACATATTTTTATAAATATATTTAACATATTTTTTGGGTGAGATTCAATTTAGTTTTATAATATTTTACTTTTGAAATTTTATAGTATAATATTTAAATTTAAATAAAGAAAATCAAAATAACTATTCAATAAATTTAATTTTAGCAATAGATAAATTAAAATACTAAATAAATTTATCAATTATCAATATTATAATACATTAATTTCAACATAAGAATGAACATTTGTAAATGACTTTCATAATAACATTGCATAATGATCAAATCATAAGAACCAACCCTGAATTTAACTTCTTTTGTAATTCTTTTGCAACTTTGTAACAACAAATTTGAATTTTCCATTTAACCCTACGAAGCTACAATCATAGGCTTTCCCTACTTCATGACAGCAATCTCAGGTTACTCTTAATTGCTTGCAAAAATGTGATTGCTTCCAAACTTGACCACCATGATTATCTCTTGCAACATCACAACTTAAAATCTTTTAAGCTAGAACCAAGTTGAGATCATGTGATGTCGCAATAACCTTTATCCTACTACTTTACACCTTCATAGCTTCCAAAACTATTAGTGATCATAATGGAGTGATGGAGCAATGAAGACTATTTTGCAAGATCTCAACTAAAAACATGATAGAGGTGAGACTTACAATATGAAAATAATCAAAGGACTTAGGAATATAGAAAATTAAATGAATGACCAAGGTTTTTGATGTATACCTATTTCAATGGGATAGACTAATCTCCATCCAAAATACACTAAACACATAACAAAGTCAAACTTTTTTTGTTCTAGAATTATGAAAACATAGTGATATTTTTCTATTTTTTTTGTTGTTTTTTTACTATAAACTATGCATGAGAATATGGATGAAATTGTTATGCATTTTTGATATTATGACTCGTTAACAATATCAAAATATGCATGAAACTATAATGTGATTTCGATAATACCTAACCTAATTGCTCAATCACAATATCCATTTATGGATGAAACTATAATGCATTTTTTATAAAATTGAAGCTACCTAAAAACATTCAACACATATCATATAAATGTATCAAATTACATAATGAAAGTATGGGTGAAACTATTTTGCATTTTCAAACTACCTAATATAATCTAAAGGGGGTGATATACCAAAATAGTCTGTTCAGTCTTATCTCTACCTAAAATTCACTATTCACCAATATAATCTCAAAATATATTGATTCAACCTTTTTTTTAATTCAATAATCACAACCAAATGAGATGTTACAAGGAAGGAACTTCAATCTATATTATTCAAGGCAAAATATATACAGTCTTGTAGATTGAAGAATGAAGGCAATACATTAACAAAGGCAAGAAGGTTTTGTACTTATATTAATGGGAGAGTAAGGTATAGTAGAGAAATACATTCATTCATAAGAAAAAGGAAATTATAATAGCAAAAAATATGATACAACTACTATAGAAATAGAGAAAAGACCAACCCTTGGAGGGATTACAAAACTTTCTTTTATAGTTCAAGTGTAACTGAGAAATTACATTGAGTTTAAACTCTAACTAGGTAGATTTGAGGTTGTAGAGGAGCAAAAACTACTAATCAAAAAAAAAAATCATGATCAGATGCACATCCCTATACAAAAAAATCTAATCTTTTACATGCAAATATGGCCCTATGAAGATAGAAATGATGATTATTATCATCTTGATTGGGTAGATGGAAAACCAGAGTGGCAGAGAAAAGAAACTACATTAAATGAGGGGATAGGATCATGCCAAGTAAGTTGTGTCATAATTTGGATAATCAACCTTACCATGGGGCCCAATCTTCTTTTAACATTTTGTCATCTCATATAGCTCTCTATCCTATGTTGACCTATTAACTACCTTAGTTTGTGGCTTCACAGCTTGTTTTCCAACCTAACTATTTGGCCTTGCAAAACCATGACATCCTTATCCTTTTCTTTATCACTCCTTCATAGCCTAGCATCTCCTTAATTTTCTAACTATTGAGATCATATAAAGCCACCACACTAACTTTCATCACACCATCACCACAAAAAACTTGACTACAATATTAACCCTATGATGATTCACTCTCTATATTTCACTATTTCATAACCCTAAGCATGATCTATCACTAACTATATGTTATAGTGTGAGAAAGGCATTTTGCAACTTTCCAACTCTAAGCATGGGTAGATGTCAACCACTAGCACTCATGTGAACATTTTATTTGAATGAGCTTCTAACTTTTGCATGTTCGTAACTTAAGAAATTGAAGCCATTCAATAGAGTGCATCGATTGATTGATTTTTCCTCATTCGATGAGAAAGACTCAAACCCTATGATGATGTGATGAAAGACCTAAAAAAAATTGGGCCCATTGAGACATGTGTCTTCTCATCACTTATTTGCAACTTAAACCTAAGGTTTAGCATTTAACTTTGTGATGAAGCAACCAAAGTATGACTATGGTTATCTTGTAACCCCTTTTGACCTCATAAAAGTATTGGATTTGACTAGGCTTTTGACTTTCAAATGCTTGCAACTTAAACCTTTGAATCTCATTGATTGAGTTAAATTGATCCAACTAATCTTCTTTCATTCTATTCATAATTCTACAACGTCATAGCCTAAACCTGAGGTAAGTCTTAACTGTGCATGATGACATGAGAGCACATGAATCTGAACTATTGTAGTTAACCTCGCATGGTTGCAACTTGAATCTGATTAAGCCTAAAACTACTTGTGATCATGCAAACAAGGAAAAAATTGCATTGGTGCATGTTGAATGCTTCCTTTGATATGAATTTTCTAAGAATAATATAATGGAGGTGATCATGGTTGTCACCCTGGATATTTGAATTTCTAGGAAGGGCAAAAAAATGGTTAACTAACTCATTTCAAATGTTTAACTCTATGATGAAGTAATGGAAATGGCTAATCGAAGGTATGTAAGCAGTTATCTAACTTTATGCAACATCAATAGGTCCACAAAAATGCATCGAATGAGTTTTCTTTTCTGGTAAGAATTCATAAAAAAATAGTCCACAGTGATAATTCCACCAGAACTCCATTGCTTGGCTTCTATATGAGATTATTTATGTATCATTCCATAAAAAGGATGTATGTATCATCAACTTTGTTTCCTTTTTCTATACTTTTCTTGTATGGTAAGACAATTTTGTGGGAGCATAGCTACGTTCATTAGGTAATCGTGGTTGAGGGTTGTTAATTATTAATTAATATGGGTAACAACAAGTTTAGGGGATAAAATCAAGGGTGCTTGGAAAGTATTGGTTTAGTAAAAAGGTTTTATATAGTTACTAAATGAGTTAGTTGATTAGTAGTTAGTGATTAATTAGATTACAGGTATTAAAGTTAGTTAGAGAATTATTAAATAAAAGTAATTAAAAATGAACTAGTTGATAGTTATGTAACAAGTTAGTAATATTAGAGTATTGGTAAAGTAGTAATTTGGTTGGAATTGAAATAATATTGTGGCTTAGTAAATGGGTGAAATAAAATGATGATTGTAAAGTTATTTATTTTAGTTATAAGTTGGGGATTAGAAATGTTGAATAGATTTAGATATAAGTGGTGATGTAGGAAAGTAAGGTAGTAGGATTAGATGATAGATAATGTTAATAGGTAGTCAATGATTAATAAGTATAATTTAGTAGAACTTATAAATAATTTAATTTGTGTTAAAATAGGGTTGTTACTTACTTAATGTTTAGGATAAGTAGTAAGTGGAAATGGTTAGTAAATAGAATCAATAGAGTTATTAGTATTTTATGAAATTAAATTAGATAGTAGTTATTAAGAATTATTTTCTTAGGTTTATAATTTGGATAGTGGAAAGGGAAAAGTGAATTAGCAAAAAGTTGTAATATAGGGTTCAAGATAAAATATACAAACATGCACTTATTCCCACTTGAAATTATGTAATTGTAAACCTACGCTCAGCAAGATTCGTACGTGATACTTTGTAAAATAAAATCACATCTATAAGGTTAGGTTGTTAACTTTAATTCAAACCCTCTTTATGGATGTTTACACAATCTAACCTCGTAAGTGAACATACTTCTCTGAAGATCATCACCTAACCCATATGTAATAACTTGATCTCTAATAAACCATAATAAGTGCTAGCCTCGGGAAATTTTTAGAATATAATTTCCCCGTCAATTTATTGATGAGGTAGAGTATTGAATAAATTGAGTCATCTAACATTGTCACCTATTAGAATTGAACACTCAAACAACCAATTTAAGGGATCACATTTGTTTAGTGATCAAAGTTGTATCACCCTTATGTACATAATTTTTACTTGAGAACCCTAAGGAGATGTATTCCAAACACTTTACTATTGATAACCTTCTTACAACATGCATATGTAATTATGGGAACCCTTAAGTTTATATTTCAAAAAAAAAAAATTGTGTTTTTGCCTTGTAATTTTGGGCATGACAGATTTGTTTCTTCTCTCAGAAATCCCCTTCTATTGTGGTGTCCATGATGCATATAGTTGTCTCTTAATTCCATGCTCAACACAAACGTTAGTGAATTCATTAGACATAAACTTTCCACCTCTATCAAATCCCAAAAATTTTAGTTGTTTACCAATTTCTTTTTCAACTCTAACCTTATACTAGAGTTGAACATTTGAAAAGCATCAAATTCAAACTTTGAAAACATAATTGTCATCATTCTAGAATAATTGTCAACAAAAAATATGAAATATTTTTCTCCATAATATCTCTTAACTTTCATAGGAACACACAAATTAGTGTATACCAACTCTAGAATTTCATTAGATGAATGTGTCTTACTTGAAAAACTAGACTTAGTCATCTTATCAAGTTGACATTGCTTACACATAGCATTATCAGGCTTATGCATATTCGTCAAGCCTCTCACTTCTTCTTTTCCAATTTGTGACCTATATTATTCATTTGCACAACACTCAACAAATTGTACTTAAGTCCTTGAGTCCAATATGCATCATCACATCTAATTTTATCATTTACCACCAAGATCCTCTACCTTTTATGAGACATGAAACATCATTTCCAAGTTTAATTCTTCTACTCTCATATTCTTATAGCTTATCAAACTTACTAATATCACTAGTCATGTAATGTGAACATCCACTATCAATAATCCAAGTATCATTTTTACTAATTCTTATTTAATTCTTTGCATACATTGGGAGATATCTAGTTCTAAAAATTCCTAGGTGTTATTTAAGTCTTTGCATACATTGGGAGATAGTCAATTCTACGAATTCCCAAGAATTATTTAAGTCTTTGTATACATTGGGAGATGGACAATTCTACAAAATCCCAAGTGTTATTTAAGTCTCTACATACATTGGGAAATAGCTAGTTTTTCTTTTTTTCAAGTTTTCACATTGCATTTAGGACAAGTGTATCCTAGGAACTCTTTTCCACACCATATTGTTTTGCATCTTTGGGACTAGATCTTCAGTGCCACACAAGATGCTCACAAAGCCCATGACACTTGCTATCATAGTAGTTTGACCTTGGTTCAAATTTGGTATCTCTTCCTTGAGTTGGGCTGATTTTTCACTCAAAAAATCTAAGAGAAATAAGATTGGCATGATGGAAGATGTAGATAGTCAGTTTGATGTGGAGAAGCTATACCCTAATGAAGTTGGTTGTAGCTAGAGTAGCAAATTGAAGCATAAGTATTGGCTTCAAGAATGTTGCCCCACTTTTCATTCTCTAACTAATTAGAAAAAGTGAATACTTTTGTTTAAATGAGAGGAGCTACTTCTTGGTTTTTTTTGAGTTTAGGTCTAAGCCCTCTTAGGTTGGATGAGTCTTCATCAGATTTTCCCTTTTCTCCCTCTCCTCATTCCTAGCTAGGTGATTTTTCATTTTGTTGAGTGATCTTATATGTAAGTTAGTGCCTAGTCTGATAGAAATTACTACAAGTTATATCCATTTATGACCTACCACTATTTGAAAAACTAATGCTTGCAAAAATTTGGGGATCGTCTTCTCCTCGATGAGCCTTCTACCCATGAAGATGATTATTAAATGATGCACACAAATCAAAAACATGAAAATAACAAGGTATCTTGTGGTGAATCAATGTTTCATTTGTGATTATGACTAAGAAAAATGATTCAAATTCATCATGGCTCTCATAATCCTCCCCAGTGGAAAACTTAGAATTGACTTCTCCTCAGTGGGTTTTCAACCCATGAAGCTAGTTTTCTAAAAGGTAGTTTGGAATGAAAAGGAACAATAAGTGGTCCTCAAGAAGGTCTTCACACCTCATTTAGACATTTCCAACTTCAAGAGGGGTAATTATCCAAAAGTTTCACTAAGAAAGGAAACATTGGCAGAGAAACAAAAATGGTCTTCTTCTCAGTAGGTTTCAAGCCACGAAGATAGTTTCCTAAATTGCAAAGAAAATCAAGCTAATGATCAAGTTATATTCACAATTTATGTTTAGAACATCTTAGAATGATAATAAAGAGAACCTAACAATTACAAAAAAAGAGTTAATAATCAAGATCTAACTTAGTGGGCATTCTCCCATGGAGTACTCTAATGGTAACTTCCCAAAACTTAAAGGAAAATGGGAAAGTAAGCTATGGAGATATAGAAATTTACTATTGAGCCCAAAAAAATGGTGAAAACCCCCTTAAATTCTTATTAAACCCTCTCATTTACTATTCAATAGGTATCTCGTTTAATTCATTCATGTGACATGAATTTTGAAGATCAATGAATGAATCGAGGCTCCCATATATATGGAAACATAAATAGTTGAACAACCTATAACTTTTTCTTTGAATTGTTATTTTGTTAATGTGCATAACTTTTGAAAAAGCTAGTAATTATTGTATTAGCCATTTATTTCACTTTCTAAATTCAAATCTTTCTCTCAAATTCATGGCAACCAGGTTCACAAGTTTTGATGGATTAACTAGGATCAAATCCCAATTGTAGAATTTCACCGACACTTCTCTTTGTCTCTATGAAATGGAAGATTTCCAAAAGAGAGTGAAGTTTGAGTGGATTCATCCCATTACTGAGAAACTCTAAGGATGTGGGTTGGTTGAGGTAGCTAGTTTTCCTATTGTAGTTCAAGACTCAAAGTTAATCTATGAATGTATACATCATTACAACCTAGAGACAATGCAGATTGTGCCACTTGATGACATAGTGTTGACTTCAATCAACATGAAAACTATGGTGAATTGCCTTTGACTAGTAAAATAGGAAGAATTCTCAGACTTGACCTTTGGAGGATTCATTTCCAAGTTCTCCACAAAGAAGATGATCTAGAGGAAAGAAATCATGCAAACACGGTTCCAAAAACCACACAGTGCTAAGAGTAAGGTTTCTAAGACCTTGTTTGGACCAACCTCAAACCAAAGATTATTGATATTTTGGTTCTCTTACATAGGTTGAAAAGTGAGGTAGAAGCTTTGAATTTCATTGAGCAGTATTTCTTTTTAGTACAAGTCATTTTCTCTAAACTCAATACATTGATTAGGCTCATGAGGTAAGAAAAATTTTGTCCAATGCTCTCTATGCAGAAAATTTTTATAATACATTCTATATGTCCTCTTTCATCTATATGTTGGCCTCATTAGAACTATGGCCAAGCCTTCCAAGAGTGGAGAATTTTCCTAACAATTTGAAATCTTATGAGATTTATCCATGCTTACAATTATAGAATAGCTATGCAAAGTATGTAAAAGTAAATGATGCATTCACTATGAGGATTCATAGGGAACTACAGGAATGTCCAGAAAGGAGATTCATTCCTAAAGCCATGGCAGCCATCAAATAGTTTGGGAGTTATTTAATTCAACTCTCATCCTTTTCTTATTTGTGTATTGTAGCTTTTGATTGTTTCCCCTTGAAGTTATCAAGATATCCCAGTGACATGCTCATGTTGATCGAGATTGTGTAGTAGGCCATTCAAGTGAATGTGTTGAGTGGGAGCTTAAAGAAGAAAGGGTGCAAATTCCCCATGAAGGTGGGGGATTTTAGCTATGACGCCCACTCTAATGGCAAGAACATGTTGAAGGTGTTTGATATGAAGTATAAGTTGGATGTGCACAAAGTCTTGAGACCCATCTTTGACTTGAATGGGTATGCCAGGGATGTTTTGAAAATAGGAAGTGTAATAAATCATATCACCACCATTGAGGATTACTAGGCCAATTTCAAGGATGAGTTTGAGACTTTTGATCAAGCCTTCACAAGACTGACAGTTGATCAAGTGAAGATGTAAAAAGTTAACATTAATGTAGAATGGGTGGAGGACAATGGCGATAATATGTATAGAAAAACTTACCTAACCAAGCCTAGAGGCATGCTAATAATCTTAGAGCCTTACAAAGACACCAAGGAAGAGCTAGATATAATTATGGCTTGAATCTAGAAGAGGACCAAAAAATGGGTCGTATGGACTACAGTTCAAAGGAGTCATAGCAAAGGCACATCCACAAAAACTTCCCCAAAGGTTGCAGTGGCTTCCTCTTCCCAAGGTGGTACATCAGGTGTATCCATTTCTATTACCCAAGGGCTAGCACAACCATCAAGTGGAAGTGATCAACCTGCTAACAAGAGCATTCCTCTTGCTAGAACTTGTTAGGATAGCTTCCTGCCAGTAATCAAAACTCCAACAGAAGCCAAGAAGAAGAAGGCAGAGGGATTGAAAGATGGTGTAGTCATAGTTACTCTCTCACCCTATAACAGTCTAATTCCATCTACAAGTGTTTCACTACTCCTACTAAGTAATCCCCAAGTACAAGTGGTGGATCTTGGAGATGGTGGAAGCAGTGAGAGTGAATCTATTGAGTCTAGTGAAGCAACAAAGAAGACTACGGGAGCAAAGAAAGGACCTAAATTTGCAAAGCTCACTTCACAGGGCCCAAAGAATTATTTCTCTTCAGCCACAAAAACACTAATCCCAGTCAAGAGAAAGATGTTTAGTATAGACACACTTGGTACTACATCCAAGGTGATCAGCATAGAATCATGGTTGGAGGACACCTTGGGTAGAAAAAGGAAGAGGAAAGAGGAGGGAGTTCCTTATAAGGAGACTTTATCTCTAGCTAACTTCTCTAGATCAGTGCTGAGTAAAGTCAAAAAGTAGAAGATCTTGTCAATTCTTGGTCAAGCCCCTAACATAGGGCATCTGACAATGGAAATTTCCAAGCCCAACAAAGAGCAAAGAATCAAAGATATTATGTGGATGATTTTGCCTTACATTTTGTGGATCTCAAAGAGGTTAGACATGACATCAAGGTTGGCCGATGGAAGTTAAAAAATGATGTGATAAAGGGACAACTTGAAAGCCATATGTCATCAAAAGTTAGAATGAAGAAAAAGATTCATGAAGTTAATGGCTTCATTAAGAATTAGTCACCCTATTGGCAAGCATCTCCAAAATGTCAATCACCAGTGATCCTATTGCTACTAATGTTCAAGCTCTCATCTCCTAGCTACAAGAAGACAAGACTTTTGAGTAGATTGGTAGAGAGTGGAGTGGGAAACTCAAGTAAGAAGGAGTTGCAATTATAGAGAAAATAAGAAATGCAATACTAAGGCTCAAAACAAAAAAGGATAATATCTCATCCAATCGAGCCAACCTGGCAGCAGAGAAAGTTAAGAGTGAAGATTGTATTTATTTATTGAAGATGATTATTCATAAGAAATATAGGGAAGCTATGGAATTAAAGATTCTACCTAGGGGAGATGAGCCTCTATTTGAATGGCTCTAGAGCATGCAATTCAAATCTGAAATGATCCTAGCGGTAGAGGAAGGACTTAAAGAAATGGAAGCCAAAGTGAAAAAGGATCAAGATAGAGACTATGAACTATTAAGAGGTCTACGTATAGATTGCTAGGCTAGTGGATGAGGAAAGGGGATCATCATAGTGGTTGTCATGCAAAAGAACTTCTCTAGTTATCTACATTTCTTGATGGATATATCTTCTGATCATCAGAACAAAGTTTCTAAGCTCCAGAAACTTGGCAGGTGTGTAAACATGGCTATGAAGGAAATATAGGAGCAATTGAATGTCATCAAGGATTTAGGCAGATATCATTCCAAGTGGCTCTTGAGATACACTTATGTCCATGTTCATAGACATGAGGAATTTATTCCAATCATTATCATTGCTAGGCCCTATAAGGAAAAGTCAAAAAAAGGAAAGAAGATGAAGTGATTCATATCCCACCCTTTCACATTTTGATGTAATGATTGTAACTGACAAATTGGATCCTTGCCATTTTTCAATTTTGAGGAGATGAACTAATTTGAGTCCCATTTTTTAATTGTCATCTCAGAATCCTATATGTACTAAATCAAAAGATTAATAAAACGTTAGCTAATTTTTGGTGTGAGATACTTGAGGTTGTAGAGACAATTGAATGGTATCTTGTGTCAATCATTTTTTGTTCCATTATTTCTATGTTAGTTTTATGTTTTCTATTTTTTTTTGAATTGAATCAAGGAATGAACAGAGTTTTATTTCCCTATTTTGAAATAGTAAACTAAAGATAATATTATTATTATTGTAAGTTCAAGAGAAACCCCTTTCCATGATTTCTTTCAAGTCAGTCTTTTCCATCTCTAGAATCAGTTTAGTTGTAGATAACATACATTGTTGAGTTGTTAAACTTTGTGGGTTCATAAGATGTATGAATCCATAAACTTGACTAATCCTAAAATTCAAACTCTTGCCTAAATTAGTTCCTATTTAGGCCTAACTTGTTTGCCTTTCCTATTCTTAGGTTAAGAACATACCCCATTTTAGAATTAGAAATAAACATAACTCATTGAAAATCACAAATACAATAGGAAGTTGTACGTAATAATTCAAAGTGAAGTTACTCATTTAGTAACAACTTTCCAACTATTGTAATCAGATGTTGTTCACAAATTTGGGCATTTAAGAGTTAAATCAAAAGAACAATCTGTTTACAAACAAAGAACACAAGGAAATGTTGGATGCATTAGAAAGTTTTGATTTTGAGGAGCATTTGATGGGGGAGATTTCTACTTTGTTTGAGTGGATAGAGGTAGTTAGAGTTGAGATTTGTGCATTGAAAGAAGGTCAGACTATTTACCAAGAATTGTTCCAAGGTGGAGCTTTGGCTTGCAAGGAATTTATCAAGATTGGATCTTATGATGGGGAGTGTGATGAAACTATGTTGGATAACTTCTTTTGGGATGTGGAGGACTATTTACCTAGTGTTCCTAAGATATCTAATAAGATGTGGACTAAGAAGGTTGCTATACTCTTCATGGGAAGTGCAAAACTATGGTGGCAAACACACCATGTAGATCAATGTGTTGGGAAGCTGGTGAGACTTCTACAAAACTAGGTCAAGCTAAAGAAATATTTGCAACTATAGTTTAGGATTGGGAACTGGGATCATCTCATCTGATAGTGTTTTAATAAGTTGAAGCATAATGGAACTTTGAGGAAGTATGTAAGTGCATTCTAGCAGTTGGGTCTCGAGTGCACGAAGTTGAATGACTTTGAGAAGTTGTACCTTTTCATGAATAATTTACAACCCTAGGCATGTGAGTAATTAAGATATCAAAAGGTCAAAAAAATAGCCAAATCAATCATGGTAGCTTATGGTTTGTTGGATCATGTGGGAGATACATCCACGGGGTCTAGAGGCATAAAATCCAATCATAGAGAGAGGAACAAGAATTTCTATCCAAAAGAAGAGAAGTTGAATGGGTCATAATAGAATGGTGATTCAAAGGAAAATAAGGCTAATTCATATGAGAGTGGGCAATACCTTGGTCAAATAGAAAAGAGGAAGAGTCAAGCTTACTTTATTTTTCAAATAGCCAAATCATTTTGTGAGAGACTGTCCAAACAATGCTAGAGTTAATGTAGTGTTGACAACTCACAAAAAGATGCCTGAGATTGGATCTTTGCAACTGCTCAACATTTTGGATCAAGTACAATGTTCTAAAATAACACCCTACACAACATATCTACATGATTTGATCTTTGTGAAATAATTTTTTGGAAGGAAGGAAGTCGATGCATTGGTGGATTTAGGTGCATCATAGTATATATCAAAAAATTAGGCTAGATAGCTTGGTTTGAGGATTGATCTAAGTGAGGAAAATTTCAAGGAAATTGACATGCCTTTATAGCAAGTGATTTGTGAGATCCAAAATGTTACTATGCATGTTAGGTTGTCAGAATATAAGTTAGACTTGGTTTTCATAGACATAGATTAGTATGAGTTGATTTTTGGACAATACTTCTTAAGGTAAGATGAAGTGTTGATAGCACCACACTTAAACTGTATCATGGTGATGAAGATGGGTCAAATATGAATCATTCCAACTTTCCATAGTAGTAGTTATGGAAAAGAACTCAACATATTGACCTCGATGGATGTCGAGGAGGACTAGCCTACTACAATGCATCTTGCCTTAGTCTTGGCATCACATGAGTTAGATAGAACTTGCAAATATGTCTTGGTTATAAAGGTATGCACTTAGTTGAGATTGAAAAAGGGCATGATTTGATTCTCTATGGAGATGATTTGGTATTGTTTCATTTTCCATCAAATCCTAAAGTTGAAAGAGGTGTTCCTTTAAGGAATTTCTTAGAGTTGAAACATCTCCTTAGCTTAAAGCTATTTTTTTAGCATTTTATCTTATTGTTCAAGGAGATTCGGTATCTTGCATAGTTTGTTGACACAGGATAGAAGATGTGACATATAACATGAATTAGCCTTTGAAGATATCCTTGGGATCCTTAGAAAAAGGGACCCTTTCCTTCAAGTGATCTAGTAGATATCATCTCCCAGCATACTGAGGCCTAATGTACAAGTTTGGAGGACATCATCACAAGTTAAGTGGGGGAGGACATAAAAGGTCCAAGCTTTGGTATTGATTTAGTGAGGTGTTTTGGAAATCAGGTAGAGATTTATGCAAACTACCTTGGCTAAGTGTTTGGACTTGGAATCTTGAGAAGGTGTTTGAAAGTCGGCACAAGCTAGGTAATTTTAAACTAGGTTTACTTGGTTTTTGTCAAGACTAGGTGACATGGTCTCTTTTATTTAGCTAATTTTATGAATGACATAGAATTTTCTTAGAGGAATGAGTGTGCGTGGATTTTGGGATCATGTATTGGAGAATAATCTATGCAATTAACTTATGTGTCTTGTAAGTCAGTTATTACATGGGACATTGAGTTGGTCTCATTTTATTGCAACTATTGGAAGATTTAATTGATGTAGTGTGCATTAATTAAGGAAGGGAAATTTGGATCATGTCCTATCTTGCATAATGGCTAGATTAGTATGAGGAGTTCCTATAACAAGAAGAAGGCTTAGTGCATTCACTTTGCATCAAGAATTTTGGAGATCATTTGAAGTAGCATAAAGGACCACAGGTGACACTTGGAAAGCCAAGAAACCTTGGCACAACACGATGTCATTGCTTTATAACTATATAATTGTATTTGGGCTAGGGGCTCTCTTTTTTTGGGCAACATTGTAATAGACCTAGGAGGGCTCACATTATTTTGGGGTGATATTTATTTCTTAATATAGCATTTATCTATCTTGATATTTTTAACCTTATTTGCATATGATAGATAAGATTTGGGCATTTTCCCTACCATACATCTTAGGTTCATGCTGCTTGCATATTTGATTGGGGTTGTGCTAATTTACTTTACCATATTGAATTTTGTTAATTTTTTGTGCACATTCCATCATTCCAAAGTATTATTAAAGTCATTTCATACATTGGGAGATAGCCGGTTCTACTTGTTTTAATCTTGTGCTTTACATTTCGGATAGGTGTAACCCAAGGCCTCTTTTCCATACCATGTCATTTTGCATTTTTGGGACTAGGTTGCCATTGTTACATGGGATGCTCCCAAAGCCTATGACAGAATTATATATTATGAAATCTTACAATAAGCTATACTATTCATTTCTTATCCAAGTACTCCATAAGTTTGGTTTTTTGGATAAGTGGTGCAAATGGATCAAGGCTTACATTTTAGGTGATCACATCTCAGTTCTCATTAATAGTAGACGTACTAGTTTTTTTTTTCTTTCAACCCAACGCATCAAGTAAGGGGGTCCTTTATCACATTCCTTGTTGATCATCATGGTTGAGGCCTTTAGTAGTATAATCAACCACAAGAAGTAAATTGGATAGTAGATGAGGGTTCACATTGTTGGTACCTCAATATCTATCTCCCATTCTCTATTTGCTGATGAAACTTTGCTTTTTGGAAAAGCATCCATACAAGAGGCTAGGCAGATCAAAAATGTTTTATATGTTTATACAATTACCTTGGGTCAAAGGATCAATGTACATAAATTAAAATTTTATATTTTTAATACCTCTCATAAACTCTTAGATAGAATTGTGCATATCCTTGGATTCCCTACGGAGGAACTTTTGTCTACCTACATTGTTGTTCCCTTCTTCATGGGTACTAATAAATCTTTCTATTGGAACTTAGTTATTGATAGAATTGAGAATAGAGTTGCCTCTTGGAAGGTTCACTAGTTATCATTATCTGGTAGAATTCTTCTTGTTAAGATAATCCTGTTTGCTATTCCAAATTATTATATCTTGATTATGCAAGAACCAAAAATGGTTATCCAACAAATTTAGAAACTTACTAGAGACTTCTTATTGACTGCAAATTTAAGTGGAGATAAAAAATAATCCATTTGGTGTCTCTTAATGATACGACTTCTTCTCATGATGTGGGTGGGGTTGGTTTTCATGATATTTATAATAGAAATAAGGCTTTTGGTGGGATATTAGTGTGGAAAATGTACTCCAAATTGCAAACAAAGTGGTGTAGATTGTTGCAAGGAAAATACTTGGATTATATGAATTCTTCAAGGGTTATTATACTGATGGATCCACCTAAAGGATCTACAATTTGGGACTTCATGATGTCTTTAAGGGATTTTTTTCCCTCATATGTATCATGGGAAATCCATAGTGGAGATAGTGTTAAATTTTGGACTAATTCGTGGCAAGGATTTCTACCTTTATCCTCTAATTTGATAATTAAGGATGTAAGCTTCATTTTCATTAGTAGTTGGGGAATGAATTTTTTTGATTATATATCTACAATTGATATACATTCAAGAAAAATGATATGGAAGGACTTTATAGATCACCCTATCCCTCTAGATGAGGAAATGCTTTTTAACCAGATCCTCTCTAGTAGAATTATTTTTCTCTCCAAAGATCCACAGAACTTGTTTTGGGCACCAACCAAGGATGGAAAATGGTTTCTAAAACATGAATATACTTCTATTCAACATAGCCAAGCTAATAATTTCAAGCAAAGTGCTTTTTATTTCTATTGGAATAACTCTGTTCTATCTAAGGTAGGTTGTTTCTCTTGCTTGGCTTTGAAAAGACATATTCTAACAAGTGATTGAAAAGAAAGGTTAAATATTTAAAATGCATTCTCATGTGTTATATGCAATGGTGAGGTCAAAATAGTTGACCATCTTCTGCTAAATTATCCTTTTTCTTAGCAGTATTGGCATTTTTTTATGCAAAAGGTTCATCTTGTAGTACCTCTCCCAAAAAATTTATGGAATCTTTTTCAATCTTGGTATGTTCTTTTTTCTAAGTCTATGTTTGCATTTATTTGGAATTGTATTCCAGATTCATTGCTAAGGACCATTTGATGGGAACAAAATAAAAGAATATTTCAAAATTTTCCTTCCTCTTTATCAGCAATTTTGGAAAGGTTGGAGATTGTTAATGCTTATGTTCAAAGATACAAAGGTAACCAAATATTTAAACCTTGGGAAAAGTTTATTTCTAATCAATGGAAGGGACTAGTCTTCCCATCTTCACCTGCACCTTTATGTTCATCTAGCATTTCCAAAGTATAAATAAATATTAAATGGATTCTACCTAGTCCCAAACAATTCAAAATGAATTTTGATGGGGCTTCCAAAGGTAATCTAGGTAATTATGGAATTGGTTCAATCTTAGCATTAAAATTTTATTCTATCCCACTTAGCACTAACAATATGGTAGAAGCTCTAGCTCAGCACACCAATCTGGTCTTAACCAAAATGTTTAGGGTTTTGAGGTTGCATATTGAAGAAGACTCAGTTGTCATTATTAATGCTTACATCAATAGAAGATCATCAAATTGTTCTATTCAATGTGTTTTAAACAAAATATGGAATTTATTGGATTCGTATGATAAATGCTAAATTACCCATACATATAGAGAAGGTAACTTGTTGGCTAACACGTTGGCCAACCAGGGTGCTAACAATGTCTCATTAATTCTACAACCTTAACATTTGATCTCTCTACTTTCCCAAATGTGCATCTTATTGATAAATAAAAATGGTGTGGTGATTAATTGGCCATGTACATTTAATTGCAAATGAATTAGACTTTTAACAGACTTTCTATTCTCTATTTAATTTCATCATAAAGAGGCTCATAGACTCCACTCATTTCTTTTATGGAACCATAGTTTGGATTTGATTATTGTCAAGAAGAAAATTATGTTTTAATTAGATTAGATTCATAATGATTGTGGATTTTTTAGGTGTTAGAAATAATAGTCCACCAAGATAACTAAGAGGGGGGGTGAATCAATTATCCAATTAAAATATTTATCAACCTTAATTAATCTTAACCATGCAACCCAAGTAAATAGCGACCATGAGAAGATGCACATACACAATTACACCATATTTGTTAACTAGGGAAACTCTTGATCAAAGGGAAAACCCCAATGTGAATGATGCCCACAAAGATACACTGATATATATTCTTTGTTAGAGGATGGACCATGTTAGGAGTTTATAAACACATTTACTACATAAGAGTCCCTGTTAGGAGACTTTGAATCCCTTTTAGGAGATTCTAACCCTATTAGGAGTTGCAGAAGATAGAGGGACCCACTGTCCAAATAGCTTCTAGGGCAATACCACTGAACTTCACTGTCCAACTAATCTCTCAACTATTCCTTGCAGAATAATTGTTTGTATTGTGCTTTATCCTCTATCATATCAACTAAACCAATCACTATCAAACCTTGTAGACTAGGTCACAAACCTCAGATCCAAATATTAAAGATCAAATCTCCAAATGAAACCTTGGCAACAAATTTTTCTACAACTTCAATATGCTCTTCTTATCTTTATAATTAACTTGTTTCTCTTCTATTCCACTCTTTGTGCTTTCTTTTTTCTTCATATATAACAAAGTAAAATATCCTTCCTTTATACCAAATCCATAAAACAACTCCCTAACTTTACTATTACACCTTCTTAACTAATTATTAGAGGACCTCATTAAGAACATGTTATACTTTAGTGATAGCATCAATCTTTCACCTTGTAACTTGAACAACTTTTTGTATGTGTAATAATATGATGAGAAATATTAGCCATACCATATCCAACATGTCTTCTACATGCCTTTAACCTTTCTTTTCAAAATAATAACGCTGCTAAGAGATATAACAAGTTTACTAGAACATGCTTCTATAAACTCTATCTCAAAATAGTCTTCACCAAAACTCACATAACTTCTTCTAGACTTAATATCGTTTTCTCCTAAGGTTAGCTACATATCATAGACACTTATTAGTATCCCCCATTAACCTCTCTACTGAAAATACTCAATGATATACCTACACCAACTTGATCCTTATCATTGCTCTTCTGTTAGATACCACAGAAAATTGTTATGTTGACATCAATGACAAACACAATCATGAATGTAACATATCATCATGATAGTGATCTAATCATGTTTCTACAATACTCCCCCATTGGAATATCATCAACATTCATGCTTCCAAAAATCTCCCTCTTTGGTATTAATGGCAACATAGATGAAAAACATCTAGTTCCAAAAATACCAATAGTTAAAGACTATTATCCTTTCTTTTCAAATCCTCTTCATCAATCATTCTCCCCCACTAATATACCTCAATGTGCTATGTATCACAATGTTTTTCATGCTATAATATCTCCCCAATTAACATCACTATCAAAGGTATCAACAACCATCTATCTCTGCAACAACTATCTTTGACCTACTCAAGTGTCCAAAGATATTATTTTTAAAATACCATCTATCAAGAGTCTTAGATGACTCTGTCCATCACAGATACTCCCCCATATAGGAAGTATTAGCATTCAATCTAGACAAACAATAATGCTCTGTAACACTAGACTAATGTACTCTTGCATCATTTACTCTAATGTATGTAGGGGCATAACCCCTAGCATACCTTGCAAATACTCAAAAGTCTCTTTGGGAAGAGGCTTGGTGAAAATATTTGTAATCTGCTCTTTGGTGTTTACATACTCCAATCTAATTTCCTTTTCTACAACTTTCTTTCTTGACATGTGATATTTGATAGAAATACTCTTAGTCTTAGGATGCAACACTAGATTCTTAGACATATTCATTGTGCTTGTGTTATCACAATGTATGACAACAAGTTCACTGAATTCTATCCTTATATCCTTTAGCATCTGCTTCATCCAAACAACTTGATTACAATTGTTTGTTGCTACAAAATATTTTTCCTCTATTATAATCTATGAGATACAATCTTGCTTCTTACTTAACTAAGACACCAATATTCCTCCAAGAAAAAATGCTCCACCATTGGTTCTGTTTCTATCATCCATATTGCCTACCCAATCAACATCAGTATAAGCATATAAAGTGAAATCATTAGATCTATCATACCACAATTTGAACTCTAGTGTTCCCTCAAAATATCTAAATATCATTTTAACTATTGCATAATGTGCTTCTCTAGGTTTAGCTTGAAATATTGCAACAATTCCAATTCCATTTGCTATATTTGGCCTTGTGTGAGCTAGATATTTCAATCCTCCAATCATAGATTTGTACTTCTTCTATATAATAGTAGGTGTCTCATCCTTTATAGATAACTTGTTTCTAGTTACCATAGGTTTTCCAACTAGTTTACATGTTTTGAAACCAAACATTTTTAATAGATCTTTCAAATACTTAGTCTAAGAAATAAAGATTCCTTCTTTATCCTGGACAATTGGTAATCCTAAGAAGTATTTCATTTCCCATATCATACTCATTTCAAATTTCTTCTTCATTTCTTCTACAAACTTGTCACTTGCATTATCATCTCCTCCAAATATGATATCATCAAAAAATATTCGAAAAATCATCAATCCATCATCTATTTCTTTCTAGAATAGATTATTGTCTCCCATAACTTTGCTACATCCAAGTTTTGTCAAATGCTTGTCCAACCTTGCATACCAAGTTCTAGGTTCTTGTTTTGATCCATATAATGATTTATTCAATCTTCATACCATTTCATTGTCATCTATTTAAGGAAAACCTTCAGGTTGTTCTATGTATACCTTTTCTTCAATTTCTCCATTCAAAAATGTTGACTTGACATCCATCTGATATACCTTGAATTTCTTATGTGTTGCATATGTTAAGAATAACCTTACTATGTCAATTCTTTCCATAGGAGCATAGGTTTCATCATAGTCTATTCCTTCTTTTTGTCAGTAACCTTTACATACTAATCTTTCTTTATTCCTTGCAACTTCACCTTGTCCATTCATCTTGTTCCTGAATACCCATTTTGGTCCTATCACATTCTTATCTGTTGTTCAAGGGACCAATTTCCATATCTCATTCTTCGCTATCTTATCCAATCCTTCTTTCATATCTTGCTTCCAGTAGTCATCTTTACATGCCTCACCTACATTCTTTGGTTCTACTTTAGATATCAAACATATTTTTTCATTGATTCTGCTTCTTGTCATCACACCTTTATCTCTATTGTTGATGATCCATTCTAGTGGATGATTCTTTGTTATATTCTTACTAGAAGTAGGAGTTGTTATCTCAACTCTAGGTTTCAAACTTTGTTCCTCCCTTAGCTCTCCTTCATTCTAAAAATCCTTTTTAGTCTCAAAGAATACTTCATCAATCCTTGGTTTAGTAACAAAAACATTTTCATCATCAGAATTTTAGTCAACTATTCTTTCTTGTATCCTAAATTTCTCATCAACTCTTGCATTTGTAATTTCAACAATAGTCTTAGTTCTCATATTATAGCATCTATAGGCTCTAATTTTCAAAGAATAACCAAGAAACATACCTTTATCACTTCTAGCTTTAAATTTACAACCATCATCCTCTCTTTTGATATAACATTTGCTGCCAAAAATTATAAAATACTGAACTATAGTTGAGTGACCAAATCATAGTTCATAAGGTGTCTTGTTTGTGTCTTTCCTAACTTGTACTATGTTTACAATATAGACTATTGTATTTATAGCTTCTCTCCAAAATTCCTTGGATACATCATTCTCAGCTAACATAGCTCTTGTTGTTTCTATTACTAACCTATTTCTTCTCTCTACAATGCCATTTTGTTTAGGGTTTCTCAGAGTGAAAAGCCATCTTTTGATTCAATTAGCTTCAAAAAAGATGTTGAATTCATTTTATGTAAATTATCCTCCTCTATCTAATCTTAAACATTTAATCTTCATATCTGATTAATTCTCAACTCTATTCTTGAATATCTTGAACTTATCAAATGCCTCATATTTTTCTTTAAGAAATGCAACCCACATCATTCTAGAAAAGTCATCAACAATAATCATGAAGTACCTTTCACCATAGTATCCTTTATTCTTTGTATGACCACTAAGATCAGTGTGTACAATCTCCAACTTTCTTGTAGTAGTAAACTTCTTGTTGGGAAAAGAAGCCCTGTTATGCTTTGCCAATACACACTCCTTGCAATTGTGTTACTAGGCTTTATAATTTTAGGAAAATCTCTAACTGCAAACATATTGCAAATTTTCACAATGTTGTCAAAGTTTATATGACAAAATCTCTTATGTCGTAACTAACTGTCATCTACCTTACCAACCAAACATGTCATTTTAGTGGAATTCAGCTGAAATACATTACCTCTAGATCTAGTTCCTATTCCAATTACCTTTCCATCTTTGTCTTTAATCATGCATGTCTTCTCTATGAACTATAACAGATAACCTTAATCCACTAGTTTTCCAACACTCAAAATATTATGTTTCAAACCATCAACAAAATATACATCCTTAGTGTTGGTCTTACCATCAAGAGTGATTGATCCAATACCTTTAACATAGAAAGTTGCATTGTTTCCAACTCTGACAATGCCTCCATCATAACTTTTGAAGTCACCAAACTTGTTCATATCACCAGTCATATAATGTGAACAACCACTGTCAATTATCCAATCAGATTTCTTTTCAACTTGTGATACCAAAGTCATTTTCTCTAGACTTTCTTCTTTAATAGCTACAAATCCTATTTCATCATCACTAGTACTTATTGCTTGTTCATTAGAATCATTTTCTTCATTGCCATACAAATAATCTCTATCTCTTTTAGGTTTGAACTTTCCTTTATAATTTTCCTCTCTTTTAGGAAACTTAGATGCATATTAAGCAAACTCATTACAAGTCCAATATTTAAAGATTTTATTACCATCTTTTTCTCTTCTTACAAGAAGGGCTACTCCTATCATTATTTCCTCATCAGATCTACTACTACTAGCAAAATCTCCTCTAGCACTTGTGCTCCTTGATAGACTAGGTTGAATGTTTAGGACAATGAAAGTTATCTTTGTTCTAGACAATTCTCCAAACTATCTAAGCTCATTCTCAACTACTTCAAGTCTCCCAAGTAATGTTTCCTTTGTGAAATCTTTGGTACAAGAGATCAAAATTTGTATCATTTGGACTGCCTACTTAAATGGTGGTGTTAAACTCTTTAATATATTCTTGATCACCTCATCATCTTCCTTGGTTCCTCCTTGAGAATTGATACCTGTAGTAATTTATGATATTTTTCATGTATATGTTCTTATAAATTCATGTTCTATCATTTTAGCATCTTGAAATACACAAATCCAACTTTGTAGCCTCAATTTCTTAAAATGTTCATCACTTTCAAAAATATTTCCAAATCTTTCCAAATCTTATAAGAAGTAACAAGTGTTTTTACCTAGTTGTACTCTATTTCAAGAAGTGTAGACAATAGTGCTTCTCTAGCTCTCATGTTGCACATGAAAAGTTCTCTCTCATCCTTGGTACAAGATTATAGTGCACTTTCAACAATAATTGTCTTATTTGATTTTTTCAAGATCCAATATCTTGGACCCATACACAGTAGATGTGTCTTCATCTTGACCTTCCAGCTATCATAATTTGTTCCATCAAAATTTGGACTATCCTTTCTAAATATGTTCACCATGGATCTCCCAAAGTTGTTAAACTTTATCTTCAAGGACCTGATGCTTTGGTACCAATTGTTAGAAATAATAGTCCACCAAGATAACTAAGAGGGGGGGTTGAATCAGCTATCCATTTAAAAAATTTATCAACCTTAATTATCTTAACCATGCAACCAAAGTAAACAACAATCATGAAAAGATTCACAGACACAATTACACTAGATTTGCTAACTAGGGAAACCCTTGATTAGAGAGGAAACCCCAATGGGAATGATGCCCACAAAGATATACTGATATATACATTGCTTGTTAGAGGATGGACCCTGTTAGGAATCTTTAAACACATTCAGTACATAAGAGTCCTTGTTAGGAGACTTTGAATCCCTATTAGGAGATTCCAACCCTATTAGGAGTTGTTCCAAGCCAGTTAGGAGTTGTAGAAGGTAGAAGGACCCACTATCCAAATAGCTTATGGGGTAAGATTACTGAACTTCATTGTCCAACTAATCTCTCAACTATTCCTTGCAAAATAATTGTTCATATTGTGTTTTATCCTCTTTCCTCTATCTTTTTAACTAGACTAATCATTGTTAGACCTTGTAGACTAGGTCATGTACCTCAGATATCTAAATGAAACCTTGGCATTGAATTTTTCTCCAACTTTGCTATGCTTTTCTTATCTTTGCAAATAATTTGTTTCTCTTCTATTTCACTCTTTATGATTTATTTTTTGTTCATCCATAACAAAGGAAAATGTCCTTCCTTTATCCCAAATCCATAAAAAAATTCCCTTAGTTGGCTACTATACCTTCTCAGTTAATTATTATAGGACCTCATTAAGAACATGTTATACTTTAGCAATAACATCAATCTGTCACCTTGTATGTTGAATAAATTTCTATATGTGTAATAATATGATGAGTGAGCTTAGTCTTTCCATCTTCAACATGTCTTCTACACACCTTTAACCTTTCTCCTTAGAATAAAAATTTTCTAAGAGATATAACAAGTTTGCTAGAACATGCTTTTGTAAACTCTATCTCAGAGCAATCTTCACCAAAACTTGCATAACTTCTTCTAGACTTAATATCTTTATCTTTCAAGGTTATCTAAATATGTTAGAAACTTATTAGTGTCTCCCATTAACCTCACTAGTGAAAATACTCAACAATCTATCTGTACCAACTTGATCTTTACCATTGTTCTTATGTTAGATACCACAAAAAATTGCTATGTTGACATCAATGACAAACATAGTCATGAATGTAACATATCATCATGATAATGATTTAATAATGTTTCTACAATACTATGGACCATAGGAATATCATCAGCATTCATGCTTCCAACATTATGACGGTTGGAAATGGAGACTTTAGATTTTGATGCACATAGAGGTAACACTCTTGCAAGAGGAGTTATACAGCATGAATGGGAATTTTTTGTTTTTTTTTATCAAATGATTTCATTTAGTTTTAAAAAATTCTTCATAACATGTTGTAAAGTTTCAATCATTTCCAAAATGATTGATAAATTTTGTGGGGATTTCTTATTTCTTTCATGGCTACTTGATGACAATGGCATTTTGTGTGTCCTTAGGTGAATCTTGTAGCTCGGCTAAATTTCTAAAGAGTATCTATTGAAATAGTTAGAATTTGATTATTACTTTCTTTTATGTAGGGAAGAAAATTTGAGTCAGTGCTTATGAGGCTTTATTCATAACCCGTTATGATGTAAGGGATTTTATTGAATATAGGTTAGTGGTGGATGATTTTTGGATGCTCTTGTAGGGCATGTGTCAATATTGCACATGTGTTATATTCCTACACACATATTATATTTTTTGGAAATGAAAGGAGGTTTTCTTTATATTTCTTTCCTCTTGGAGCCCTTGAACCAATTATTATTAAAATAAATGTTAAGTTTCACCTATATAAAATATCATTGCTAGGCATAACTCTAGATTCTTGAATAGAAGAGACTCTTGCAACATAAATAGGTAACAATGTTCTTAGAACCTTGCTTACAACTTCTTCATTTTTTATGACTCCTCCAAAAATTTTGATGGCACTCAACTTCTCTAATTTGGTTAAGATATTAAATAATGTTTTCTCTTTCTTTCATTCTCATTTCAACATTATTATCTCTTCGACTTTCTGCTTTGGCTCTCAATATATTATGATCTCCACCATGCACAAGTATCATCTTGTTCCTCATCTCTTTAGAAATAAAAAAAACTTTGACATCATCAAACTCAGCATCATTCACTATAGAAGTAATCTCAATCATCAAGCTATTATATTATTTCTTCTAGTTCATCTCCTCAATTACCATTGGAGGGTTTGAAGGGGTGTACTAGTTGTCCAAATAATATAATTCATTGTTTCCAATCCCTAATAGATGCATTTGTTGAAAGTCTATTGGAACAGTAAGATACTAAGAGGGGGTTGAATCAGGATCTATAAAAATTTTAACTCTTTAAAATAAATCAAATGCAATCACCTTTAGCCTATCTCATATCTAGATCATAAACCATATACCCATTAAATGTAATACTGAAAATAGATCTAAGTATGTATCACATCCACATAACATAAAGATTGGTTACCCAAAAAACCTCCAAGGTGAAGGTAAAATTGGGGTGAGGATGACACCCATAAATCTTCACTATTGCAGCAATAAAGTGTGTCTATTGAGGTGACAAGGTTTGATCACTTCTGGTGATCTACCTTGTCAAAATTTTGCCTTGCTAAGAGCTTACAAGTCTTATTTATTCTATCTTGATTAAAGCATTTAAACTTACAACTAAGTAGGCACCCTATTAGGAGATTTTAATAAGCCTATTAAGGCCACTCGATTAAGATATTTACCCTAATTCACTTGCTAGAATGTGTGAGTACCTAATCCTTTGGTTAGCACTTTGATGCTAGATTTTAGATCTCCTCTTTTCAATTCTAATATAATATTCTTGTTTTTTCCTTCATTGGTAGGTTTCTTTGTCTAATCTTTTCTTTTGACTATCAAACATAGTCTTCCCTCACTCACACACTTGACTTCTTCAATCTCTCCTTCATTTCTCATGTGCATACATAAACATACACATTAATTTAGGGTTCATACCCTCCTTAAATAGACATCTAGAGAAGGTTCCATATCATTATCAATGATCCATATTTCTCCCTTTTGACACTTAGTCCCTCTATTTTTTTGATTGGCTGATCACCTTGCATAGGGATCAATGATATTTGACAAAAGGCATAAAAAATTTTTTAACTATCTCTATAATTATTAAATTACATGTAGAAGTCAGCCAAAATGGTTTACATGTGTGTTTGTATCATCATATAAACATATGCCAAAACTAGTTTATTAGCTCTTGAATACCCTAAAGCTTGATCCACACAATTAATGTTGTCCCTAATATTTTTTATGCTCAGAAATAACTATGTGACTCGACATGAACTAGTTGTTCTTTTCTCATTGTCTATTAACTTCACTTGGCATAAACTATCACTTGGTCCAAATTAGGTTCTCGGTAAGTTAAGAATTTATTGGCTCAAACTAAAATGTAAACAAGTCTAAATATATTATTTGGCCTTCATTAGGTGGCTTGTTCATAGTTATAACTTACCAACTCTTCCTAGGAAATGACTAAGTATTCGACACTAATAGGAAACATGACTTGGAGATCAAAAATACCCCCCTTTGACATTAGTAGAAAAAATAATTTGTCATGACTTATCATTACAAGAAAAATCTCAAACTATGACTTAGTCTTCATACATAAAGAATTCACTATATAAATCATCTACATGTCTCAAAAATGAATAATATTACATTTTCATACCTTTGATCATTCATCTATTCTTATTTTCTATCTTTCATCTAGTGTCCCCCTTGAATATATGACATGATTATTAATTCCACCTTATTTTTGTCACTCATGGCTTGGGGTTTGTAGGCATCAAATTATACTTATCCAAAATAAAATTATAGATCTATAAGACCATAGCCAATGCATGATCCCAACTAGATTTAGCAGATTCCAAAACTTGAATCTTGATCTCTAGCAAAGTAGCTATATCTACTAAGTTGTCTGTTATAGAGAGATTTAGATCTCTCTGAACTAAATCCTTTAAAGTTGTTAGTTCTTTTTGCATCACCTCCAAATTAGGTATCAACATATATTGAATAAAAATAAATTTGGCTCTTATGTTTTAATCTTTAGCCATTAACTCTACTAATCTCCCTTGTGCAAAAGTCAATCTATTGAAATGAATGGAGCCTAAACTTGCATCCATGCTCAAAGAATTTCCTATAGACTTCAAATCTAACTAAAGTCTATCAATAGACTATTGATTCTCTGTAGTGAATAGCTCAACATCATAAATATTTTTATAAAAAGAATGGATATTTTTTATAACTTCCTCTAAATTGTGTACAAGGGTGGAAAGTTCAACCCGTTTAATAACAATTTCTATTGAAACTTTCTCCAAAACTTTGGTCTCAAATTTCTTCTCAAACCACCTCATGAGCTTTTCATTTTCTTTAATATCATCATTATTGACCTTCTCGACAATATAAAATAATTGATCTATGATAGGTCTCTTCTCATTAACATTATGAATCTCAAATGAATCAACAAAAATCTCTTTAATTTCATACAATACCTACCTTTGTTGATGTTCTCTTCTTAGACCCTCTTTCTTTGTCTTCATCTTTAATAGTTCTTATAATATTTTCATTTGATCAAATTTTATTTTCTCAGGGTCATACTTTTAAATTATAATGACCTCATCTAATGTTACTGGCTTTCCAGGTGACTTGATCTTTTTCTTCATGTTTTTTGACCTAGGTGTGTTGGTACTCAGCAATGTGATCTATGATTGTTGCATTTCAACACTTAGTCTTAGCATCTCTTGGCCTATTTTTGTAATCTCCTGTATACACTAAAAATTGTCCTAAATGACTTTATTAATCTAATTAGTACTAGTCACATTCTTCTACTTATTTAATTAAATTATTTTAATTAAATAAGTTCATTTTTGCCTAAGTATTTAAATTTAATTTAAATACTCCTAGCTCTAATGTGTTAATTTAAATTAACACATGTTTCTCCACATATTCCTTTTTTAAATAAATTTTATTTATTTAAAATCCTCCATATTCCCATTAATTCTTCTAGACCTTGATTAAATTAAATTTTATTTAATTTAATCTTTATTCAAACCGCCTAGAAGTATGTGCATTCATATGAGTTGTCATCACATCTTTTAAGCACATGTTGTCTACACCGTAGGAATCTTCTACACACACATGTCATCTCATCAGACTTATCCATCTATCTAGAATGTGAGATAAGATGCTTAGTCGTCAATTCTTATCCTTATCTCCTGTGCTTAGTTGTCAATCCATATCCTTATCTCTTAGTGGTTTCTAAGCACATTCTAGATGCTTCCTCCATCCACTTTAAATAGACATCTTGTCTCAAGCATTTGACACACTATGAGAGAGAGGCCAAATACACGAAGGAGGAATGGCCTGATACTGGCTAGGTTAGGAGTCATTCGAAGTCCATTAGAATTTCTTGTCATCGTTCTGTCATTTTGATTTCTCACATCATCTAGTCTAGGTACATATTTCATCATTCCATTTGCATTCACACATCCAAGAGATTCATCCATTGTTGTGTTCCTAAGAGCATACCGAACATATTTTCCATTGTTATGTTCATAGTTTGAGGTTTGCATAATCTTGATTACAATTTTATGCAACACATTTTTGGCACGCCTGGTGGGACCCACTTCGCAGGTTCAAAATTTGTTCAAGCTAAGGTGGAAAGCTCGCGGCTGGAGAATAACTTGCGTAGGGAGCGTCAAATCAAGCCATGAGGTTCGTCACCATCTTTGGAGTGCATGAGGTGAGTACCCTATATTTTGTTCTTTTTTGTTGAAAAAAAAAATGTATAGGGGCTTGGTTTTCTTCAATTTGCTTTATGTTATTTAGGTTATTAAAAAATAATAATAATAAGATAGGGGGTTATTTTCTTGCATATGGGGAGGGGAGACAACAATTAAAATATATATATATATATATTAGGAGGGTTTTGTTTATTAAAAATATAAATTTTAAAATAAAAAAATTCAAAAAAAAAAATATAAAATAAAATAAAAAAAATTTTAAAAAATAAGATAGGGGGTTATTTTCTTGCATATGGGGAGGGGAGACAACAATTAAAATATATATATATATATATATATATATATATATATATATATATATATATATATATATATATATATATATATATATATATATATATATATATATATATATATATATATAAATTAGGAGGGTTTTTTTTATTAAAAATATTAAAAAAAATTCAAAAAAAAAAATAATATGTACAAAAAAAAAAACAAAAAAAACAAAAAAAAAATTTTTAAAGAAAGAACCGCCGCCGCCGCCGCTCCAGCCCGATCCGCCTCCGTCGGTGGCTCCCCTTGCTTCCACCACCACCACCGCCGCCCCAGCCACTCTCTCTCTTCTGCCGCACTGTCGTCCCCGCCAGCGGCTTCTCCTTCCTATTCCTTCCTCTTGGCGCCACTTCCGCCTATGGCTTCACCTTCGCGCCCCCGCCTATTTCCTCTGCCTGTGGCCGTTCCTTTTCTTTCGCGGTACTGTTCTCCTCACGGCTGTTGTTTCCTCTCGCGTCCTCTCCCACAGCCGTGGCCACCGCTGAGTAACGAGTACCACACCCGCCTTTACCCACGGTCGCCGCTGCCTCTATCAGCGCCTACGGTTGCCGCCACCGTCTTCACCTGTGTCTCCATCTCTGACCTGGCGTGGCCCCCCATCTCCGCCTGAGCTCCTCTTCCACCCACAGTCGTATGCACCACCTGCAAAAACCCTAAGACTCATATTCCCTTTGCTATCCTCCGAAAGATTGTTTCGACCCTGTTCTTCCTCCCATAGCTGCTCTTTTCTCTCGCGGCGCTGTTCTTCCATCCCGCGGCGCTGCTTTCGCCTACCGCCGGTGGCACCTGAACCACCCGCGGCCGCCACTGTGTAAACCCTCCAACTTCTTCCCGCGGCTAATGCGTTAACACCCCACGTCCTCCACTGAGCTCTTCTCCATGTCAATCACTGGCACATTCAGCTTGTAATTGTTCACCTCTTCCTCCAATAAAAAAATTTTTAAAAAATTTTAAAATTTTTTTTTTTTTTTTTTAAAAAAAAGAATTTTAAAAAAAAAAATTTGCTTTTCCTTCAAAATTTGTTTATTTCCTTTACTTTTATTTAGAATTAAATTTAGATCTTTATTTTTATTTTTAGCCAAAACATTCAAAAAACTAAAAAATTTTGCTTTTCGTGTGCCTGATTTTTGCAACATTGAACGAACATTGTACATTTTAATCACGTGTGTCTTCAATTAGATTAGAAAACTTAAAATTTCTTTGGTAACGAACAAGTGTCTTTTAAACCCCAGGTCCACTTACGTATTCTCTCCCCTCACGCCTTTGGGTGACCTTGGGTGCACAAGAAATAAGTGGACTTGTTTTTATTTTTCTAGGAGACCTGCTTGGGGATTTCATCACCCCTTGGGATGACCTCAACTCCAGCATTCTGGCGGAGTATAAAAATTGGGAGGTGAATCGAAAGATGCCTCTCTTGGAAGTGTAATATTGTCACTCTTGGCTAAGCCCCAAAGAACTTTATACCTTTGGGAAGTGAAGGAGGAGATTGGGTTATCGTCTCCCCCCGGCTATGTGGCAGTATTTCCTTTCATTTACAGATTCGAGCCTCACGTACCTTGCGTATATCGAGGACGCCCCCTAGTTGAGCCTTGTATAGCCTAGTTTAACTTTATAGGATTGTTGGTGTGTTTGGCGTGTTTGAAGCACATTTGCATTGTACATATTTCATTGTTTGCTTTTGCATCTTAAACCTAAAAATTCAAAAAAAATCATAAAAGTTCAAAAATCCAAAAAAAAAAAAATCAAAAAAAAATTCAAAAACACAAAAAAAAAAAAAAACACCTCTTCTTAATCATCATTCCAAATCATTTCACGTCACATGTTCCTTCCATCCAAGACATCGTTCCCTCTTACATATCTTACCTTCATCATTTAAAACATTGCTTGACATCTTCATCCTCTTTATTTATCCAAATCATTCCCTTGTCATTCAATCACATTCTTAATCTTCATCCTAGTCATGATTCATCATTATTCATATTCAATTTCCTTAGTCAAGCTCATCATCCATTCTTAATTCGATTCTTCAAATCAACATTCTTCTAATCCAATCCCTTGTCAAATTCAGTCATCCAAGTCAAACTCAATCTTTCAAAAAACTTCATTCACGTCTTCTTCTATTTCAATCTGACATCACATATTCTACTTCGAACATAGGAGCATTGTCTTATCATTGGACTTTCATTCAAATCAAACATTCACTTTGTTTACACTATCATAGGGTTCCTATCAAATCAAATCGAACCCTCATCCAATCCAAATCCAAACCAAATCAATATCAAATCAATTCAAATTCAATCAAATCGAATCATATCAAGTGCAATCAATTTCAAATTAAATCAAATCAAAGTCCAATCAGCACAAAGCTCCTAATTCCAAGATCATATTCCCTCTTCAAATCTTTTCATCTTGCATCCATGGATTCAAATCCACTCCTTTCAATGATTGACAATATTGCATGACAACATGGTCTCGTATTTCCTCCATATCAAATTCCTTTTCAACATTTCAATTCAAATCTATCTCATGTTCATCATTCTCCTACCTTTGACAAGGGAAATCCATCTCCTTATCCTTCATCTGTAGACAATTCCATCCATAGCCAATATAATTCCTCCATCATAAATGACCTCGCCATAGAAATTGAGGAACTAAAGAATACACTTTTGGACAAACTAAGTCCGCAGGAAAAGGTCATTTTCTTTGCTATGTGTCCTTCATTTTCTAGCTCTCATATCCCTTCATACAATTCCATTCATGGCCCACACAATGCCTCAGATGTACATACCCTTACCAAGAAAATGGAGGAAATGAAGAATTGTCTCTCATATCTCAAAGGCATTAGTTCTCATGTCCCATCCAATCCTAATCCTCCATGTAATCTCCCTTGCTATGAACCTAATCCAAATCCTTTATCCATAATTCCACCTCCACAAAATCCTAATCCTATAACTACATCATCCCCTAATACTCCAAAAACATCATCTCCTAAGCCTACAACAATGTCATCTCCACCTTGTCAGGGGTATTTCACATCACTTTTGGCTAGATTGAAAATTCAGCATAATGTAAGCCAATCACCCAAAGTCACACCTCCAGTTTTGTCTCAAGATCTTCCTTCAAAGCATGATGTTTCTCCTATAGATCTGAGCACTTCTCCATCCCATCATTCCACTATCCCTCAAGATTCATCCATTCCTCCTAGTCCATCTTCTAATTTCCCTCCTAATCAAGATCAAGACATTACACCTACCACACACATTACTGATTCCATTCCATCTCCAACATTAGCATCCATAGATATTCCCCTTCATGAAAAAGTTTCTTCCACTCCATTCACTAATACTCCTCCATGTCAAGATCCAATTACTCCATCCCATGATTCCATTTCCTCCATGCCCACATATGATGATCCACTTACCATGCTATATGATCTTCTTTCACCACATGATTCCATTTCTTCCACGTCCTCATATGATTCTAGTCCATTTCATGATCCACTACTTGAGCTATACGATATTCTTTCATGTCAAGATCAGAGTACTCCATCTCATAGTTCCACTCCTTCCATTCCATCTCATGAACCTATTCCATCTCACAATCCACTCGTTCCGCTCAATGATCTTCTTCCAAGTCAAGATCAATACACCCCTTCATCCATATTTCACGATCCTTCTCCATCTCATGATCCTATTATTCCTCATGATCTCCCTCATAACACTACTCCTTCACATGATCCTATTACACCTATCCAATCTCCTCATGAACCCTATACACCTAGACTCGCATCTTGCGTTGAGAATACTAAGTATCCCCTTAAAAAAATAATTCCTCAAGATGTTGGTACACCTTCCACTTTTTCCAATTCTAAGACTCTTCCTTCCACACCTAAAACTTCTCCTCCTTCATCTTCCAAGTCCATTTTAGGTCCTTATAGTCCATCCATTCTAGGTTCTTATAGTCCATCCATTCTAGGTCCTTATGTTCCGTCGTCAAACTCTTCTTCCCTTCCTTCCATATTAGGTCCTTATATACATCCTTCTATCTTATCCACGTTTTCCAATTTATCCCCTTATAAAGATCAACAAAGGTGCACATCCTTGAATTCCTTCCAACATTCACCTTCCATAAACTCTTCATCTTCTTTACCTTCATGCACCCATACCATGGCAAATGGAAGCAAATTGGATGCCAAAGAAAAAGAAAACAAAGTCACGAATCCACAAGAGCGTAAGGATCAACATGTCCCATCTAAGCGACATGTTCAAGAAAAGAAAAATCAGATCCAAAATGCAATCACAAAGCCACAAAGGCTAAAAATCAAAAGTGCAAAAGTTATGTGGATACCAAAGTTACTTAATGTAGCAATGAATCTCAAAGAAAGATTCCAAATGACATCCAATTCTGCTAATCCAAAAGCCTCCCTCCTTCATAAATTCTCTCAACCTCCATCTTCCAGATCCATTTTGGGTCCTTATACAACTAAATCCGCCATCCCAATTCTATCATCTCCTTCATCCATTTTGGGTCCCTATATCCCAAAATTCCAACTTTCTCCTACACATCTTTCACAATTTACTCCTTTCCACCACCTTTCAAGGAATGTGCCAATGAAGATCTTTCCACTTCCTTCACAAGTCTTCCAATCTAGTATCCATCAACCATGTCTTCCTCCTACCTACTCAACTCCCTCAATCCAAACTTTTTCATAGGTCATTGTCTTCTATTCCCAAATTCACTTTAGCATTCTTTTCCTTACCCTATCAACATCTACGAGAAAATACCAACAATTCCTTGAAAATAAAAAATAATAGTAAACAAATTACAGAAGCATAAATATCAAGGGATACATCCATATACCTAGATGCTTGAGTCCTACCTTCATTTTCCTACTATGTATCCATTGCCTGCCACTTTCACTTCCCTATCCATTAACTTCCCTTTTTCCACTTGCACTTTACACTAGGGGCAAGTTCCATCCATATTGTTATTCCTTACCTATCTTCTATATTCCATCTATTGTCCATTGTCATTCCCACTTTTGATCTTGACTTACACTTTCCATATCCCTTCCGCATTATCCACATGTCTTTACACTTTTCCCACACTTGATCGTGACTTTCCCTCTCCTCTCATCCATCCATAAGTACCTTCCGTATCCCTTCCTACATATTCCCATAATTCCTCCATATGTTTGATCTTGACATGATATCCCTATCTTACATTCCATAGTCTTTGTCACGTTCATGTTCATGCATCCATTTTCCATCCATATGCATACATATTCCCATCCTCTTTTCATGTTCATTCATATATTTTCCATCCATAATCCTACGCACATCTATCCTTCTTCCATATACCCTTGATCTTGGTTATCCCTTTCATTTCATCCACTTCTTATCACATGTTTCCTTCATATCCTTCATATCATTATCCGTTTTCCATCCTTATCCTTCATATAATTATCCCTCCTCCATATCCTTCATATTATTATCCCTTTTTCATGCCTTTCTTCATTCCACTTTCATACCCATGCTCATAATCAATACTAGAGGCACAACAACAAGAATGCTCATACATGCTTAAGAAGAGCACATGTCTTTTATTTCTCCATATGTGAGCTTTCACACCATCCATCCATTTTCATGCAATCCTTCCCCACCATTATTTCCTTTCATTTTTATATCCTTGGAATGGGGCATTGTTGGTTACTCCTTTGAAATATGGTTCTTGGTTCCCCATTATCTGACACTATATCCATTGATCATCCATATTATTCCTCCATTCATATATCTACCCAACCTTCCTATCCATTTACATACCGTGGCTCTCCCTTGTCATTGGTCTCAATCTATTCTATTCCACATTCATTCACTTCTATTCATTCATTCATATCAAATTCAATCCGAGTCTCCCAATCTATTCAATCAATTCATTATCCTCTAATCTCATCCTATTCTCTTCTTCCAATCACTTCATTCACTTCATTTCCATAATCAATTCCTTCATTCTATTTGCATCTACCTTGATCAAATTGCTAGTCTTCGATTCAACACATTTTCCTCTAACAGAATATTTATTATTTTCATAATCGATTCCTTCCATTCCATTCCAATTCATTCATTATCATTATCTTATCTTATTCATATTCTCATCATACTAAGATTCCATCCATAAAACCAACCTCATCAAATAGTGATTGTAAACGAGCTTACACAAATTCACATTTAGACTCAATGATTTGAGAACATCATTCCTTTTACTATCATTGCCAGCAACCAATCACAAATATCTCATTTCAATTCAATCAATCAATCAATTTTTGCCTTACAAGATGAATCCTTCCTACACAGGCTTAACAAATTTAACAAATTTATCAGGTTCATGGCAAGCATGGTGAGTTGAATGACTACTTAGTCATAATGTCTTTTTGTTAATTTTATCTTTGTGTGTCAGTGATAGCCTTCCCCAGTGTGCCTCGATCTTCCATATCTTGGTATCATTTGAACGGCTTATCCTGATTACACATGTTATTTTGCAATATGATCTATTTTCATGATTCTTTAGCACATCTATGTTAGTTTCAAGTTATCTTAATGCATTGCTCATTGGGGGCAACAGGTTAGCACACTTTCCGCCAAGCTCTTTAAAAAGACTATGGGTGTGCCCAGACCTCTCCAGTGTGTATATGTCATTTGTTCCCTCATGACTCTAAAACCTGCATCCATTGTGTTAAGAGTCTAATACACGCAAAGGAATCTTTTCATCTATGCTTCTCTAGCATTTGGTGCATAACTCCTCTTGCAATATTAAAATAAGGTTTGCTCTCCATATGAACACAATTGAATCTCTTGCATTCATGTACTTAAGTTGCATTTAGACTATCAGTTTCCATCATCCTATTTTTCTTCTTTCCTTCCCTTCTTTCTGTTCCAAGACCTTTTCACAAAAATTGCCCAAATTTATATTTTTTGCACAATTTTTGTGAGGGGGCATCAGGATTCTCCTTCCTTCTCTGGGGCAACCTACATTTTATTTCTTTGATATGATGTCGTCCTGACATCACATCAAAGAGGGGCAAAATGTATACACTAAAAATTGTCCTAAATGACTTTATTAATCTAATTAGTACTAGTCACATTCTTCTACTTATTTAATTAAATTATTTTAATTAAATAAGTTCATTTTTGCCTAAGTATTTAAATTTAAATTAAATACTCCTAGCTCTAATGTGTTAATTTAAATTAACACATGTTTCTCCACATATTCCTTTTTTAAATAAATTTTATTTATTTAAAATCCTCCATATTCCCATTAATTCTTCTAGACCTTGATTAAATTAAATTTTATTTAATTTAATCTTTATTCAAACTGCCTAGAAGTATGTGCATTCATATGAGTTGTCATCACATCTTTTAAGCACATGTTGTCTACACCGTAGGAATCTTCTACACACACATGTCATCTCATCAGACTTATCCATCTATCTAGAATGTGAGATAAGATGCTTAGTCCTCAATTCTTATCCTTATCTCCTGTGCTTAGTTGTCAATCCATATCCTTATCTCTTAGTGGTTTCTAAGCACATTCTAGATGCTTCATCCATCCACTTTAAATAGACATCTTGTCTCAAGCATTTGACACACTATGAGAGAGAGGCCAAATACACGAAGGAGGAATGGCCTGATACTGGCTGGGTTAGGAGTCATTAGAAGTCCATTAGAATTTCTTATCATTGCATCATTATTTTGTCATTTTGATTTCTCATATCATCTAGTCTAGGTACATTTTCTGTTTGCATATACACACCCAAGAGATTCATACATTATTGTGTTCCTAAGAGCATACCGAACATTTTCTCCATTGTTATGTTCATAGTTTGAGGTTTGCATAATCTTAGTTACAATTTTATGTAACACATCTCCCTCTAAGTAGGTACAAACTATTGTATAGATGTGGTAGTTTATGTTTCAATTGATGTGACCATAACACTTGGAAATTGCACTAATACTTGGATTTCCTCTTGTTATTTTGGTTCCTGAGACTTAGTCTTTTGTGGCTTGACCTCCTTTTATCCCTTAATGTGAGGTCCTAAGGTATCAATTATAGAGTGATCTGCCTTCTCTTTCTCTTCTCCTTCTTCCTTTTCAATCACAATATTTCCAGTGGTAATTGGATATAATAGTGTAACCATTTCCTTTCCATGTTCCTTGACACTTACAACTTGTTGACCCTTCTCCTCAACTATGATTCTTTATTGTTGATTGTTCTAGTGTTAAATCCATAGTTTGTGTATTTTCAATCCTTGGTTTTGCTACATTTCTTGAGGTGTGTCTTTTATAGTGACAACTTCTTGTTGTTCACTTTCCTCTACCTTTCTTCTAATTTTCTCTTCTAGATTAGTTGGCTCATCATAATCTTTATGATTTTCTAGTTCCATGGGTTCTACCTCCTTCTCTTCTTCAACTATTGGAACTAACAACCCAAATGCCTTCTTCCACACTAATGTTTTTTCTTGCACTACCTCTTCTATCTTATTTTGCAAAATTTTATAGGCCCTTGCCTTGGGCACAAACTTCTTTTCAAAATCCCTTAGGGTTATAGACATGTGTGTTTTCTCTAAATCTAGCATGGTCTAAGCTAATGCATCTTCTCTAATTTTTCTTTTAGTAGACAATGCCTATTTCCACTTTGAATCTATCTTATCATATAATTACTTAGGGATTTCCTTTTCCTAAATCTATAGGAGCATATTTAAACTTTATCATCATATCTAGTAGTGCTTGTTCTACCTTTTCTTTATCACCTTTTTCTAAGGAATCATATTTAACTTCTTTGAATCCTAAAATTCTTACAGAATTTCTAATATTGTCGCATACCTAATCAATATCTTGAGGAGGTTTCCTAGAAAAAAAATTGGAACTTGCTCATATCATCTAACTTTATTCTTTCTTCTTCATCCTCTTCATCATCAAGCATGACTAAAAGTTTCATCCTTGGCTTCTTCTTTTGACCCTGCTTGGTCCCTTTGATGACTTATTTCCTATTTGGTGTAAACTTTCCCTTAGTTGGCTTGGTTATCTTGTCTACCCCTTTTTGTTAGGATCAACCACAAATAGAAATAACAATTACATGCAAATATAATCAATATTAGAAAACAATAAGATGCACAGAAGAGAACACAAGGCACAAAGATTTAATGTGGATCACCCAATCCCTAGGCTACATCCACCAACAACCAATCCAATATTATTATTATCCAATGATTATGATTTTCAATCTCTTATAGCTTAATACCACCATCAGAAGCTACAATAGCATCATGCATTATAAAATCCCTAACCCTAAGCCATCTTATACAAGCTTTTTCCACTTACAAAATTAGGGCTAGAATAAGTCATCCAATAGAAAACATAATAATTGATGTCTTTACAATAGTCAATTCATTTTTTGGCTTCAAGGGTGTTGCACCCAAAAACCCTTGTGAGGGCATTGCCCCTCAACCCCACCCTATACTGTGATAAGGAGCACACTTAGGGTGCTACCCTAGGATCCCACAAGGGGCATTGCCCCTTGACCCTGTCTTGGGGGTGCTACCCCAAAACCCCCATAATAATAATCTGGAGGGAAATTGCATTGAATAAAGGGGTAAAATTAGCCTTCGAGTTTGATTAGGCTCAATAAAACAACAATATCCCACTGAGAGACTACTCAAACTCCACACTAATAACCTCCAACTTGGAGACTGATCATAGCACCACTAAACCTCTAACTCCCACTAGCATATCAAACCACCCTAGACTTTGTTGTTCTTTTATTATGTTTAGTCTAGAAGACCAACCAAAGTCAAAGAGGAGTTCATCTTCTCCCTTGTCACTACCTTGGTAAACATATCTATTGGATTATCATATGTATATATATTCTCCAGCTTTAACTATCCATCGTCCAAAATTGGCTTAATGAAATGGTATGACAACTATATTTGTTTTGTCTTTGAATGTAGAGAAAAAAAATTTGCAAGATGAATGGCACTTTGTCTATTTGTTAAAAAAATAATTATCACTTTCTAGGTGTCCCAATTCTTCCATGAAGAACTAAAGCCATGTCATCTCCTTAGTTGCCTTTGTAGTAGCAACATACTTTGCCTCTATAGTGGATAAAGAATTAACCTTTTGCAACCAATAAATCTAGCTCATTGTTGTCCCACCAATAGTAAATACATTTATTTTTAAAGGGTTAGGCCACAATAATGGTTACCACTTTTTGGCCAACTTTGACATTGAAATAGATATTTTTAAAAAAATCTTCACTTTCAAATGTGTATTACTAAAAAATAGTAAAGAATTTGAAGATGATGTGAATTGGTGATTTGTAGCATTTTCTATCTAGTTTCTAACACTATTTAAAAAAAAAAATTCCAAAGTGATAGTAGTCCATTTTTTTTTCTCCTTTAAGAAGTGGCATATATGAAAAATTAGCATTTTTTAAGAGTGATGGTTGTTTTGATCAATGTAACTTTTTTAAAAATATGATAATAAAAAAAATCTTTCAAGTTTAGAATGGTAACATCAATACCTAGGCACTTTAATTGGTTTCATTCAATTTTGTTAAAATTTGTAGATTCAATTCAATGGCAAAGTGATGTTAACGATAAATTAGACACAGGTTGATTTTGATCAATATAATTTATTTTATAAAAATCGAAATGATTTTTTTCTTGTTTTGCTAGGAAGGTAACACTTATTTCTATAATGTTTAGAATAATTGAGATGGAGGTGAATCATTTGCTCAAGGTCCATATGTACCAACTGAACAAACAAAAAATTAAAAACTTTTTTGTTATGTTTATCCTATTGTAACTCGGTCTCTATTGATATCTCAATAACAATATTAACTGATAGTTCATTGTCCTAATACTACAAACTTGCTGAATATAAACATTTGAAATGTAAAATACCATAAAAACATTCAACAAAATTTTGAAACTAGGATTTAATGTGAAAACCAATTTGGAAAAAACACTAGCAACATGTCACCACTTTTTCACTCTTTTGAAGTAAGCCTTGTTAAGAGCCAACCCTGTTAAAGGTTACAATATACATTGTTAAATGTGACTTGGTTAGAGGATTTAATCACCCTATTAGGAGTGGCCTTGTCAAAGGACTTTAGAATATTCCACTAGTATGTCTCCATGTTAAAGGATTTCCATAGACTGTGAAGTCCTTAATGGCTATTAGGTCAAGCTTTGATTAAAATATTTCAATCAAAACTATTTACAATGATTAGAATAAAATAGTAGGGTTTGATCTATATGATTACAACTCACTTTTGCAATTTCAAATATTTGTTCAATTCCTATGGTGATTCTCTAATAAGCATTCCTTATCAACTTTGTCCTTCATTTTCTTGGCAGTCCTTCAAGCATTCACCCTTCTCTTCACAAAAATCTTAAGACTTCTATTTAGATTATCTTATCAAACCCTACAACATTGTTCCATCTTACTAGAAATCTCTTACATGTGTACAACTTCTCTATTATGTTCTCATCTTTTCATATCTCATTCGTACTCTTCTCCACTTATTTTTAAAGTTTATCTTAGTGCCTCCTTAAATAGGTAATTTTGGTCCTTTGTCATTTCTCACAATCACCATAGGTCTTAGGGTTTTTGATTTGATCCAATAGATTCATTGTATCTAATCGATATTTTGTTCATGTCTTTCTTTTCTTTCATTTCTAGAAACTTCTCATTGAATTTGGTCATTACATATCTTACCTAATCCCACCTTGAACTAAATGATCCAACTCATCAATTTTATCTTCAATACACTTTTCATATCACAATAAATAAACTGAGTCAACTAGAAATCTTGATTTATCATATGCATTCAAAATACTATTTTCAACCAACACTAAGTTCTGACACTCAATCATCACTGATTTACTCAGTTGCTACAGAGCTTCTAGCTCAGCATCAACACTAGTTGCTCAATCAATACAGATGCTTGGTCAGCACTAAAATTTCACTTAGCACATAATGTGGCTTGGTTAACACTAGCATCACTTGGCATAAACTTTAAGTTCTTTGATATTTTGATGTATTCCTCAGTCAAGCTTATGCATTTTTTTTCATGTCTTCATAATGTAAACAATCAAATTATCTTGTCAAATTCTAACTAAGCAAACATCCATTGTAGCTTCATTTGTATAACTCAACCTTTCTTCTAGGTTCTTTTTTTATGAGAAATTTCTCAAATCCTCTTCATCAATTAAATAGATATGACATTTATATTAGATAGAAATATGTCTCATTGGTTGATTTGACATCAATGACAACATAACAATTGTTTCAATTTTAGTTTCCAACAATCTCCCTCTTTGGTATTGATAGAAAACCCTCAAAATATGTTATGAATACAATCTCTCTTTGTTACCATGCAATCTAAAAAAAATTCTTTCATGAGTAATTTCAAAAACCCTTCTAAGTTTTGAGTTCATAGATTATCTTTAATCTTGTACATATTCTCCCTCAAGAATTTTATACATCAATTTGTTCGATTTTCACTTCCACTTTCTCCCTCTTACATCTTATATACATTATCTCCCTCTTTGACAACAATACCAAAGACATTACCTATCTTGGCTTCATTTCCTTCATACATCTTGATTATGTAGATAATTACATGTCAGGACTAAATTATGTCATATGTATATGACTGAGTTGTTATGTTTTTCTCCTTCCTTACTTTACTTGACTTCCTTAGACATCTCCTAAAGTAGAACTATATGCATCAATGTGTAAGGTATTCCGATCAGCCCATTTGATGCAATGACTCTTTATAGCTTAAATATAATTTCTTAGGGGAATCACCCCTAGTTTACCTCTAAGATTTTCATAAGAATCTTTAGGTAATGCTTTAGTGAATATGCTAGCAATTTGTTCTTTAGAGCGTACATATTCTAACTTCACTTCTTTTTCTTGAACTAGTTCTCTCAAGTAGCAATACTTGATAGCAATGTGCTTAGGTTTTATTTGCATTATAGGATTATTTGATGTATTGATAGCACTTGTGTTATCACAATAGATAACCACTAGATATGTAATTTCTTCCTTCATTCCTTTCAGTAATTGCTTGATCCACATAATGTTTAAACAATTCACTACAACTACCACATACTTGACCTTAGCTGTTGATTGGAAAATACAATTATGTTTCTTGCTTGTCCATGACACCAATTTCTTTCCTAGAAAGAATACACCTCCACTAGTTCTTTTTTTACCATCAATATTTCTTACCCAATTAGATTCAATGTATACTTTTAGTTCAAATCTATCACTCCTCTTGTAATACAATCCATAGTCTTATATACCTTTTAGATATCTCAATATCCTTTTCACTACCATCATATGATTTTCCATATGATTTTCTAAAAATATATCAACTATCCCAATAGATAATGCAATATCAGGTTTTCTATGAACAACATATTGCAATTTTCCAATCATTGATTTGTATAGTGTTTGGTTCACATCAGCAAATCCATCACTTTTATATAACTTATATCCTAAAGATGTAGGTGTGCTCAGTAGTCTTGATTCTTCCATTCCAAAAAAAAATTAGTATCTCCTTGATATATTTGGACTCGATAATGAAAATAATAGATTTCATTTGACATACTTGAAGGCCAATAAAGAATTTGATTTCACCAAATATTGACATCTCAAATTCCTTCTTCATTTCATCAGCAAATGATTTGCATAATCCTTATTTTCCTCCAAATATAATGTCATCAACAAAAAATTTAGATAGTGGTACCTAAATTTTATTACCAATCTTCAAGTATAGATTATTGTTATCATTTGTCCTTTCAAAACCAATCTTCGCCAAGTAATTATGTAGTCCTTCATACCATTCTCTTGGAGCTTGTTTCAATTCATATAGATCTCTATTCAGTTTACATACCATATTCTTCTTGTCTGGGTCCACAAATCCCTTAGGTTGTTTTATGTACACTTCTTCTTCAAGCATACCACTCAAAACTATAGACTTGAAATCCATTTGACATACCTTAAGCTTTTTTTAGGTTGATTATGCAAGCAAAGTTCTGACTCCTTCTAGTCTTTCTACAAGAGTGAAAGTTTCGTCATAATCAACTCCTTTATTAGCATATTCTTTGCATACCAATCTAGCCTTGTTCCTTGTAACTTCACCTTTTTCATGTATTTTATTCTTGAAAACCCACTTTGTTCCAATAACATTTTTTTCCTTTGGTCTAGACACTAGGGTCCAAGTGTTGTTCTTCTTAATTTGTTCAATTTCTCCATCCATTGCTTAGATACGATCTTCATTTTCTAGAGCATATTTGATTGATTTGGGCTCAAATTCACAAAGTAAGCATGTAACATCTCTAAGTCTCTTTCTTGACATAAAACTAGATTATGTATCTCTGATTATTTGTTTTGGTTTATGATGTCTTCTTACATACTTAGCTAGCACATGTGGTCTCCTTCTCTATTCTTCAATAAGTTCATCTTGAAAGATAATAGTAGGCTCACTATCTATTTTGTGTTTAGGTTTAGCATGCTTGGCATTGTCTACTTGATGGTTGGTATTACCTATCTGACTCGACACCTTCTACATTATGCTTAGCACCCCATGTTTGTTGTTGAACAACTTGTCGTTGCACCTCAACATTCTTTGTCTGCTAGGAAACTATAACTTTTCTTTCTTAATTAGTAGGAGTGTTGGGAGAACCATCATCCACATAGATTAATGTGTTGTAGTATTCAAATTCTTCTTTACATTCAACATCATTTCTTTCTACAAATTCATCAACTTTCACATTTGCACTTTCCACAACTTTGTTAGTGTTAGAGTTTAAACATTTGTAATCTTTATGCTTGGTAGAATATCCTATAAATAAGCCTCAATCATTCTTGGCATCAAGTTTTCCATTCCTATCATCTTTAAATATGTAGCATTTTCTTTGAAATATTTTGAAATATTCCATACTAGGAGCATAACCATACCATATTTCAAAAGGTGTAGTATTAGTACCTTTCTTGACTTGTACTTTGTTTAAGATATAGATAGTAGTATAGATAACTTCTCTCCAATATTTTTGTGATACATTCTTCTCCATCATCAATGTTCTAGCATAGTACATTATTGATATGTTTCTCCTTTTAGCTATCTCATTCTAAGGAGAGGTCCTTGGTGTTGACATATGTCTTTTAATTCCTCTATCATTGTAGAATGTGTTGAACTCATTGGAAATGAATTCATCACCTCTGTCAAATCTTAGAGACTTCAAACTCTTCCCTATTTCTTTTTCAACTCTGGCCAAGTACCTTTAAATAATTGAAAAGCATCAAATTTACCTTTAAGAAACATCACATTCATCATCTTAGAGTAATCATCAACAGATAGAATAAAATATTTATCTCCACAATAGCTTTGAAAATCAATAGGTCCACATAGGATAGTATGAACCAATTCCAAAATCTCACTAGATGTGTATGTTTTTCTCTTGAAACTAGACTATGTCATTTTTCCCAATCAACATTATTTACACATAACATTGTTAGGTTTCTTTAGTTTTGGCAACCCTTTTACTTTCTTCATTTTACTAATGTTCACCAGATTGTCAAAGTTGACATGACATAACCTTTTGTACCATAACCAAACATCTTCTTGTGCAAACAAACATCTCTCATTAGATAAATCAAGATAGAACAAGTTATCTCCTGTTTGATCACCACTTCTAATCAGCTTTCCATCAACATAATATATTTTGGATTTTCTGAGATAGAATTCAATTATGTACTCTAATTTGTTTAACTGTGAAACACTCAACATATTATAGTTAAGTCCTTCCACCAAATAAACATTGTCACACTTGATTTTGTCAGTGAGTTGAATTATACCTTTATCTTTCACTACACATAGAATATCATTACCAAATTTAATGTAGCCACCCTCGTATGGTCCAATATTCTCAAATTTATTTCTCTCAGTAGTCATATGATTAGAGATAAAACTATCAATTATCCTTTTGTCACTTTTGTTCACATAATAAATTAAAGCAATCTCATCTTCATCAAAATCCTCTTTTGTAGAAACATAGACAACTTCATTGTCATTACTTTCAAATTCAATGTCAGTTTCTTCTTTCGAAATATAACAAGATTTCTCACCTTTATCATTATTATTATTCTTGTAGTCTAAATCATCTCTCTTTCCTTTGTACTTTCTTTCCTTTCTCTCATCCTTCTCTTCTCTGTCAAGACACCTTGCAGCAATATGACCAACCTTGTTTCATCAAAAATAGATAATAGGTTGTTTACCTTTGTATTTACCTCTTCCTCTTCCAAATATTTTTGCAATAAGTGCTTCAATTTCATCAAGCTTATCATCATAAGTGTCACTTTCACTCTTTACATTTTTTTCTTTTCTTTTCCTAAGAACCAATTGTGACTTAAAATCATATACAATAGTAGTACTTGTGTAGTTATCAAAATTAGACATCTCAAAAGTAGTAAGTCTACCAATTACACCTTCCAAATTCAAATTGTTACATGGAGTACATCTCAACTCTTGTATTGTAGAAACCCTAATGGCATATATAGGAAGTAGAGTTCTCAATATCTTTCTTATCACCATTTTATCTTTAATCTCTCCATTTGCACCTTGAATAGCATTGGCAACTTCCTTGATTCTTGTACTATGTTCTCACATTCTATCATTCTCATTTCATCAAATTTACCTCTTAGGCTCTCTAATTTGGCTCTCAAGACATTGTCATCTCCTCCATATATGTTCTTTAGCTTATCCCCCATTTTTTTTCACTATCACATTCTTTTATATCATCAAACTCAACATAGCTTAGGGCTGAGGCAATCTCCAACATTGATTGATTTTGTTCTTCATTTTCTTTTAGTTGTTGAGTAGTCAGAGGAACAATTTTTATCTTCACACATTCATTTTCCACAAAGTTTATTTTAGCATCACTAATATTGGATATGTGTAACCTCATTAGCATTTTCCAAGTAGGAAAGTTATCCTTGTTCAACTTTGGTACCTCCCTTTTGTGAATTGTAATCTTTAGCTTTAAGTACCTTTAGACTTCTCTATATAAGAAATTGATCTCTAATACCAATTGTTAGAATGTTTAGAACAAATAAGAGGGTAAGGTGAATTAGTTACTCAGGGTTGATATGTAACAGTTGAACAAACAAATAATTAAACACTTTTGTGTTCTTCTTATCATGTTATAACTTGGTCTCTATTTATATCTCAATAACAATATTAACTAATAGTTCACTATGCTTGTTGGTGTAAATAAGTATTTACTGATTACACTTACTTAAGTTTATTTAGGTTAATGCATTATTTAATTATTTTACATTATTTTATTTGTGAGACACTTAGGAGTTTGTGCACTCTTGTGAGTTGTCTTGATGACATCACAAGGGTCTGCACCTCTTTTAAGCACATGTTGTCTACAACACAGGAATCTTCTACACACATATGACACTTTTTCATTCTTATCCATTCATCTAGAATGTTGGATAAGGTGCTTAGTTGTCTTATCTCTTGGTTGTTTCTAGAGACATTCTAGGTGCTTCCTAAGAGGCTTTTATATACAAGAACTCCTAGTGTGTTGAACATCACATTCTAAACAAAGCAATGTATTTGAACATACTCTGATTAATTAATCATATCCATCTTTGGTCTACTGTGTGCTTGTGTTTGAGTTCTTAGTTCCTCGGTGAATTTTTCCCTTAGACAAATTCTTACATGGTATCAGAGCAACTTGGAGATTTTCTCATCACATAGCCATTCGAGACCATCATCTTGCTTCATCACTACAGCTCAAATCTGGAGTGCTACAAAAATTGGGAGTGTCCAACATTAGATCTGATCTCACCATTGTATCTGGAGCACTGGACTGATGAAAATTGGCTATAAAGCTGCCTACCCTAGGCCAAAGTCAATTGTGAGGCAAATTCTTTTTGCAAATCAGCACCCGAAGGACTGATTTGCAAAATTGGTATGATCATTTCAAATCTGTACATTTAATTCTTAGATCTACTTTTTTCATCTACATCTCTGCTATTTTTTCGGATCTGCATTATTTTTCAAAAAAAATTTGGCCATAGGGCCATAGGAGAGATTTTTTGCAGGTGAAAATTGAAGCTTATTGGTGCAAATCTGATATTTGTATCACATTCACAAGGTCCAAAAACCCCTAAATCAGATTTTGTTTCATCCAAATCGGATATCTGAGGCAAAATCTAGAGGCATTTGTTTGTTGGAGGCGCGACGGCAATTCAAAAAAAATAACAGTAGTAATATTTTCAAATAGCGATATCTTCCTCATACGAACTCCTTTTTGCGAGCAATTTTTTTTGTTTTGGGGTAGAATTTTGTGATCTACACATTGCTGTAGGTGGTTTGAGATCTCTATTTCTATTGTTTTTCGCAACTCCAAAATCTCAAATTTTGCCACTTAAAATGCTTGGTACGGGCTCATTCGAACTCCAAATTAGGTTTCATTTTTTTTTGAAAGTGCATTTTTTTTGTCTACTTTCCAGATCTATAATCACATTATAGATTTTGTAGACAAAAATACTACTTTCAAAAATAGGCCCTAAATTGGCAAGTGGCTACCAAGTGCCTAAATCATTCATTAGGGGGGGTTTTTTTGATTTTTTTGGAGGTTTCTTTGATTGGTCCATCATGGAAGAGTCATATTTGATCTACTTGACACTAGATAACTATAAGGAATGGAGTCAACTTATGGTCAGATATCTCTTTCAGCACAATGTACTACCATATGCACCAGATCTTGAGTATACTATTGATCAAGTTGACCTCCTTATTCCTACTCTTTATCAATATATGGAGTATAAAGTTCTAAAAAAGATGTTCAAAATTAAGTCATCTGATCCATATATTTTGTGGATGTATCTTTGGGAGAATTATGGAGAACCAGCTATTCCTCCATTCCTAGAAGATCTTCTTCCACCAGTTGCAGCTGACTCCTCTTCAAATGACATCACACTTCTAGCTCCTATTGCTCCTACTGATCTTATTTTATCCACAGATATTTCAGATTCAATGTAGTAGGACACTTTATGTCTTCCTACACTACCTTCATGCAAAGACTTCCTTTCAGACATTACATATTTGTTTGTGGAGTCTCACATTCAAGATGTGGGAGACATTATTGATGACATTCATCTTCTTTTTGAGGCAGATATTCCATCCTTTTCCATAGTGAAAGATTCATGTACTTCAACACTTCAGGGTACTCATGGTCGTCTAGGTGATGATTTCTTGCTAAACATTTTAGCTCTATTCTTGGAGTCACACATAGTAGATATGGGAGACTTTCATGATGATTTATCACTTCTCTTTGCTGAGGCAGATTTTTCTATAGTTATTGTAAATGCTCTACATGATCAATCCTTCCAGATTGGCATGATTGTGGATTCTTCTTTACAGCATCTATAGGAGGTCTCTCTCACATTTGGGAAGACTGTTGGTTTCCTAAAGTAGGTTCTACATCCTTCCTTGTTCGATCTTCTCTTCTCTTCAATAGTTTGGAGGAAGCCATCATCAGTATTGACATAGGGACTTTTGGACAGGCTTTAGAGACATCGATCATCATAGAGATTCCTTCTCCATCCAGGGGACATGATGGAGACACAACCCAAGAACAGAATGGACACAACAAAAAAGGGGAAATTATATTAACTGAGAAAATAAGCTAGTACAACAGTACAGGGAAAATAAACTTTAAAACATGCCCTAAGGGCTTACAATAGCATAAATCTAGAGATAATTTCTCCTTTCAGTACCTCCTCTCAAACTCCACTCCGAACTACCTTTTACAATGCCAAAAATCTCCTTAAATAGACCCCGGAGGGTTAAGGACTAGGAGTACATACTAGAAAGTGCTAGTAGGCATCCACCGACCAAATAGATGGTTCTAGAAGCTATGTTAGAAGTCGGCGCAAATCTAGAAGAATCCAAAAACGGTCATCAAACTTTCGGGAGGCATAACTTTTGAACCATAGCTCTGATTGACAAACCGTTTATATTTTTGAAAAGATCTCAAAGCGCTCTATAGCCCTATGGACCAGCTTCACTTGTCCCCCATTTTTGGCCCTTTTTGAGGTCATTTAATGCCCCTAACCTAACTTTGAAGCATTCTTAGGAGGTCTCGAAAACCCAAAAAACTGCAATAACTTTCAAACCGTGGGGCCTTTTGACCTGATTCCTTTTTTGGAATGCTATAAATCACAATTACATTCATCTGGCCAATTCACACCTTCTAGGTTACCAAAATGATGGCCCAATTGCATGCTCCTATTTTTTCAAGATTTTTTAGCACACGTATAGTTGAACTGTGAGAATTGGAACCTTTATTTGACCCAAATGGGTATCCAAAAATGAAAACGCATGAAACAAAAACTAAGTCTAAGTACATTTTTTTGGGTGACGCAGGATTGCCCTTATACCTCTGGATGCTCCTGCATCAGACACCCAGGGTAGATTGAAAAGTGACCCTGTCACTTTATGAATGGTAGAGGAAATCCCAAATGGGAAACCTCAGCTGTTGTAATCCAAGTTGAGTCCTCGATCGGTCATCCTTTCCATTTGACCAAATACTCTTCATACTACCTATTTCTGGTACTCCTACCCACACGATGATCTAGAACGTCTTCTATCTCCTCCTTCTTAGAAGAAGGAATCGGACATGGCTCTAACATCAGCTCCTCATCTGCACCATCATCATGATACTCTGTTAAATCTGCAATGTTGAAAATGGGAGAAATGTGAATACCATCTGGCAACTCCACTTCATATGCATTTCCTGAGTCATGTTTCTTCAAAATTTTGCAGGGGCCAAATTTCTTCATTTTTAGCTTGTTGTAAGTACCGGCTGGAAATCTTTCTTTTCGTAAGTGCACCATGACTAGATCCCCTACTTGGAATTCCTTATGTCATCTCTTTTGATCAGCCCTAGCTTTATACTCATGATTCATCTTGGTAATGTGTGCTTGAACCTCCTCATGTAGATGCTTGATATGTTCAACAAATTCCTCAGCTTTAGCACTTGTCCTCTCCCCTTGCTCTATCTTCCTTAATTTTGGTGCAGTCCTTGGGCTATTCCCATATATAATTTGGAATGGCGATTTTCCAGTACTCCTATTTATAGAGTTATTGTAAGAAAACTCTGCTTGTGGTAGAATCAAATCCCATCCCTTGGGCTTATCCCCAACTAAACATCTCAACAAATTGCCCAGACTTCTGTTTACCACTTCTGTTTGGCCATTAGTTTGTGGGTGATGCATGGAACTAAATTTCAAGTCAGTTCTTAACTTTTTCCACAATGTCCTCCAAAAATACCCCACAAATTTAGTATCTCTGTCAGAAACTATACTCGTTGGAAGACCATGTAGTCTTACCACCTCTTTGAAAAACAAGTCTGCAATATGGACAGCATCGTGAGTTTTGTGGCATGGAATGAAATGTGCCATTTTGGAGAACCTATCAACCACCACGAATACTGAGTCATTACCCCTTTGTGTCCTTGGCAATCCAAGAACAAAATCCATACTTATGTCCTCCCATGGCCTTCATGGAACAGGCAATGGCTGATATAGGCCAGCATTGTGACTAGACCCCTTGGCAACTTGACAAACCTAGCAACTCTGTACAAACTTCTTCACATCCTATGAAATTTGAGGCCAGAAATAATGTTCTCTAAGAATGGAAATGGTCTTATCTCAACTAAAATGTCTTGCCATCCCTCCACTGTGTTTCTCCTTAATCAGATTTTCCCTCATGGAACTCCTTGGAATGCACAATTGACTACCCTTGAATAACATGCCATCCTGAATCAAATAGTCTAACCACTTGGTTCTATCTACAACAACAGGTTCTTTACAAGCTTTCCATGCTTCAAAAAAATCAGGATCCTCGGGGTACAATTTCTTGAGTTCATCAAACCCAACTACTTCAACCTGCATTACTGTAAGCAACAACTATCTCCTACTTAGTGCATCTGCAACCCTATTAGATTTTCCACTTCTATGCTTCAACACAAATGTATAACTCTGCAAGAACTCCTCCCACTTCATATGCCTCTAATTCAATTTACCTTAGCTATTTAGGTACTGTAATGCTTGATGATCAGTATACAAAAAAAATTCCTTTGGTAATAAATAATGCCTCCATTTCTTTAAGGCTCGAACTATTGCATAGAACTCTTGATCATAAACAAAATACTTCGTCTTTGCATCATTCAATTTATCACTAACATATGCAATAGGCTTACCTTCTTGGCTTAATACAGCCCCAATAGCACTGCCACTGGCATCACAATCTACCTGGAAAACCTTTCTAAAATCTAGAAGTGCCAACACAGGCTATTCTGTCACCTTCTTCTTCAGCAATTCAAAACTTCTCGCAGCTACTGCAGTCCATTTTAACTCTTTTCTATTCCCTCTTATTGTATCAGTTAGGGGCGCACATATGCCACTGAAATTCTTAATAAACTTCCTATAAAAACTAACTAGACCATGAAATGATCTCACCTCAATAGCAGACCTTGAAGTAGGCCATTCCAAGATGGCTTTTACCTTCTCTGGATCCATTTTGAGACCTTCAGGTCATATAACAAACCCCAAATAGACTAACTCCCTTTTTGCAAAGATACACTTCTTCAGATTAATTAATAGTTTCTCTTCCCTTAGCCTTTCAAGGACACTACGAATATGCAGTAAATGTTCTTCCAAAATCTTGCTGAAAATTAAAATATCATCCAAATAGACAATAACAAATTTTCCCAAGAACTTCTTAAGTACCTCATTCATGAGCCGCATGAAGGTACTTGGGGCATTCATCAATCCAAAGGGCATGACTAACCACTCATAAAGAACCTCCTTGGTCTTGAAGGCTGTTTTCCACTCATCTCCTTCTCAAATCCATATCTGATGATAGCCACTCTTGAGATCTATCTTTGTGAAGTACTGAGCTCCACTCAAGCAGTCCATAAGATCATCCATCCTTGGCAAAGGAAATGGGTACTTGATGGTTATCCTATTTATAGCTCGAGAATTTGTACACATCCTCCACTCTCCATCCTTCTTTGGTGTGAGTATTGCAAGTATTGCACATGGACTCAAGCTCTCTTGAATCAAGCCCTTCCTCAACAGCTCCTGAACCTATCTATTTAGGTCCTCTATTTCAGTAAGAGTCATCCTGTGAGCAGCCTTGTTAGGCAAACTAGCTCTTGGAATCAAATCTATCTGATGACTGATTTGCCTTATTGGTGGCAATCCATCTAGAACATTATCAGAGATAATATCTCCAAACTCCTCTAGTAAATCTGAAACTTCAAGTGGTATTTCACTACTACCTTCTTTATCTTTCCTAGGAATCAAAGGATAGCACATATGCTGATGTTTCATGCCATCTAAAAACTTCCTTCCATCAACAAGACAAATCCTAGCACTACTACATACCTTTTCGCCTTCCTTTTTCATGGGATTCAATTTGTGGTGAACTCCATCCTTTGTCTGAGAGTATGTGTTTGCATGTCCATCATGTAATGCATGTCTATCAAACTACCATGGTCTACCCAACAATAGATGGCAAACATCCATCAAAATAACATCACAGAGAACTTCATCATGGTAACTCCCAATTTTGAATTTCACTAAACATTGTTCACTTACCAGGACCTTATGATCATCTTTTACCCAAGCAATCTGATAGGGCTAGAGATGTTTCTCCCTCTTGAGCTTCATCTTAGAGACCATCTCTTCTGATACCAAGTTATCAGTGCTACCACCATCAATGATCACGTCACAACATTTATCCTCACACTTGCATCTGGTACGAAACAAACTCCTCTATTATCCTGGTTCAATCTCACCACTTAGTAGGACCCTTTCATTTACTAAATTCTTTCCTCTTTCTGCATCCTCTGAATGTGATGATTGTGCATCCTCATCCACATGAGCAACCCTAGCTTGACCCTCAGTTCTCCTATCCGTCCTTCCTTGTCGTTGAGGGCATTCAAAGGCACAATGACCTTCTTCATTGCAATGGAAATAGGTACCACAGAAGCCTCCTCTTCCTTTTCCACATCCTCTACCTCTTCCTCTTTGATTTCCAAAGTCTTGATCACAGGAGTGATTGAAACCCTCATTCCTCTAGTTCCTATATATGAGCAATGTTAGTATGCTAATAGAAACCAAATTTAAATAAAGCTTCTACAAACTAAACAAAATTCATAAACTTCAAGATAGACTAAGATGAACTCTCAATTGAGAATATGAGCCATTAATGGGCTCTCTCAATGAGAAGCTCTCTTGTTGAGTAGCTTTGTCTAAATAGATAGGATGTATGATCAAGCTTATGCTTCAAAAAGGGCTTCAAATGGAGTTAGAATTTGGGTGTGAGTGTATGGTTTTGATGTAAAATGGCTTCTCAAAATGGCATTATGACTTTACTTCATGGATTGTGTTATTTTGCAAAGGGGAAGGATCCAATTTATAGGCAAGAGGCTTGAGGGATTGAGGGCTAAGATGCAAGGATGGGAAAAAGCTCATGGAGGGCTCAGATTGCATGAGAAGAGAGCACATGGATTGTGCTTCCTTATAGCCAATCAAGGAGTGACACATGTCACATGGTGAGAGGATGGAGGAAAGGGGAAGGATGAGTCAACAAAGGAGGCTCAAGGTATAAAATCTTCATAAAGACCCTCATAATGACTTGTAAGAGCAATAAAAGGGCTTGTAAGAGTCATTTATAACCTAGTGGACTTCATAAAGTTTTATGGTTGAGATATTTTGAGGGTGATGAGAGCAATTTCGACTTGGACTTGATTAGGAAGGTTTTAAGCTTGTTTAGGCTTGTGCCAATGATTAGAGGATGGATTAGGATGGTTTAGGATTAGCTTAGGGATAGGCAAGTGGATGGCATTTAATGAGGGTGGGTGAAGGAGGAGATAGTTGTTAACTTTGGCTTGGGTTAGGAAGTTTTAACTCATGTTTAGGGAATGTGACAAGGTTAGGAGGGGATTAGGATTAGGTTTAAATACATCTTCTAGAAGAGTCTAGACTTTGGATGAGGATAAAGACTTTTTAGAATAGTCTAGAATTTCCTAGGATAAGATTTTATGAAATAAATAAAGTTTTATTTATTTCAAGGGTTTGGGTTGAGGAGATATTTATTAAGATATTTTTAATAAACATTTAATCTTGATTAAATATTTTGAGTTGGGATTAGGGGTAGGAAATGATGGGATTAGCCTTTAATCAAAATTAAAGAAGGATTAGAAGATTTTGGAATAGGTTAGTGGTCTTAAGGAAATTGGCCAAGTTTTGGACAAAAAATAAATTTTTTATTTATTTTAGGATTTTTGGTCAATTTATTAATTAAATAATTAATAAATAAGGAAATAATGTTTAAATAAGATTTAAACATTTTTGGGAGGGATTCCTTAATTAAATATTTTTAATTAAGATAAAGGGATTTAATGGCATAAAAATTAATTAATGATGATGTCATCAGGGATTTTTTCAAAAAATAAAAATACTTTATTTTTTAAAGGATTTTTAGGTGTCTACATTTCCTACTAGTACCCACATCTTCATTTTTCTTTTGAGTTTCATTTCAGCCTCCAGATTACCTACCACTACCCCTTCCTCCTTGACCATGCCCTCTTTGTCTCCCTTCAAAACTTTTATTTAGCTTCTCTTCAACTCGTAGGGCAAACTGGTATGCCTCTTCAACGCTGGTCATTCTTACCAGACTTAATTCCTCCTGGATGCTAGGTCACAACCCACTGATATAATGAGCAACCTTCTCCTTATTTGCTTCTGCATGTCTCGCTCTAATCAAGAGTCAATAAAATTCCTCTGTATATTCTTGGACTAATCTTCCTGCTTGCTTTAACCCATGCATCTTCTTAAACAAATCAAGCTTGTAGTCCACAGGAATGAACTGCTTCTTCAATTTGTCCACCATGCGATCCCACCTTGTGATCTTCTCCTTTCCTCTTCTATTTCTTTCCAATTGAACCTCTTGCCACCATATTTTGGCATGACCTTTCAGTTTGGCTTTTGCAAACTTAACCCTATCTGGGTCCCTGATATCCTCATACTCAAAGTATTCTTCCAGTTCATTGATCTAATCGATCAACTCATCTGGTTTCAGATTTCTTGAAAATACACCCACTTCAATTGTGGGTCTTTTCCCAAACTTAGTAATGGCCCTAAAAAGCCTTTCCTCTGCATGATTTAGAACTTCCCCATCAAATTTCTCTTCTGGTCCCATAACTTCTTCTTCATTGTCATCCTCACTATCGTCACCAGCGGCAACATTTGCTCCTCTACGGAGCTCCTCTTGCAATGCTTGTACCTACCTTTGGAGGGCTCTAACCTCCTCAGGATTAATATCACTAGCCCTTTCGCCATGCTCTCTTCGTGGAGGTATCTTCTAACTCAAACCCACAACCACATAGTCCTAGTGCAAACTGCCTCACAGTCGGTGCTCTGTCTACACACTCAGGAAAACTAGCTCTGATACCACTTGATGGAGACACAACCCAAGAACAGAATGGACACAACAGAAAAGGGGAAATTATATTAACTAAGAAAATAAGCTAGTACAATAGTACAGGGAAAATAAACTTTAAAACATGCCCTAAGGGCTTACAATAGCATAAATCTAGAGATAATTTCTCCTTTTAGTACCTCCTCTCAAACTCCACTCCGAACTGCCTTTTACAATGCCAAAAATCTCCTTAAATAGACCTCGGAGGGTTAAGTACTAGGAAAACATTTTAGAAAGTGCTAGTAGGCATCCACTGACCAAATAGAAGGTTCCAGAAGCTGTATTAGAAGTCGGCACAAATCTAGAAGAATCCAGAAATGGTCATCGAACTTTCGGAAGGCATAACTTTTGAACCGTAGCTCCGATTTACTAACCGTTTACATTTTTGAAAAGCTCTCAAAGTGCTCTATAGCCCTATGGACCAGCTTCACTCATCCCCCATTTTTTGGCCCTTTTTGAGGTCATTTAATGCCCCTAACTTGACTTTGAAGCATTCTTAGGAGGTCTCCAAAACCAAAAAAAATTGCAATAACTTTCAAACCGTGGGGCCTTTTGACCTGATTCCTTTTCTGGAATGCTCTAAATCACAATTACATTCATCTGGCCAATTCACACCTTCTAGGTTACCAAAATGATGGCCCAATTGCATGCTCCTATTTTTTGGGATTTTCTAGCACACTGATAGTTGAATTGTGAGAGTTGGAACCTTCATTTGACCCGAATGGGTATCCAAAAATGAAAATGCATGAAACAAAAACTAAGTCTAAGTATATTTTTTTGGGTGACACAGGATTGCCCTTATACCTCTGGATTCTCTTGCATCAGGACACATCTCATAGGTACCCTTTCCTTTGTTTCTTCCAAAGGGGAGGAACATCATACAGAGGTCATGGATCAGCTTCTACATTAGAGCATTTCTCACTGATCGACACACTAATTTTAAGGGGGAGGGGACTATGTTGTCTCCTTCTTCTCCTTTTTGGGGGGGACTTTTTCCTCATAGGAGGTTTTGTCCTTCTCCATTCTTTCTTGTATATACATGGATGTATGTCTTAATAGGGGGGTCTTGATTACTCCATCCATTGTTGCATCTTTATTCATCTCTCTTTTTTGGGGAGGGTTTTTCCCATGAGTTTTTCCCTCTTTCCTTGCTTTATGGGAGATTTGCATCCTTCATTATGTCCATGGGTACCTTGTATGGCCTAGTAGCCGGGACCCATTATGCATCTTCATCCTAGTTTTGTAAGCTTAAGGGCATTCCCCTAAGTTGCACTTAAGGGGGGGTGTTGGTGTAAATAAGTATTTACTTATTACACTTACTTAAGTTTACTTAGGTTAATGCATTATTTAATTATTTTGCATCATTTTATTTGTGAGATACTTAGGAGTTTGTGTACTCTTTTGAGTTGTCTTGATAACATCACAGGGGTCCACACCTCTTTTAAGAACATGTTGTCTACAACGCATGAATCTTCTACACACATATGACACTTTTTCATTCTTATCCATTCATCTAGAATGTTGGATAAGGTGCTTAGTTGTCTTATCTCCTGGTTGTTTCTAGAGAATTCTAGGTGCTTCCTAAGAGGCCTTTATATACAAGCACTCCTAGTGTGTTGAACATCACATTCTAAACAAAGCAATGTATTCAAACATACTCTTATTAATTAATCATATCCATCTTTGGTCTACTATGTGCTTGTGTTTGAGTTCTTAGTTCCTAGGTGAATTTTTCTCTTAGGCAAATTCTTACAATCCTAATATAAAAAACTTGATGAAAATAAACATTTGAAATGTAAAACACCATAAAAACATTCAACACATGTTTGACACTAGGATTTAATGTGGAAACTCAATTTGGGAAAAATTACCAGTAACATGTCACCACTTTTTCACACTTTTGAAGTAAGCTCTATTAGGAGTCGACCTTGTCAAAGGTTACAATACACACTATTAAATATGACCTAGTTAGAGGACTTAATCACCCTATTAGAAGTGGCCTTGTCAGAGGATTTTAGAATATTCTACTAGAATTTCACCCTATATATTATCAAGTCCTTAATTATTGTTAGCTCAACCTTTGATTAAAAGGGTTTCAATACAAACTATTTATAATGATAAGAAAGAAAATAGTTGGGTTTGATCTGTATGATTACAACTCAATTTTTTAGTTTTAGATCTTTTTTCAATTCATGTGTTGATTCCTTCCTTGCCACCTCAGTCCTTGATTTTCTTTGAAGACCTTCAAGCATTCACTGTTCTCTTCGAAAAAATCTTAAGACTTCTATTTAGATTATCTTATCAATGTTAACAACATTTTTCCATCTTACTAGAAATCTCTCACATACACACATCTTCTCTTTTTTCTTCTCTTCTTTGCATATCTCATTCACGCTCTTCTCCACTTGTCTTTAAAGTTCACCTTTGGGCCTTCTTAAATAGGTAATTCTATTCCTTTTTAATTTCTCACAATCATCATATATCTTAGGTTTTTTGATATAACAAATTCATTGTATCAAATTGTCATTTTATTCATCTCTTTCTTTTCTTTCTTTTCTAGAAACTTCTCATCAAATTCATTCATTAGGTATCTTACCTAATCCTCACTTTGAATTAAATGATCCAACTCATCAATCTTATTTCAACATGATTTTCATATCCCAAAAAATCAACCGAGTCAACTAGAAATCATGATTTCGCATGCTCATTCAAAATACTATTGTGTGGACAACACTAAGTTCTAACACTCAGTCATCACTAATTTACTTAGCCACTATAGAGCTTCTATCTCTGCATCAACAATGTTTTCTCGGTTGATATTGATGCTCAATCAACACTAAAATTTCACTGGATACTTACTATGGCTCAATTGACACTAGATTCACTCAGCATAAACTTTAAATTTTTTGATCTTCTTTTATATTCCTCAATCAAGCTTATGAAGTCTTTTCTCATGTCTTCATAATTTAAACAATCAAATTATCTTTTCAAAGTCTAACTAACCAAACATCCATTGTAGCTTCCTTTTCATAACTCAACCTTTCCTCTAGGTGCTTTTGTTATGAGCAACTTCTCAAATCCTCTTCATCAATCAAATAGATATGAAATTTAGATTATAAGGCAATATGTCTCATTAGTAGATTTGAAATCAATGACAACATAACAATTGTTTCAATTTTAGTTTCCAACACACATAACTTTGTAGAACATTTTTTTTTAAATCTTATTTTCTATTTTTTATGAAGCTTCAAACTAAGACTTGTGAGATGATCAAACAACCTATATTTAATAAAAGTACAAATAAAAAATCACAATAAATACAATGTATAATAAAATTATAGTCAATGGAAAGATTATTCATAGTATAACTAGGTAGTATATTTAGTTTTTAAAACCATACCTATTTAGCCATTGTTTGAGCCCTTAGAAGGGAAAATTTTGAGAGAGAAATTATGAAATTTATAACCAAAAAAATTACTGGGCTTCAAATGATGCCCCCTTCATTTGAAGCTCAGGTTGCCACAACATGTGGCAAAAAATGGGCTTGGGACTTCCTGGCAAGTTTATGACCGGCTGGGAATTTTCCATGGGGGCTTTGAATGAAGCCCCCTATCAGCTTAGGGAACTTCATTCGAAGACCCCTAGGCTAAAAGGAGGGCTTCATTTGAAGCCTTATCAACCTAGGTTAGATTTCTTTATGTATATAAATACACAAAAAAAAATTTACATGTAAATCATGTCAAATCATCTTCAAATTCTTTTTTTTTGGAAGAAATAGAAAGAAGTATAAAATATAGGATTTTTTAATTTTAAAGACAATTTGATAGTTATTTGAAGAAAAAATATGGGAAAAAAGAAATGAAGACAAAGTAAATCAAAATTAAATAGATTAGTTGATGCATAACAAAGAAATCACAAAAAAATAGTAGTAAATTATCATCGAAAGAGAGAAGGTATGTACTTGTGCATTCATAGTTGTCTATATATTTTTTTTTTTTCTCTAAATAGTATTGTAATCTCATTCTTTTATGTGCATGTATTCCACAAAAAACAATTACAAGATGAGAAAATAGATGTTGAGGAAGGTTCAAGACATGAAAATTTAGTACAAGAAAATTTAGTATAGGAAAATTCAATACATGAAAATTTAGAACATGAAAAAATGGAAATTGGAGAATGGTCAAGATCAATTTCTCCAATTGGTATGGATGAACAATTAAGATTAGCTATAAGTGTAAAGAAAAATATCATGCATAGAAATTTAGATCATTTTCTTGCAATGGATATGGATAAATTGAAATCACTTGCTGATATTAAATCATTAAGTCTTTCTAAAAAGAGAGATTTGAATAAGATGGTAAAAGAAATAAGTAAATTTGATCATTTGGAAACACTTGAAAAATCCCAAGTACTTTCTCATGTTCTTCTAGGAAAAAAACTTGCAAGAGCAATTACAATTGTTGTGTGTAGAGACAACATCAAAAAAAAAAAAAAAAAATTAACATGCAAAGTGTTATCATTGAAAATATTTAGAAAGGTTTGAACTCTATAGGGAAGACAACTCGATGTAAAGATAAGATTGTGATAAGAAGAGTAACGTTGACATTTGTTCTTAGTAGAAATGTACCTCAAAATAGATAAATATATTCAATTTCATCATAGATTAGTTTTAGTAGAAATAAAATATCAAAATATGTCAAGAGCAGAATGGTTTTGGATGGTAGAACTTTGGAAGGAAATTGGTGAATTATGTGTAGAGTTCCTCATTGTGATAGGATTGATGATAGAATCAAAAATTTGGTATCATTTTGGAATGATAATACTTTTCCTTCATCAAACACTACAGATGTTGATGCAATTCTAATCTAGATGTACCCCAACATGAGGTGATCTAGAAACTAGCAAACAAACACACAATGCAAAATGAACAAGATGAGTGAGATTGAGATCTAGAGAGACAATCTTTCATATATTTGAATCAAGAAGTTTACATCCAACATACCTAGTTGTATGACCTTCCAGGTTATGGCCATTATAAAGAAGAATACATCTTTCAAAGAAGAACAGATCTTCAAACTCATATGAACTCTATCTCCAAACTACTCCAGACTAAGACTCCACACTTTCAAATTATACATCTCCATGCTTTTGTAATAACCCATCATCGAATAAGAATGACTAAGAGTCTACCCAAAACCCCTTTAAATACTTTCCAAAATGGGTTATAGAAGATTCTAGAACATAGAAAGGCCTAATACAAATACCAACTAATAAACCCTTACATTAAATGCATGACCAAGCCACAAGTCAACTCTCAAAAAATATTAAATACCCATAACAAAATTAAATATGCACCAAGTCAGCCCAAACTAGAAACAGATGCAGAAAACTAATATTGGCACTTGGCACATACAGGAAAACTTAGCACCAACAAGAACACTCAACACATGAAGGAAAACTCAGCACATGAAGGAACACTTGACCCACATTGCAACTCAACAAACACTACAACTAACCAACTCGATACTTGAAGGATTGTTTGATCAATACTAGTAGAATAAATGGGATAACATGCTAACCAATATGTTAACATGACATGGGATAACTTCAACGTGTTAATGACTAAAAAATTACTAGCAGTTGGAAATTGTTGTAACTTGGTAGCATTTAACAGAATCAGTGGGATAACCTCATGTAGCACTAATCTATATGTACCACAATATGAGGTGACCCAAAAACTAGCAAAAAAACACATAGAGGAAAATGAACAAGACGATCGAGATTTAGATCTAGAGAGACAATATTTCATATATTCGAATCAAGAAGTTTACATCTAACATGCCCAGTTGTATAGCCTTCGAGGTTACAACCATTACAAAGAAGAATACATATTTTAAAGAAGAACAAATCTCCAAACTCATAGGAACTCTATCTCCAAACCACTCAAGACTAAGAATCCACATTTTCAAATTCTACATCTCCATGCTTTCACAATAATCCATCATCAAATAATAATGCCTAAGACTCTACCCAAGAACCCTTTAAATACTTGCCAAAATGGCTTATAGAAGATTCTAGAACATATAAATGCCCCAATGTCATGCCCAAAAATTTGAGCAAAAACACACCAACAAATTTTTTTTGTTTTAATAATAATTAACTTAAATTTGCAAGGTTGATAGGTTCATAATCTATTAAAGATGAAATTACATTGCAAGGTAGATGCCAAAACCTCTTATCAAAACTTTAAGACTACAACTCAATCTTGAAACATCTTGCTAGACTCAGATGTTTTAAACTTAGACATTCATTGTTGATTCAAGTGATTAAAATAATTAAACTAAATTTACATTTAACCAAATTTCTACTAAACATTAATTATGAGTGTAACATTTATCGATTTCAAAAAGAATGTCACTAACTACACTTTACTAATCTAAAACACTTTAAGATAAATTAACACTAGCCTTTGATTTAAGAAAGATGTCCTCACTTCACATAATAAATCTAAACTACTTTTGAGATAAATAAAAGTATAAGTACTAACTTTCTTAGACAACATATTAACCAATAAAAAAGATACTAACCTTCCTTAAACATAAACTTTACTAGAAAATAAAATCATCTTACATTCGGATACTAACTTGTTAAATTTCACAAGCAAAACATCCCTTCGATCGAACTACAATTAAATGATCAATATAGTTAACTAAAACATAACTATGATTCTAATCTTAATCTAAACCAATTTTAGCACCTTTGTACTTAAAACATAAATAATTCAACGAGGATCATATACAACAATAATATTATAAACTCAAGTTAAACTAGATAATAATTAATACAACTAATTTTTATAATGTTTTCTTTCTTTTTCTTTTCCTTTTTAATAATTAAACTCAATTATACTAACATCTAGTTTAACACCATACTAACTTATCTTTATCTAATACTAAAATACATCCATTTAATTAGAACAAATCTTCATTTCACTAAATTTAAAGCATGTAAATTAAAAGTTATTAGTATCATACAACTAAATTTCATCCTATATGAATGCCAATCTAAGAATTAAGTTTAAATTTTTAGCTTTACATATATATATATATATATATATATATAATAACACTAATACACAACATACAACAATACTCAAGCTAACATGATACTAACATAAACAAATAACAATACTACTCACCACTTTATCCAAAACTAACTCTATTATAGCAATAACTAAAACTTCATTGTTGAACTAACTTAACTGAAAACTAATCTAATCACTGCTACTCCCTAAGCCTATTCCCACCAACTCTCCACTTGTCCAATTTGCCACCCTCTATCCTAAGCTTCCTTGGGTGGATCCCAAGGCCTGTGTGATGTCCCAAAGCCTGCCCTTGTAGGTCTAATCTTCCCTTCCCATGCACATGGTTCGACCTGAGTTTAGGTGCTAAGCAAGGGGGAGGAAAGAGTGTTTTTCACTCAAGCAAACTTTGGCTTAAATGTGCCACCTTCCAAAAACCCACCTTCCTTGCCAACGCATGGTCCATGAGAGCCTGCAAAAATTTTGGAGGGTACCAAGGTCACGTCCAACATAAAAGTCATTGACTTAAGTTCCCAAGTACAGGTCTGCCCCTCTGACCAATCTGACACCAAGGAAGATTGAGTGGGGGGGAAAGGAGTATAAGTTAATGCATAAATATTTGTGGGTGAAACTAGGGGATAAGTTGATGAGGATATTTTCTTAGGATACATTTGTGCATTTTTAATTTCTTTCCCTTTTTTAAAAAATAAAAAAAAATTTGAAACAAGAATCTTACAAAGAATATTCTCTGTTGTCATTTAGAGAAAATTTCACTTGCCCATATAAAATCCAGAGGGCTTATTTTATCCTAGGACATCTCTTTTTTCTTTTTGTCTATATTTATACTAAGTGTAGATTTTTTTGAGTAAATTTTATCTTTCTAGTTTAAGGGAATGATAATCCTTCTCCTTTAGGTGTTGAAACTTTGCAACACATCTAATTAATCAAGGGGGAAATATATTTTTCTCACTAACATTGATAATTATCAAGTTTTGATATTGTTTTAACCATAATGTAAGACTATTTTAACTCCTAATAATCATGATAATGAATTGAAGTTCCAAGCATAACATTAATTACTCTCACAACATATTTGAAATTGAAAATTACATAATTGATCATCCCCATTTTATCCACTTTTCCAAACCCATTTACATAACTGAATATTTAAAATTCAAATTCAAGAAGTGTTACTCAATCTTTTATCTTCTAAAAATCAACCTGGTTCAAGGGCTCCATCGAGAAAGAACCAGTAAGAAAACCCAACCTCATTGCCAAATACATCAAAGTTTACATACATTTTTACATAATGTTGCAATTCAAAAGAAATCTCTTCTAAGTCCTTCACAAGTGAATTCTTCCAATACCTTCAAACCTCAAGGAAAACAAGGAGAAGACAAGAGCTAACCCGAGGTAAAACATCACAACATCAAGAACAATTCAAGCATACACCTCAATCCGGTTTTACACAATAGGTCCAAGCATAGAACCTAACTAGGGGGGAGGTGGATTTTCCCAATGGGAGACATAAATCACCATACCATAACATAGCCCTTTCGAGGCTAAAACTTCAAGAACTTCTATTCTTCTACAAGGCCTTTTCGAGACTATTACCACAAGGATTTTCATTCCTTTTTATATCAAGAATTCACAATATCAAACAAGGTATATGATGACAAAAAAGTAGGGGTCCATACACCCTACCCTCTTTCCCTCCTCTCACCATGAGAGGAGACTCTACACCATTGAGGTCCAACTAAGGCTCTTCTCTTGTACATGGCCACTTCTTCTCTATCCAAAAGTAAGTAATGCCAAAACAATCCCCATGAAATCCCCTCTAAACAAAACATCAAGACAAGCATAAGAATAACATCAAGAACAAGTTAAAATCCCTCTAAATCAATCCCAATACACAAGCAAGTAAAACAAAGAACAACACAATGCCTTATACATGATTCAAGCATGAACAACAAGAAAAAATAAAATCAAAGAGTGAAGAACTCCTACCTTCACCAAAAAGTTATGTTAAAAAGGAAAGTTGAGAAGAGCTTTTCCTTTTCTTCCTACAATCTTCAAACTTTCTCTAAAATTAGAGATTGGGTAACAAAACCAAAACTACTCCAAAATGCCTCTAAGTATGATCCTTAATTCAACTAGACTTGAAGTAACCTCAAGATGAATTTTGAGTCACCAACTCAAGTAGGAGACAATCAATTTTCGCAATCAACCAAAAGTGGGGTTTTTGAGTGACCGTAAAAGTCAACCAAGGAGGCTAAGGGAGTGGAAAGTACTCCCCACCCATACCCTTACCCCTAGGGCACTTAAATTTAATGATTTTAGGCCTTAAAGACTTAATAGGAACCTATCAAAAGTTAGGAGAATTTTAAGACTATATAACAACCTTCAAAGAATGACAATGCAATTTAGCAAAAATAGCAAGGGGTTCAGTCTTGTATTTCCATGTGATTTCCCGGTTAAGTATCATGCACACTAATTGTACACATCAGTAGTTCAAGAAAATCACACACATTTATTCAAAACTTATCTGTATAGTTACATAAAATCAAAACATGATTCCTTCATATAGTTAAGTATTTAATTCATTTCTTCTCACATTTAATCATTAGTAGACACAAAATCAATATAACGTAACGTATTCATTAATTCAGATTAACATACTAGAATAATCATCGTTAGGCATGCATCTATCTGACGTCATAACATCACTAATTTAGGAATACTAAACTATCTAAAATCATAAAACTAAATCATTGAGGTACCAAAATCAACATCCTTATCATTGGGTGAAAAATGCCTTGAATTGTCATTAGTAGAATTTTAATATTTACACAGTCGAGATAATGTAGTAGTTCTCGAGTCACTAAGCATTTTAAATAGGGGAGAATTAACTTATCACAATTTCATTAGGGCATTCACAACATAAAACATTACATCTTATCCATTTCAATCTCCTATAGCAGTTTTAACAAAGCATTCGTATTGATAATTACATACAAGGAGGGACCTTATACCCAAGTTAGCCTGATGCAAATATCAACTAATAAACCCTTACATTAAATGCATAACCAAGCCACAAGTCAACTCTTTAAAAATATTAAACACCCATCATGAAATTAAATACACGCCAGGTCAGCCCAAACTAGAAATAGATGTAGAAAACTAATATTAGTGCTCAGCACATACAAGAAAACTTGTCACCGATAGGAACACTCAGCACATGAAGGAACGCCTAGCACACATTGCAACTCAGCAAACATTGCAACTCGACTAACACTACAACCGACCAACTTGGCACTTGAAGGATCATTCAGTCAATATTGGAAAAATAAATGGGATAACATGCTACCTAGTATGTTAACATGACATGGGATAACTTCAATTTGGCAATGATTGAAAATTTACTGGCACTCAATAATTGTTGTAACTTAGCAGTATCTAGCAAAATCAGTGGGATAATGTGATGGCCAAGATGCTCCTGCATTAGACTACCAAGGTAAATAGAAAAGACTTCAGATGCTCCTACATCAGACACCCCATGTAAATAGAAAAATGTGTCCAACATTTTCTTTTGATACCACCTAATGCAAGGAGGGCAAGAAGAACTTGGGCCAAAGGCACACCTAGCAATCCAAACCAACTTTGCAAAATTAACATAATAGAAGCAAACACACAAAGAGAATAGCACTAGAGAGAGAGAGAGAGAGAGAGAGAGAGAGAACAATATTCTTTTATTGATTCATCAAATGATCAGCATACATGCCCAACTATAAGGCCTTCTAGGTGTCAGCTAAATACAAAATACATTCAAGATCTAAGATCCAACTTCAAATTTGTACTTCCAGACACATATGCAACATACTTTCTCAGTCCTCCAATTTCTCTTCTAAACTCTTCAAAATTTTCTCTAACTCTAAGCCTAAACACCTGATGGGGACACAACCCAAGCACAGAATGGACACAAAAGGAAAGGGAAATTTTATTAACTTTTTAAATAAGCTAATACATTTAGTACAGAGAAAATAGACTTCAAAACATGCCCTATGGGCTTACAATAGCATAAATCTGGAGATAATTTCTCCTTTCAGTACCTCCTCTCAAACTCCACTCTGAACTACCTTTTACAATGCCATAAATGTTCTTAAATAGACCCCAGAGGGTTAAGGATTAGGAATACATTCTAGAAAGTGCTAGTTGGCATCCACTGACCAAATAGAAGGCTCCAGAAGTTGCGTTAGAAGTTAGTGCAAAACTAGAAGAATCTAGAAATGGTAACCGAACTTTCGGGAGGCATAACTTTTGAACCGTAGCTCCGATTGACAAATCGTTTATATTTTCAGAAAGCTCTCAAAGCGCTCCATAGCCCTAAGGACTAGCTTTTCTAGTCCCCCATTTTCAGCCCTGTTCAAGGTCATTTAATGCCCCTAACCTGAGTTTGAAGCATTCTTAGGAGGTCTCCAAAAATTGAAAAAATATGATAACTTTCAAATCGTGGGGCCTTTTGACCTAATTCTTTTTTTGGAATGCTATAAATTACAATGATAATATTTCAACCAATTTACACCTTCTAGTTCACCAATATGATGGCTCAATTACATACTCCTATTTTTTAGCATTTACACGTATCTCAAGGTGTTCAAATACTCTATCCTAGAACACTGATAGTGGAACTGTGACAGTTGGAACCTTTATTTGACCCAAATGGGTATCCAAAAATGAAAACACATGAAACAAAAACTAAGTCTAAGTACATTTTTTTGGGTGACACAGGATTGCCCTTATACCCCTAGATGCTCCTGCATCAACACCCTATTTATACTTGCCAAAACAACTTATAGAACACTCTAGAACATTAAAAAATAGAAACATTGACCCAAAAATGGTCTAGACACATCCCAAGACAAAATATTATCATAAATTTTTCAATAAAAATAAATCATGGGAGTCAGCTCACACCAAAAATGCAAAAAACACATCCAAAATGTTGACACTCGGCATCAATAGGAAAACTCGACGCATGAAGGTTCACTCGAAACATGAATGATTACTCAGCACATGAAGAATAGCTTGGCACACATTTTTGAACTTGACACACACTACAAAGTGAGATGGGATAACATGCTAACCAGTATGTTAACATGACATGGGATAACTTCAACTCAAAAATGATTGAAAATTTACTTGCACTTGGTAATTGTTGTAACTCGATAGCATCTAATAGAATTAGCGGGATAATGTGATAGCCAAAATGCTCCTACCATTAGACTACCAAGGTAAATAGAAAATACCTCAAATGCTCTTGCATCCGATGTTCTCAGATACATGGTTAGATTTAATTATTATGAACATCATACAAAACATTGTTTGGACATAACATAACACAACATGAAATGTATGTCTCATTTTGTAGTTCAAATCTTAATATAAAGATTGGGTGGCATTATTTGAGAGATTGAACCTACATTATGTAAGGAGAAACAAAGTGTTTGAAACTTGTTGTTTTCATTATCATATTGAATTTGATCTCCACTATCAAGTTTATCAAGATTTTGTAGAAGATATTTTTGGTTATAAAAATTCTCCTCCTAGTAGACAAAGTCAGTTCATTTTATCTATTTTTATGTGAAA